>OU898277.1:75863847-76251347 GCA_918026665.1 Diabrotica balteata
TAAAAGTACGTTATTTGAACCTAGAAATCTTTCAAAAAAGTCAAACACGTTTTAAAATTAAGAGTTGCTTGTTAGTTACTGTAAGTTATAGAGTGTAAAGAATCTATGTACACAGTAAATTTTAAAATGTAGGCGCATAAAGGATCTATGTACACAATATGTTACTTATATCCCTTATCCACTGAGATTGCTATGGATTTGTTGTACATGGATTCTTTATGCCTGAATACACTGATGTTCTCCTTCTGTCATATATCACTTAGATCCTAAAAGTAAGGTTATGTACTTATTATTTACATCTAGGCGGTGTGCAGTGTTCTGTTTTTCTTGCTAATCTTATGGAAAAAATGTCCATATATCCCAAAAATAAGGTAAATACATTGTTACTTTAGCTCAAACCAATATAAAGGTAAGTAAATATATTATTAAAAGTAAATATATTGTATGTATCATGTTCCAAAGGCCATTTTAAAAGTGATTGGTCATTTAAGGTTATTTCTTGTTTATATGAACATTTCTTAGTATTTTTTATTTCTTTTTAAAATTTATATTGTAAAAATATTTTTTATCTCTTACATAGGTATTCTTAGATCAACCAAAAAAGCAAAGTCAATTTAAAACAAAATGAGGTTACGGCAAATGAAACGAACCAGTATGTAGAACTGAAAGTTGCAGATGAGGAAAATGGAGTTAAGAAAGGAGGACTGGATTTACCCGATAATAATCAAACAAGCCATTATATGGAGTTAAAAGATGGAGATGACGAAAGCAGGCCAGAAGGTAATATTAGCTTATCATTTTTGTAGATAAAAATATATTTACGTTCTGTATTTTTTTTCAGATAATGCTGCAATTTTCACTGAAAAAGAGAAAACTCCAGATCTTTCCTAGAATGATGACACAATTCTACATCTGATAACACTGATGAATATAATCCGGAAAATTCTGAACTGGAGGAGTCAGATGAGTCTTGAGAACATTACTAGTTTAGAGAATGGAAGTGATTTCACAAAATCAGACGTCACCGCAAAAGAAACCTTCACGTTTTCTCCAGATGTATCTATGATAGCCTCAAGCTCTCAGAAGTTTAGAATTACCAAGATAAAGAAAAAAATATTTGATTTACCAGAAAAAAAATGTAAATACGAAATCGGCGCCCTAAGACCTGGAAGAAAAATAAGTTAGACCAATAAATTAAATAGTGCCATTGTTAGACAACGAGGTGAACCTTAAATATATTTTTAAAAAACAAAAAAGAAAATCCATAAAAAAAATTCTGAGCTTAAGTCTCCATGTAAAAAGAATAAATTGCGACCAAAAATTTGACCAAAGTGAGAGAGAGACAAATATTTCGCAAATTTTATGTTTTGGATTAAAATGCAAAAAAGCTGTACTTGTTAAGTCTATTTCAATAAAGTCAGTTCATCGTCATAAAAAATGCAACAAACAATAAATCTGCCACATTCAGTTATTCAATAATCTGTCAGAAAAGCATAAGATTTGTTTGTAAAACTGCCTTCATGTCATTGTATCAAATTTCGAACAAAAATGTTCAACTAATTCAACAAAAACTAAACTCTGAGGGCATCACAATTCGAGACCTAACAAAATTCCGCAAGAAGTACCTAATTGATGTAATTAAACGGCACATTTTATCTTTTCCTGCTGGCATGTCTCATATTCCAGAAACAAAAATGCCAACAAAATCTATTTATCTCCCTTACTAAATATGTCAAAAATGCACGAAGTATATGAACAACATATCAAAGAAAATGAACTGAATAAAAGGTTTTCAGTAGGTTTTTGCTAAGGTTTTGACTAACAGAAAGCAGACAGGTAATATGCGCGTGACAATAAAACATATATGTTATATGGCCATAGCCCTGCAACAGACTATGTCACTACCAAGACTTACAACTTCAAAAGCTTTTTAACTAAGGCAGATGCGGTTCTACAATCTTGGAATTCACAGCCTAACAAATGAAGGTGATAATGCTTACTTTTTTAATTGGACTGAAAATGTAGCCACAAAGGGAAGCTTAGAAGTAGGTAGTTCTCTGCACACATTTGTACAAATGTTATCCAGTAAGAACAAGAAAATAGATTATCTTGTGGTCGGATTCTTGTGCTGGCCAGAACAAAAACTTTAATCTGATATGTCTATATCAACATATTTTTAAAAAAATATGTTAAGGTTAGAGACCATAAGTTTCCGGAAATAGGACATTCCTTCCTAAATTCTGATCGATTTTGGAGTAATCGAGAAAAAGCTAAGAAAAATTGGGAATGTGTTCATTCCAGATCAGTACAGAGACGTTATTCGGAAATCGAGTAAGAAGGGATCGATTGTTATCAACATGGAAAACCACTTTAAAAATATTAAAGAAATTGTAAACAATTTACATTTATTTAACAGAAAAAAGGATTCTAACAAAGAAAAAAGAAAAATAGTAAAAGGCTTATAGACATTTTTACACATTATTTGTGAATAGCAACAAGCTGCAGATCTAGGCAGAAAACCAAGGACTAGGCGAAGAACACGTTAAGGTTTCTTTGTAGTGAAAATCAAGTTTTTTTTTTTTTTAAATTTGATTTACTATCTTTGTAAAAATTGTACCAAGAAATAGTTATTGTATATTTTATTAATAAACAATACCAATATACTGTGTTATTTTTGTTATTGGTTAGGTTATCCTTCATGCATTTAAACAATTAGGTACTTTTGCTATTTACTCAATGGATCAAGGATCTAAGTACGGTTAAGTTCTAAAATATTTTCTAATGATAAATGTTTTTTTATTATTATTAATAAATATATTAGTTTTAGGACTGCCTATTCTATAAATTTAGTCTATTTAGATCTTGTACTAAAAAATTTCTAGTATAAAAACTTTGAACTTTATTTTTCTCAATAACTTGCAAATGTCACGTAGACCCTTCATGCACTTGTGTCTTCAATTAGTACTTCATAAATATATGCTTAACAGTCCGAATGTTACGAATACCGGAGCGCTAGACTTTGTGGACGCTCCAAATAAATCAAAGCATCTTTCCTCTGCCAGTAAATGTACGAAATGTCATATATTAAACACAGTTTGATTTTAGTGCCTTAACAACAGCGTCATAAATATTACGTGACGACTAACATTTGCTATAAAGCAATTTTCTAGTTTACATTGGGCACTACAGAGGTAAATTTAATTAGATCAGATACGTAACATTTCGTAAAACAGAGAATATTTTTCCCATTTTTTGTTCAGTTTGTTCAATAAAATGTTGGATATATAAACGTTTTAAAAGAGTAATAAAAATTTCGTAATTGCAAAAATTATCTCAATGCTGCACGACCAGTAATCCTTCAACTAAGTAAACAAATAACTGAAATCCATTAATCATGATCTAAACATTCGGATCCTTTTTATGCGTTTTTTTGGCACATGAGACTCCTTTCCCTAAATTTGGCTATTTTCTTTACTACGCTTAGATCCCAACTGGAACATCGACCTCTATTTTTATTCTTATAACATGTAACGTTATAAACGTCACACAATTTTCACCCAAAATACACAATTTTCCTTTAAGCTGTTTCCATATGTTAAAATATTTCCGTAGAAACCCATAAAAAAGACTGTACATTGGACTCCACAAAATCGCATTAAAAAGTTTGGTTATGGTACGGATGTCAGAACCCATCATTTGTTGGAGTTGAAGCAGCAGATAGAATAAGGAGAATCGAATATTTACCGATTGTTCTAAAAGTGGAGACGTGTAATAAAACTAGCAGATAATTTCAAGTTATAATCTTTAAAAGTCTGTTTTTTTTTTTAAAGTTGGTTTGTTCATTGTTTTCGGTTTTTGGGTTAAAACCGATCAAAATAAAGTTAATTTTATTACCTCTAATTTGGAGACCAACTCTTTCTACTATTAATCCTAAATGAGAAGTTAACGTTTTGTTATGTTATGTAATAATGAAATATACTAATATTTAACGAAAATTCTTCAAGTACTATTCGTCTACCGACTGTATAAAAATTAGCAGTAAGTGTTTGTGTATGCGAAAACCTTTAATTTTCACCTGTTCACAATTTATGTTAGTATTGTTGAACACATTTCAAGTCAATGACTTGTTAAAATGTTTCTATGGTCAGTAGCGTCAGTTCTTAACAGAAACATAAGGAATAAACGCTATCGTTCCTTGTATCGTTAGAAACATATTTATATGTTTAATACTTTATACAACCCAAAGTATGCTTAACATATGTTGTTTGTTTAGTACAATTTATTTGAAGTGTTTGGCAAATAGTTTTATTCATTTTAGAAAACTTAAATACTTGGCATTCTTAGAGCTTGCTTCTATCAGAGCGTAGAATCAAAAAAGTGACAAAATCTAGACATATTTTAGAAATTATCGCTACAGACGGAGGACTCTTACTATCTATGTTGTAAAGAACATATTTTGGAATTATAAATGCGTTTTTACATCAATTAGAAATTAATTTACGTAGATATATAAAGAAAAACACAAACATTCTGGCATTGTGTATATAAACCTAAGAATTTAAACATCTTCATTATTTTTAATAGGCAAACTGCCTGTTTAATCTTCGGTATCTTCTAAACAGTCATTCCAGTGTTTCTTAGGCCTTCTAATACTTCTTCGACCTATTGGTGATTTGTCTCGAGATATTCTTACTATAGTGTTTTACGCCATTCTATAAATATATTTATTCGCCTTTTTTGTAACATTTGTTATAACTAAAACTATTTTACATTGTCTTCGAATGTCTTCACGTCTTTCTCTATCGTATTAAGGTTTACCGATTATCCTTCTTAGTACTCTCATCCCTGTTGTTCCCATTATTCGTTTTGTTCTACTTGTGTTATGCCGTGTTTCTGCAGTGTACTTCATAATGTGGCGTAGTTTGTCTTGTACACCCTAGTTCTCAAATCTATCTCTGAGATATTTATTTTTCCATATCACTTTCTCGTCAACTGCCACTTTATCTCGTATTGGTTCTTTATAAAGGTCATGAATTTTGTTTTGTTGCTATTGTCATATTCCAGCTTTTCTCTTTTGTGTTAAAACGACGCAATAACTCTGGAGATCGTCTTCATTTTCCACTACCAGAACAGCACCGAGTGCATTACATAGGATTTTCCATTACTACCTCATTTATAATGATTTTAAATAATAATGATCTTAGTGAATCGCTTGTCTGATACCACTGTTGTATTAATGGGTTCTGTAAATTCTCCATTTACCCGTGCTTTAATTGCGTTTTACACGTATTTAATTGTTGTGATTAAGTTCGGTGAAATTCCCGTTATATAATTATTTGATAAAACAATAAATATATTAAGCTTTATCTGACCAAAACTGGGTGACTTTAATGGCATTTTCCTTCACCGGCAAGGTGTTTTCCAATTTATAGGTCGCCGGGGGTTATGGGTAGTTGTATAAATGTTGGATAGTTTCTGGTTTTCCGCATTCGCGTAAGGTGGGAAGATCACCGAAGTAGTTACATCTAGCCAGATTATCTTTGGTATTACCCACTTCGTTTCTGAGTATATTTAAACTCTTCCAAACTTTCCATTTCAGCATATATATATATATATATATATATATATATATATATTATATATATATATATATATATATATATATATATATATATATATATATACCACCTGGGCTGAGGTTCTTAGCACCGACGGATTGGCTCCCCCTTTATTGCCAGTAAGCTCCCGTATGATGTTGTAACGGGCAGCTGCTTTATCCTACCCTAGCCTATTTTTTTGTAGTGCATTTGTACAGTACAGAACAACTCCCAGGTAGCTGATATCTGGGTTTTAGTTGGGATGAGATTCAAGTGGTTTTCTTGTTGTATTTTATAAATTTATCAAGCAGTATGATGAGGAATTCTTCCACAGCTCAAAGGTCTTTGGCAAATGCCAGATGATCTGCGTATAATCATTTTTTAGGGCTGGGGTTAGTCGTGGTTATAGATGGTAAAAGTATTGGAGAATGAACGTTTCTTCTTTCTTCTTCCTGGACTTCTTTTCTGGAACTGTACATAGTAACTACGATTCTGTAAAAGGGTACTAACCATGTCTCTAAAGAAGGTGTCCCTTGTGATTTGATACGTTTTATGTAGAAGAATATTGTGTTGCACTATGTTACATGCTTCAGTCAAATCTACGAAGGCTACTCCAGTGATCTACCCTCTCTCGGAAACCATCTTCAATGAACTGAGTCAGATTAACAATTTACGGTGTACGGTTTTGATTCTAACTGGTTGTTGTGGGATCAGTATTGTTTTATCTTTAGTACTTTGATCACAATTACCACAATTTTGATTGTCAGATTATATAAAACATCATTCTAGACAGAGATGGATTCAAATAGCCCAGAATGGCAGACGGTGGTGGATGGCATATATCCAAAGACGGATGTTGTGGGCTGATTAGATAGGTGGATAGCTGATTATTAATGCCAATAATAGAGTAGTCCTGGTTTGCACAACAAAAGAGAACACATGGAATAAGCCAGAAAACATCGAAATGAACAAAGTAAAATTTAGATTGGTACTAAAATGTATATGAAACTACTTAAGCTACTTCCTCTGGCGTTTTGATGGCAGTGGCGTTACAGTTAGTAAATTTGGGTGATCATAAAATAAACTGAAAATTTGTGTAAAAACTCTTTAAAAATAAAAGTAAAATAGGAAAAGAAAAAAAAACTATAATCAATCCTTTGATAATTTTTGTAGGTTTGAAGAAGTTTTATAAAATTTGGTATTCAGAGGTGCTGAGTTTCGACTTTACTATAATGACGCTCGAATTTACTTGAAACGACTTATTTAGGATCAGTTTCAACGCAAAATTGTTACAACTGTTGTCAGAAGCAGTTAAGTTCAAATGGGGCACAAGAATTCGAAGAACAACTGCAGGAAATGCAGGATGATTTGGTTAAGGCATTTGTAAGTTCGAAACAGAATATATTAGTGTATTTTTACGAAGATCTTAGAAAGTTATATTCATAAATCGTTTTACCTAAAGAATGACTTCACCTATTGATAATGATAAGCAAAAGAGTTCACGCATTAGAGACAAATTAGTGGTGAATTTTAGTGGTTGAAGAAAATTCATTATAAGTGTTATAATTGGAAAACTGACTGTATAAACCGATGATTTGTTTTGAGAAAATGAAGCTGTTATGCCAGAAAACAGCAAATATGAAGGACTTAGTAGTAGTAATTTTGAGGGTTATGTTAGCAAATATATTTAAGTTAACGCTATACAACGAGTTGTCTGCCAAGATAAATACTGGGTAAGAAGAGTACAATACAATTGTAAGCTGTTTTTACATAACCTGGTAAAGAGATGCTGAATAAAAAAAAGTCAGTTACTAAGAGAGTACAAAGGAGATGAAAAAAAAAAATGAAATATAAAATGAAAACATGAAGTAATATTCTAAAGATTACTATGTAGTATTATTAGATAATTGAGAATAAAACATAATGGAGCACTTTAACACAGCAGCAAACCAGAGACGGTAAGAGTACATTATTTATTTTAAGGAAGCGTAAGTATATAATGTTGATAATAATCCCCAACTAAAACCTGGAAACGGAGATAAAGAAACCAAAGTAACAGAGAAATTTAAACAAAACAGTTCGCACTTAAAGTAAGAAATATATAAAGCAATATTACTAATCCGCTGAACAACACTAATAGAATTAAATTTCAAGATGGTTAATTTAAAAAATGCTTTGATTTTACTTCTTAAGATTGAATCCTTCAAAATGTGGGTCTACATAAGATCTCTACGCGTGTTCTATAGAGAACACAGAACCAACCTGTCAATTCTAGAAGAGCTTAATATAAAAGACAGGCTATTAAAAAAAAGTAAATTGAGCATATCTAAATTACTTCGACCACATAGGCAGAAGAATGGGGACTACGGGACTATTGGTAATAGAAGGAAATGTAGAATGCCGAACACTAAGGCGAAGATCTCCAACATGATGGGCAGACCAAATGAAGACTCTGGAAAATCCTTACATGAAGTCGTCCATCTGACACAGTTGTGGTCACGCCCTTACAACAACCCAAGGAATTAACAGGAGAAGAAATTAGAAAAATATTACGTACTACATTTACGTGCATTGGGTATTTCCAATATATTCACATTTGTAGCCATTTTGAAAAAAGGTATTTACTAATTTCTTTTTGTCTAGACTTGTACTAGGTAGCATGTCGATTTCGTAAATAAATATATTGGTGACAATGCGAATCATCAATTATTTACCTATTTAAGCTTAATAAGTTTTAATAACGACTCTCCATTACGCATAAAGAAGGAGCGACGGTGAGAGCATGCAGAAAGCGGATAAATTACCAGGACGCAGGGTGAAAGGATTCCGGGATCAGATCTGTAGAGATAATAAATCACTTAGAGATGGAAATGGTACCAGATCCAATAAAACCTAAATATAATTTAGAAAAACTGTTTATCGTCGTTTTCCAAGAATTAATGAATGGGAGTCGAATAAAGCGAACCTCATAATGACAGAACCATGCTGGTATACAGACGACTCTCAAACAGATGAAGGAGTTGGAGCTGTGTATAGGGAGGGAAAGGCTAAGGCTAAGCCTTACTGAAATCATACGTAATCACTCCACTAGCTTACAAATTTAAGCTATAGAGATGTTCCTGCAGGAATTGCAAGGACATATCTATAAAAATTATATCGTATATTTAAGCGATACCATAAGCACTGAAATCGAATCGACTTCGAGTTAGATTGGAACTGTCTTCAGAATCTGATTTGGATTGGTAAAGTAAGTTAACTCTGGGTATCTGGACATACTGGTATTGAAGGGAACGAAAAAGCGGACCTACTTGTCAAGATAGGAGCAAAACAGCTACTCATAGGCCTAGAACCAATCGTTGGAAAAGCAAGAAGTCATCATCATCATCATAGTCATTAACATCTTAGAAGCCTGTTGTAGTTCAGCAGCTCGGATAGTCTGATCAATGATACTTCTCCACTGGTCGTGGTCATCTTTTACAAATACTGTCACAATATACTGCTTGTTCAGAAGTTTTTTAGCAAGAAGTACTTTAAGCCTAAAGAACTATATCGAACTGGCAGAATGGAGAAAACGTAACCACTGGTGCGCAAAAAAGGGGTCTTAAAAATTCGAATGCTGTTATACAATAACCTTCAAAGAAGAAATCCAAATATCTAGATGTGAATAGAAATGATTTGCAAATTATCGTAGGTCTCCTCAGGACACTGTCGATTCAAGGGGTATGTGAATAAAATCAGACTCACAGAAAGTGCGGGCTGCAGATTCTAATAGACTCAATAACACTTTCTGTGCAACTGCCCAGGGTTGGAAAGGATAAGGCTCAATACATTTGAGCATTATCAAGTCAAGCCCTTCCTACGCCTTCGTAGAAGTGTCACCAAATGCCAGAATAGAGTTTGATAAAAAGGTTGGGTAGAAAGCAAGGCTTTAGCCTAGGAATGAGCTACAATATACCTCTTCAGTCGATTAGAAGGGTGGTTACACGCCCACTCATATTGAATCTAACTTTACCTTAATTTAATTCAAACGATTACTTTTGGTAGCAGTGATATGAAATAAAGCCGCATTTGCGCTAAATCGGGTATTAGCGAATAATTATTAATTGTTACATTTACGGTATCCAACATTTTATTTACTGTTTTAGAAGTATCTAAGCTACGTCAAACAGTTAATTCTTATGGACACAACTTGTATGCATAATTATTTATTTAATAAAATCTTGGGAAAAATACAGGCGTTTAATGACATTTATTTATAGAAACATTTGTTAGGCAAGTAATGATGATTCAGTCATTAGGATATTCAGATTTAAATCTTGCTGATTAGATTTGACTATCTCAAATGAAGTAAACAACATTAAAATAATAAAAATGTTGTTTTTTGATATTATTTTTAATTTTATCATCAAAGGAACTTTATTATAAATAACGTCATAGATAGTGAAGATTTTATGTTTAAAGAAAAAGTATTGTGTAAGGTCTTTTATGGAGTACATCCACAGATATACTCGTGATTTTTCCAACGTTATAGTGAATATGTTCAATAAATATTACGACGATAAAAATTACTTGTTTTACGGATAAAACAATTTTTAAATTTATATACCTAATACGTCTAGAAAGTAGTCGGAAAAATAAAGCACACTTTAATTTTTGTGTATATATTTTCATTACTTGTTACAGCTTGAATGCCCTTCATTTATCTCTAAATTCATATCTAAAAGTCTATATACAGCTGAAATTAGGTCAATGACATAATGTTGGGTGATGGTGGTCATGCCTGTAAAACGGATCCAACCTAATTTTGTTTATTTCGTTGATGTGCTTCTTCTACTGCAAATTTCATTAATTCATACACGTTGTCAATGAGAGTAAGACCTGGTCAAGTTGATGACTCCGAAATTATTGCCAAATGATGTTCTATTCCTCGTTACTTTTGAGATGTGCCATCGCATTGGTTTTTTTGAGCGCCCTTAATAGAAGTGACATACTAATAATTTTTATCGGTGCAAACTACTTTATGTGTTACTTTTGCCTTAGATTGTTGTAAATAAAAATGTATTAAAAATCGGGAAAAATAAAAGTCCAGATACTTTCTGGTATTCGGAGAACTGCAGTAATTTGCGATTGTTCTGTTCCTAATAATTTTATTTATGGTTCTTATATTTTTGCAGTATTCTCTATATTTTCTTACTTGTGGTTATCTTTCAACTACGTAGATCATTATATTGTTGTACACTCTGGTGTTGGGTTTGTCTATGTTTTGATTTATAGTAACCATTGTTCCATCTTCGTAAGGGTAATAAATTCTATGCGATATTATGTATATCGTCTGTATATTTAAACTATTTTGAACAGAATGTTTGCATTGTGCATACTTTTACTGTTTTGTATCTCGTCTTTTTACTTTTCTGTTTACTTCACACATTATGGCTATTTCTACATAATTATTATTGTTAAATATATAGTTAAATACTGGATTTTGTCGGTAGAAAATTGTAAATCGTTCAAACCGAAATTAATGATAAAATGGAATATCAAGAAAGTGTACGGGGTTGCATAATATTAGCTAACATGAAACTAAATACAATTCGCGGCAATGAGTCAACGCCAAAACAAATAAATTTCCAAAGTTGACATTAGTAAACAACATTACTCTGTCAGAACATGTTAGAACTTCTAAAACAACACTGAAGAAAATAAATATTAAAACAACTTCTCAAAATACTAACAGATGTTCCTAAAAATGTATGTACATTTATACTAATAGCAGTGAGAATTTCAAAGATCAACACGAGTTTAAAACTCGATCGGAAACATCTAGAAAGAGAGGACTTGTGGCAGACTGACATTAACATGAAAATACCAAGCATAATTAAACAAGGTCAAGTAAAGTCCTGCATCAGAGGAGGAAAATTATGAATCAAAGAAGAATAGATTAAAAAGAGAAAATGGATTAAGACTAAATTGCAGAAACTCGAAGAACACTAGAAATCCACGATAATTAAATTACACAGATAACAACAAAACAAGAAAAGTTAAACTAATTTTATATTTAAATATTAGATGGTCACATTCGTCCAAAAATGTAAACGTTACACATACAAAGTTGACCTACTTAAATATTACGAAATTATTAGCAATATATTAGCGTTATCTGTCGAAATATGTATTCAAACGAATGGTCTGTTAGACAAAGAACTGATCCGAGTACAATTGTGTCAATTTGCAGTAATATTACAACCTACTGTCGTAGTATTAGATGTAGCAGAACAAGAATTGAACTGACAAGCCACACAAAAGGATCAATGACAGTACAAGCAGCAAAACAATCAACGTATGATCTGTAAATATACAATGCAAAATCTGAATGAAATTATTCAAATATAAGCGGAAATAAGAATTTGATAAATAATAGACCTAATAAAAGATATCTAAGATTAGACGTGTTGGAATTCTCCTCCATACAAAATTTTTTATTGTGACCTGACCACCTAATGTAAAATTACAACAGTAAAAAGCTAACACGCGAAAATATAGCTATTAGATGACGTCCAGCATTTCTCTATATACCTACTACTAAGAACCAGAAGAACGAAAAAAATCAATTCTAGCATTCATGAAGGGCGTTTCAATAAAAATATTCAATTTATTAAAAAATATATATTAAACTGCAATCTAAACACATGGAATAGCAATCAATATTTTTATTTTGTTTGTCTGCTTTATATTTTCGTCAGAATACTTTTACTTCTAAAATTATCAATTATATAGATTGATACTTTGCCAATAATATTTATTTTGATGACGAATATTGGGTAAATATACTTTCCATAATATATTTACTAATAACATTAAAATAGAAAGTTAATGTAAACAATGTCATTGAACAGTTTTGGATTTAAAACATAAATCTGTCATAAAATTAATTGCCTAAACGTTTCTATTAATTAAAAATTAATATGTATTGGTAAGTTTCCTTACCGGCCTCAATAATCTCATAAACATTACTCCAAAGACCTAAAGGGTTGCCGACTGTATCGCTCATCGGTATCACCACGTAAAAAGGTAGCGCGAACCACACAACACACTCCAATTCATCTACGTAAAAAGGGTAACGCCACAGTAAAAAGTGAACCACGTAACCACGTGCACGTAAAACTAGGTCTCCAACTTCACTCTTCATCCACAACACTGGCACTAATGTCGGTGTATCGGACGAAATAGCGATGGTGGGGGTACTTCACTCGCCGTGACGTCATAACAGGTTGTTACCTTGTTCCCCTTCCTCGGCCCCTACCCCCCACCAACCCGAAAATTCCTAAAGGTATGTACCTGGCCGTCAGCGAGCTCTCGATTCTCGCTGTTTGTTCCACTGTCACGGCCATCTTGGTGTTTTCTCTGTCTATCGATTACGCTCTCTGATTTTGTTGTGGTGGCATAGGCGTGCTCTAGGGAAAGATGTGCATTCGTTTCTAGCGATTGAATTTATACAGGAGCGTATAAAAAATATGCGTTTAAAAAAATCATTCAAAATATTTTTGTTTTTTAATTTTTACAATATAATATGCTAAATTATGAGACTTGTTAAAAATAAATTTACGAGTAAAAATTGCTTCCTTGTATGCATTTTTGTAAACTTCATCATAAACATCAACGCTTAGAATAGTTACAAACAGAAATGTAAATAGTAAACACTTTGGGGAACCGATTTAAAAATTAGGTTTGGTTACAGTTTATGATATAACTATGAATTATCAAAATAAAATAATATCCTGGGTTATAATATTATGTAAAATAACGACAGACGTGACATACATTACCAAGTTGACTGAACGGATACTAAAAGATGTTTTACATGTACAGAAAAACCAATTTCAAAATAACACGATGATCTTGGAAAAATTAAGTAAATTTCATTCTACTAAGAAAAAATGGCAGAAATATATAATAAGAGTGGTTAAGCAATGGATTGTGAAACGGTTACCGTGAAATCATAAACTATAATAGAAAACAATCGGTTTTTGCCAATACGAATTAAGAGCTAATTATAGCTTTTAACGTGTTGTTATTAATTAAAAGATTGTCTTAAACATTTTTGCTGTAAACCTAGATTAACATAATATAATATGTTAATGATCAAATAATTTTTTATCTACATGTTTTATTAATAACAATAATGTTCAGTAATAGGATACCACCTGGTCAATTACTAGTTAATCAACAACCTATAACACAAATCACCAACTTTTGTTATCTGGGTGCAAACTTAAATGAACAGTGGGACCAATCGACGGAAATTAAGATAGAGATCGAGAAGGCAAGATCAGCTTTCGTCAAAATGAAAAAAAATCTTTAACAGCCACGATATAAAATTGGAAATAAAAGTTCGTTTACTCAAATGCTACGGATTCTACGTTCTTTTGTAAGACGTGGAGTCGTGGACCTTAACTGAAGCATCACTGAAGAGACTCGAAGAATTTGAGATGTGGTGCTATAGTTGAGGATTTTCTGGATAGACAGGGTTACCAACAAAGAAGTACTACATAGAACGGGTAAAGAGCGCGAACTAGTCGTAACCATAAAACGTCGCAAACTGGAATACCTAAGCCATATAATGCGCAATGAATAACGATGTGACCTACTTCGGACCATACTTCAAAGTAAAGTGCATGGGAAAAGAGGTCCAAGACGAAGAAGAATATCCTGGCTGCATAACCTGCGAAAATGGTTTAACTTAACCACTACCGGACTTTTCAGGGCAGCGGTCAATAAAGTCAGAATAGCCATTTTAGTGTCCAACATCCGTAACGGATATGTACCTACCATAAGAAAAAGAAAGTATGTGATTTATAATAGAGATCATCTTACTAAAAATAACAACACAATTAGATATTTTTTTAGTCTTTTTGCTCGGATTAATTGCCGAATTAACCATTAAATAATAAATATCCGTCTTCTCCCGGGTCTGCTTTGGGCTTCCCTTACTACTCCTTCCAGAAACTAACAGATCAGCGATTCTTCATATTGAACCATTTTAATCTATGTTCTCTCATTTTGGCATCTATTAGTGAAAACACTAGATTTTCCCTAATATGCTCATTCTTAATTTTATCCTTTTTGTCACTCCACTCATTCACCTAATTATTCTAATTTCCGCTAAACGCGCATGATCAATTAATACTATTTGAGCGTTTGTTCCTTTATTCCAGTATCTTTTTAACAGCTGCCTTAATACGAAAATTGCATCTATTATTGATCTGCCTACCATAAATTAAAACTTATTCGTTCGGGTCTAACTGCTTTATCTTTCTTTATTTTTTAAAATGCTTGAGCAACTTCCTACTTTGTTATTTTTGGTGATCATTGCTATAACTGTCTCCGTTAACCCAACTAAAGTATTTTTTAAAACTTTTATTCCGAATACACCTAACTTTACGTTCCACATACAGCTAATTTTACTACTGCTACTTTGGTTCCTTTTTGGGTATCTTATAGTTTTAAAGATCTGTGTCCGACCTATTTTCTTGCAGTAGCAGTAGCTCTAATAATACCAACACAAATTGTATTATGATTTTCTTTCATTTTTCTAATATTTTTGGTCTAACTAGACCTTTTTTCTCTTGTTTTAACATCTATCATTGAATTTTTGGTGGTGGTTTATTTCGTTTTAGTTGGATCACAGTCTCACTAACTATTACCTTATAATCCTTACATTCGCGTATATTCTCTTTTCTTGTCGTGAAATAGTCTATTTCAGACTAATTTTGTCTGACTTCTGAAATATATAATATTAATAAGAGCGGTGGCTAGTGATTATGTGACAAATATACAACGTTAGTAATTGAGGGTTAATATACAAACATTCTAATGTCTGTGACTTGATGAGTTCCAATGATTGTTTATGCTGGATTGATTTCTTATTCCTTTAAAAATAAGTATGAACTGCGCCTGTGAAAGGAGTCACAAGTTCTTCATGACTATCACTTGTTAGAATGGTTTTATTTTTAACCTGTTTCTGAATACCTACTTTGTGGAGATGAAATAAATTGTGTCTTATAATTTAATGCACTACCATCCCAGTAACATTTAAAGTATTTTTATTATAAAATCTCTTGACGCTTAAATCAATTAACGGACACAATGGTTGAACTATTTAAAATATGTAAAATAAAATAACAGAGAAAGCCGGCTGAAGTTTATAGACTTCGAAATATATAATTCTTTTGTTGATGCTCGGTATCAGTACAGCGTGGAAAAGAATATTAGGAATTTTTTGTGGTGATACAAAAAAAGTGAATAAGAGTAGGCAACAAACTCATATCATTAAGTTTTATTTTAAATCGTAGGTTTAACTATGTTATAGAAAACTAAAGGAGACAGTAACAGAAATGTTGATTTAAAAAAAAAAAAACAAAGTTGTTCAAGCACGAAAAAAAATTAACAATAGTAAATTGGACCGGATGGTATTCCTGGGGAAGTGTGAACAGCGTTAGGAGATAAGAGACAAGAAGGCTAACATGTTTGTCTAATAGAATTATGAAAGTGAAAAACAGCAATCATACCATGGAAATATGGAAGAGCAATTGCTAGACGGATACGTGAGGAAACCGAAACTTGTGCAAAACTCAATTTGGATCTATTCGAATGATTGCAGATAAAAAACGGATCAAGTTTTCATTATAACGCAGCTGATGGAAAAAATTGGAATAAAGAAACAAATAATATAGAGAGATAGTTTGAAAAGAGTATCTCGAAAGGTTATGTGGTAACTTTATAAGACTGTTTATATCAAGGTGCCTGTGGGAATATTGTGAGATATATGAATAATGAACAACAATATGAAGAACAAGTGTTTGGACATGTATGAAAGATAATGATCAATTATATGTGAAAGTAGGGATACGTCAGGGCTCAATGAAAAAGAAAAAGTGAGTGGTATGTTCTGTGATAAAAAGAATTCAATCAAACTAAAAGTAAAATTCTATAAACTGACACAAGACCACGATGATTGAATGAGTTAGGCAGCTGAAAAGAACAAGGAATGCATATTACAATAATAATGCTTAAATAGATAAGTAGGCATCGATGGCTTCTTCTGGCGACTAGAATCGCTGCCCAGATATTGAATTCTTGATCTTTGAGAACGTGAAGAAGTTGTTGGGACTTAGGTCAGGGCTATAAGGTGGATGGTTTAACAATTCAAAATTTTAAAGCTCCAAAAACTCTATTGTCTTTTAGGCAGTGTGACCACTTGCATTGTCCTGATGTAGGATGATTCGCCGTTGTGTGTTGCTTTGTCAAAGTTTCCCGATAACCTCTGGTAAACAAACGGTTGTATATCAATCAGAAGTAACCGTTCTTCTAAAGCAGTTGCTAATTGTTACCACATGACCAGATTTTGACACACAAGTTGCAACTATTGTCTTTGACACACATTGAGAACAGACCACTTTTGTTGGTTTTTCCTCATCGTGGAACACCCACACAGCGGTTTATTTTCCGGTTCGTAGGAGTAAATTCAGGATTAATCGCCACTAACAATACTATAAACGTTTTTTAAGCTTGCTATGTTAAAAGTTCTTTTGTTCCAATGTTTCTCGACACCAATTGACGCGAACCGCGTTTTGCTCTTCTGTGAGCAAATGAGAAATTCAACGGGAAACCAGCTTCGTAACACCCAGTTCTTCATGTAGGATCTTTTAAATAGACGTCTTTAAAATGTCCAAAAATGCTACTATCTCTCAGTATCTTACACGGTGGTCATGCTTAATTAACTGACGAATTGCATCAATGTTTTACTGTGACTTGCTGGTTTGGGTGGACCTGGCTTGGAATTTTCGCTGGCACTGAAGCGACTACGTTCATATTCGCAATACCAGCGGGAAATAGTTGACTGGGGTGATGCTTAATTTCCAATCACAGAAACCATTTCACCGTGACATTGCTGGTGGGATTGTAGCCTCTCCGAAAATTGTAAAAAATTATTGCTCGAGCAATGTTCCCGTCTAAGATCCTTTTTTTGACCGACTTGCTAATATCAAAAACTCACTGGTCGAATCTGGACGGTATCTACACGACTGGCCGAATCTCAATAAAACTCAGATTTATATCAACAAAATATTGATGATACACTTGTGTCGGAAGGTTTTATTGGTGGCGCCCTTTAAACGGCAATCTACAAAACTAAAAAGAGAAACCTCGTACTACGAGTAGAAAGTTGGAAACGATTCCAGCAGAAAAAAAATGTAATAAATAAAAAAATACATAAGATCATTTCTCAACTGTTCATTTGTTCTTTTGTAAAATATAAAATATGCACCAGGTTTTTATTGTTTAATGGTAAACATTCTCAAACAAAAATACTGTAAAAAAATATCAACTATACATTGCAATAAGCACGACCAAATGATACTAATAAAAAATTTAACAGTGGTAAAAGGAATTGTTAGAAGTGTACATATACCGAAACACTAGCCTAATTCAGTAAATTATTTCAATATAATGTGTTTAAGGAGATTAGATTCTACAGAAATATATAAAATATTTACGATGTTTCTTTAAATTCGAATTTATGCTAAAATTTCTCAGTGGTTGGATAATTTGTGGTGTAATAGCTTATACTAGAAATTTCTAAGAATATTTATCGCTTCGTTGGACAATTACGATACCTAAACCTAAAAATGTTATAACTTTTTGTGGCCAAGACGTATATTCTATGACCATTTATAATAACTGAATGTGGATAAAGAAATAAAGTTTAAATTTACCAAAAAGTAGAACACTAAAGGAACTAAGTAGGGCAATTACAGATTGAATTAAACTGTGAAAAACCTTGTTGAAACATTAATATTTAAATCATGAATATGTTGCTTGTGTGAGTCCATTTCAAATAGATAAAAGAATAATAAATAAGACTTACTCACAATCAATTTAATTTAACTATTCAGACGACCGGTTTCGCTTTCTACAATATGCAAAGCATCTTCAGGTCTCGATACAAAGTTAAGTAAATGCTGAAATGATAAAAACCCATATTAGGGTGTTGCCTAATAAAGATAAACAAGTTAGATGTTACAAATTACAATAATTATGCCAATATTACATGTCTGTGGTTTTTTTTTTCAAAATGAATAAAAATTAATAAAAAGGTATAAAAAGTTTAAACAGACAAGGTAAGACCCACAAATTGTTATAAAATAGTCTATTAAATTGTAATAAATTAATAAATGAGCAAATAAATAAACATTATTTACATGCCGGTACTCTATTAATTGATGGATGGTAGAACATGGTTGAAACTATCATGTATTGTTGAATAGAGAACTTAAGTCTGCTATTGTAGTTGTTTGACAGTAAACGGGAAGTTCTTGAGGAGATAGATTTGATCCAATGAAGTAGAGATAGGTGTGTGATTGTTTGTTAGATGAAAGTAATGGTATATACCATTGTATTATTTAAAAATTATTTATACTTATTCGAGAGATATATTTATGAAATGTGTGTTATTTATTGAGTATTTGTTTTATGAAGGTGACAGTTTTATGACAATGAATAAGCTTAATAATTATTGTAATTTATAACATCTAATTTGTTTATCTTTATTAGACAACACCCTAATATGGGTTTTTATCATTTCAGCATTTATTTAACTTTGTATCGAGACCTGAAGATGCTTTGCATCTTGTAGAAAGCGAAACCGGTCGTCTGAATAGTTAAATTAAATTGATTGTGAGTAAGTCTTATTTATTATTTCTTTACCTATTAATATTTAAGTTAGCTAGACGATACATAAAGTCATATAAAGCTGTCAAGTGAAAAAATGCAAAATATAATATCTTATTATCGTAGAAGACGTAAATGCGCGTAAAATTTCCCCGACCTAAAAAATTGAAATAAGATAATGATGTGATATATCATTTTGGACGATGGTGTTTCTAGGCTCTATGTAGCAGTCAAAACAGATAAAGCAATTGATGCTAAAATATATACTCAAACAAAATTATTGGATTTTCTAAATATGGATCACGCTAACGACTGTCTGAAGCTGTTTTGCCATGTTGGTCTGAAGTTATGTTGTTTTTGGCAGTTTAATATTATTTGTTATTTTTATTGGGAATTAACTAAAATTTGAAGTTAAAATACGTTTCGATTTCCACTTGAAATCGTTCTGAAACTAAAAGTAAAAAAAAATATTATGTTTTGTTACTTGGAATTTAATACAAAAAAATTCTTCTAATAATTTAATTTTATCTGACTCATTCATATTGTCAATTCAGACATATGTTATACATTTTAAAGTAGATGACTGTAAAATGATATTGTCAATATTTTTGGGGTGCTTTCCTGGGACGACTTTATTGGAAGATAGTTTATGTGATTGCATGAAATCAACTTTAACTTGAGAATATCCGTCAGAAGAATCATAGAATGTGATTCGTCTATAAAACACAACCACAACCAACAAAATTCTCTCGTTAGTGATTCCATTGTAAATCATAAAGAAAAACCAGGAAAAATTATGATACTATCCCGACATAATACTGTTTGGTATATCATAGATCAAGCCATGTTTTGGCCGAACTAACTATTTCATCAGGCGAGGATCAGAAAAATCTGGTTAGAAAAAAATAACTAATTGATGAAAAGAGCGTAGGCGAGGAAACGTCCAAGTGACTTGTTGTAATAAAAGATAATATTTATGATTTAAAAATATTATTTTTGTAGTTAGAATGCACAGAAAAATGTAGATGTATTTTCATCAATTAAGTTAATGCTTCTTATAAATATTACTCTATATTTTTTATTTTACATAGTATTTCAACATAGTAGCATTAACCTACGAGGTTATTAGCGACATACGTATATACCTACATATACATGAGATAATTTGTGTATAAAAATTAATTTTGTTTAAAATATTAATGTCTT
This sequence comes from Diabrotica balteata, assembly GCA_918026665.1. NCBI lineage: Eukaryota > Metazoa > Arthropoda > Insecta > Coleoptera > Chrysomelidae > Diabrotica > Diabrotica balteata. The sequence goes on from OU898277.1 coordinate 75,884,376, forward strand.
TAAGGAATTTTACCAAATGCTTGATTTTACAATTTTCTCCTAAGATTTCACTTGATTCGGATGATGTGGTTGGTCTGTCTCTGTAACTGGTATCTTGGACACTCTACAAGAACATGCTTAGCACTGAGTGGACAAATAGTTTTGAAGAAGTGTAGGAGAAACTCGAAACTGCCTTAAAAACAATGACAGCGTACTACCTGCAGAATTCTCTGAGACACAATCCCCCTAAAACTTAAGTCTGCGCTTTCCACCTTCGCACAAAGGAAGCCAAGCGAAAACTCCAAATTGTGTGGAATGGTAATGCATGAGAACACACAAACCAACCTATATATTTTGGAGTAACTCTGAACCGGTCCCTCACCTACAGACAACATTGCATAAAAACAAGAGGGAAAGTAACAACTAGGAACAGCATACTCAGAAAGCTAACGGGAAGTAAATGGAGCGCACGTCCTGGCGTTTTAAGAACAACGACACAGGCACTGTATTTCTCAACTGCTGAATATGCGTGCCCCGTTTGGAGCAGATCTGCCCACACCAAACAAGTTGATACTGCGCTAAATGAGACATGCAGGATACTAACGGGGTGCATGAAACCAACGCCACTTTCAAATCTATATAGAGCAGCGGGTTTTGCAGAACCCTCAACACGCAGAGGCGCTGCAGAACACATAGAGAAAATTAAACAGATCGCGGACGATAGGCATGCCCTATACAAAGCTCGAACACCACGAAAGCGACTAAAATCTAGGAAAAGCTTCCTTGGAACAGTGCAGGATGAACCGCCTGAGTATTTTCCACTTCCCCAGGTTCAATGGACCGGCCAGACCCTAGACTTTAAAACGTGGAAAACCTTGAATAGGATAAGAACGGGGGTTGCTACAGTAAAATCAAACATGGCAAAATGGGGAAAATAGACTAAGATGATGTGAACTGTGACTGTGGAGAAACACAGAATATGGAACATCTTCTTACATGCAGAAACTGTCCTCATCGATGTACCCTTGAAGATTTGTGGCTCGCCAACAAAGATGGAACCGACGTAGCCCGATACTGGGCCGAAATTTTATGAATGACATGTCCGGACACGATAAAGTAAAGTAAGTACTGAGTGGAACATTCCAGTTGTCACATAAAGTGGCGTTAGTGTGACCAGTTATATTACTGTGGGTCAGTTGAGTATGTCATACATGAAGTCGAGTACCAACGACTTGAGGAGCTCTGTTGACTAGCTCTGTTGGGAATTTGATATTTCCATGGTTTAACAGATGTTTTTACTTGGCAAAGTTTTGAAGTTGAACTGTCCCCCTGGTTTTGCCACAAATTTTTACCTTTACTTTAACACATGATTTTAAAAATCCACAAGGAATCTACTGTAGTTGGCTGTATACCATATTAACTCAGTTGCTCCCATACAGTCTTCGTAGACACACTGTTTTAAGACTAGCAACTTCAACGTGGAGTCATATCTCGCCATGTTACCTAATCCAACGGTAACTTTAACATCCTAAACTATTATAAGAAAATTTGTAAACTAAATATAATTAATTATTTGTTAACGGGTTTTTACCCATGTATTTAGTGGCTACATTCATGTACTCTTAGACACTGATGATGGAATATGGATTCCGAAAACGTTTTGTCTTTTTAACTTAGCCCATTTGGGTCTAAAAATATACTTTTTACAAAGGATTTTTAATAAATTTTTAATAAACATGATTTTAAATCTTTTAGCACTACATTTCTCACTTCACGTGCGGTTTCACTGTTTCTTGCTTGTTGGGCTACGCTTCTTCATTTTCTTAAAAGCCAATGTGTGAATGAATCCATAGAAATTGTACAGTATGGTTGGTGTTTTGTATGGTAGCTTAATTAAGAGAGAAATCGAATGTGTTGTGTTAAATTGGTTAATGGTATTGATAAAACTAAAGGAACCGGTCATTATAAGAGCATTGGATGAATTGCTTGAGGTAATATGAGTAAGAGCTTGATAGATGGCATATAGCTCGGTAGTATGTATACAGCGTAAGAAAGCTAGTTCATAATTAAATGTAATATTTGAAATAACGACAGCTGCCATAACTCCAGTAGTTGTTTTAGAGGTGTCTGTGTATACTTGTTAGAAATTGGAATTTTTTCTAAGTTTGTTGATAAAAGATTTTTTATTAAAGAGTAGGAAGTTTCGTTCCTTTTACAGATATTTAAGGGTGTGTCGGATTAAGGAATTCTTATGAGGCTGGAATAGGTATTTGGTATCGGAATTTGTAACGCCATGAGAGTTTACCTAACTTTTTCGTAGAATGGTGCTTTCTCATTCCTATTTTCAGTATATAGTTTTTTATGATTGTAGTAGTAGTTCGACTTTGTCAAAATCACTCTGCTCATTAACCAGGAGGCGATTTTCTTTCAATATCCCATATCCTTTTATTAATTATTTTTTCCGTAACTTAGCACATTACATTAGTGAGTGAGATGGGTCTGTATGAGGAAATTTTAGTTTGTGCATTGTTAGGTTTAAAAATTACTGTAAAATTTATGGCAAAATTATAGTGATATCATGATATACAACGTTTTTAAAGATCATCCATAAACGCATTTACCAAACACTTGATATGGATATTGAAGAAACCCAATTTGGATTCCGTAGAGGAGTAAGAACCTCTCTCTGCAAGCTCTCTTTGCATTCAACGTCCAGAGATGCTTGGGTGTGAATCAAGATATGTACGTCTGTTTCATAGATTACAACAAGGCTTTCGATAAAGTCCGCCACAAAGAGCTAATGGACGTCTTCAAAGTAAAACAATTACAATATAATGTCCTTCAAATTCTAACAGATCTACATTATAAACAGCAGACACACATCGTATTAATGAACATACATCAGAAGAGTTCGAAATTAAAAGAGGAGTGCGACAGGGGTGTGTATTGTCACCACTACTATTCAATGCATACTCTGAAGAAATTATGAAAAGAGCTCTTGAGGGAGAATCAGCAGACAACTTCCAAGACCTCCAAAAGCTAATGAACAAGATAGTTCAGTATGGAGAAGAACGGTAAAACTTTAGAACAAGTTGAAAACTGCAATTATCTTGGCACAATAATTGATCACACAAGCGATTACTCCAAAGAAATCAAAGTTCGAATAGAGAAAGCACGAACAAACTTCAATAAAATGAGAAAGGTACTTTTGCAAGAGAACTGAAATTAGACTTGAGAGTTAGGCTAGCAAGGTATATTTTCTCGACTCTGCTTTACGGGATAGAAGCTTGTACACTTAACAGGTCGACTACTAAAAAGTTGGAAGCATTTGAACACTGGATGTATAGAAGAATCCTGAAGATATCATGGACCGAGCATGTAACAAATAACGAAGTCATGAGAAGAGTCAACAAAAGAATGGAAATATAGGAAACCATCAAGCCACGCAAGCTGCTATACCTAGGGCATGTTATGCATAATGAAAGATACACCATACTACAATTAATCATACAAGGGAAAATCCAGGACAAGAGAAGTGTAGGTAGGAGAAGAATCTCATGGTTGCGTAACTTGAGAGAATGGTACGGATGCACATCAATCTAACTATTCAAAGCGGCGGCATCTAAGATCAGAATAGTCACAATTAATTATTGCCAATCTCCGTCGCGGAGATGGCAATTTGAGGTTTCACCTCAAAGATCATCCTCAAAGATCGTTTAAACATATCCATCTCTGTCGTCTTGAGCTTCCTTATGTTGTTTTCACGGTCTAATCAGTATTATGTAAAGTTAACGTTTGTTTCAAATTTACTAAGAATATTCATAATCTTTTCAAAGAACCTGATATTCCCATTAAGCAAGAAATAAATAATTTTAAGTAACATAAAGAGCTAATATAGCGTCAATAAATGTTTTAAATAGGCGTATTTAAAATATACAGCAACTTTATCAGAGAATGACCATTATTCATCAGACATACATACTCCATACCAGTGAGGAAGTAAAACAACATAATTAATAGAAATAAATTTTTTTGCAACATATGTGATGCACATGTTAAAGGTTATGAGTTATGAAAAACAACCATTTAGAATGTTTTCGTATACTTGTCTGAGAATGTTTAATATAATTAATATTCATTGAAATACAACTAACAATAATTAGTAATACAATGACCTTATATAGATTCTATTTTAATAAAATCTAGTTCGTTTATGTATTAGATCGACGAAAATATTCTTATTGTCATTGGCTTAACCTAATTCTGAATGTCACCGTGCCATTCATTGTATGATCTCAGACATATTTGTATGACGTCATGTTTATTTCTCTTGCCTACACATATGAATTCATATTTTTATTTTTTAGATCTTCATGCTAGATTACTTATTACTATTTGCTTATTATGTAAATCTTGCCGCTGGTTATATCTTTAAGTGGACTCAACTTGTTCTTTGAAATTCGATGTAAAAAATCTTCATGGAGTAGATGAGGTTGTTAATAAGTCAAGTTAATAATAATTGGATGCAAATGCAAATGTGTCTAAAGATCAAGTTGTGTCTCTTTGAATCATAAAAAGAGAAGTCAAAAGAAGTGAGGATAAAACGTTTTGTTTAAAACACGTTTATCAGGCATCGCTATAAAGTAACTGCTATAAATTACAAGAAAGCCGGCTTGGACTGGCCATATGGGAGATCAAGAAAATTCCCGAAGTGCCGCCTTACTATTTTGAGAAAAAGTACTGCTGGAAATTTAAACTAATATGTAAAAGGTAATTTCATTGTATAAATATGAATTTAAAAAAAATAGTGGAAGTCTTGTGTCAATCTACTACGAACTAATTTTCTTTTTATTTTAATACATATTAGAGTGTATTTTGAGTTCACGTTTATGATAGTGGAAAACGCTTGATACCGTCGCCGTCGTTTTTATACTTTCACAAATTTTCTTCCTTTACATAATGTTCTACAGCATACACGTGGTGAAGGGCGAAGTTGCTAAATATTTCTACCGGATTACATACGTAGAAATGGCGCCTGGTCATGTTAAAAGTGGCGTATTTTGTTCCACTTACATCAGGGTCGGATTTACAATGGAACATTTGGGGCTGCAGCCCAGGGACTCCACAAGTGTGGTTTACTACGACCCTCATAATTATAATAAAAAATGTAACAATAAAACACTGAAAACTTTGTTTTCAAACTTCCACAAAATTTATTTTAAATCTTATCACTACAGCTGTTTCGGCTGATTGCCTTTCTCAAGTGATCTATTTTGGCTTGGGTTTACAAATTTATAGTCTCTAATGAAATAGGTTGAGGAGGGGAGAACTGTTTGTCTCAAGTTGGTAATTCAGAATTAATTATCCATCCATTAATCCATCAATTATAATAAAAAAAATTATAATAAAATAAAAAATTATTATAAAAAAATAATACAAAAGCACTCATTTGTAAATTAAACCCACACACTCTATGGCTGCAAATTTTGTGCTACAAATACTGAGTATTTAGCTGAAAAAACAACAGTCCATGATAGATTCGTCTTCGAAATGGTCTTATTTATCAATTAGGGATGTGAGAATACAGTTTTGTCTAGACAAGTTTTATACGTGATGTATTTAAAAATTCCGTTATAAAAATTTGACTAAGACCGATCTAATTTTACTGATTTTTTACGTACAAACCTAAGGCCAGTTTTCACGCTAATCTTATTCCACGTTTTGTGGTACAGTACAAATCTTTTTCAATAAAACGTGGTGTATAAACAGCTAAACGTACGTCTTGTCCAATCGAAATGAAATCCAAGGTCAGATTGACGAACTGATGAAAGAAGCATTATTTTGCGTGCAGTGAACGGAAAAAACGAAACTTGCAGACTAATGTTCACATAAGACGTCCAATCTTGGCTCAGTTCACGACTAGCTCCACTCCAGTTCGCTCTCCTTTCCCCCCGAAAACCTAATGTTAGGAGAATTAATGAATATGAATTAAAGGATAAAACCTAATATCATTCAATTATTCATTATTCATTAAATCGTATAAAAGTTTTCCGTGTTTGTGGCACGTCAAAAATAAAGACTAGTAACTGTAACAAAAAAAAAAACGTCGCGTGTGAGAATGTAACGAACGAAACAAATAGACCTTTAAAGAAAAAAAAAAAACTCTTTGAGATCGCTTTATAAAAAAAAGTTAAAAAAATAATGTACAAATTTTCTTTCAGATGATATCTGAAAGTTGCTGTGAATCTTTCATTGGTTATAATCACTGTTCTCATCTTGCTTCAGTATGTATGGTGGGACCAACTCTAGCAATTGACAATATGCTTATTTATCTATTCGCAAATAATTGCGCCAGTCTTCAGGTTCGCCTCAGCTTTTTCAGTAACGAGACGTGAGAATAGTGGCTTTTTTTCAGAAGCAACTCCCTTGACTGTCTTCTTCTTTCCTCTTCATCCTTTTCCCTCTCTTCTCTCCCGTTATTCTTCTTCTTCCTATTTTATAAATAGGCTTAATGACTGTTTTACTTCGGGTTTTAGCCTCAATTGACGTTGTCTGACCATCTTTTCCTCGGTCGTCCCAATGATCTTCCATTTGGCGATTTGTCTCTTGCTATTCGTATTATTCTATTTTCTGTCATTCTTTCGATGTGTTGATTCCATTCCACTTTTCTTCTTTTGGTCCACGCTTTTATTTCCTCTATACCACATCTCGCTCGTACTTCCTCACTTCTTACTCTGTCTCTTAGAGTTTGGTTTGTTATTTTTCGTAAGACTTTCATTTCTGTTGTTTCCAGCAGTCTTTGTGTTTTCGCTGTATCTGCTCTTGTTTCCGCTGTGTACGTTGATTTATATATCCTGGTTTTCGTTTCCGTTGTGAGGTATTTGTTTCTCCAGATTGTGTTGTTGAGATATCCTGCTGCTCTGTTTGCCATGTTCACTTGTTTTTGTACTTGTTCTTCCACTTTTCCGTAGCTTAACAGTTTTATTCCCAAGTATTCAGTTTCCATCACTTGTTTTATTATTTTGTTATTTACGACTAGTTTACATCGTCTTGGTTCCGCTGTTATCACTATCGCTTTAGTTTTCTCTGTTTTACCATGAGATCACCATGTTTTATATGAAATACCAAAAATAATATACCAAAAAAAGAAAGCTTTCCTAAAAAATATTTATTGTTGAAAAAATAAAGGCAGCCGTGTTTTTTTCATAACCACCAAAACAGATTACCTAAACAAACTTCACACAACTCAAGATTCTTAAGCGTTTATGATGATATTAAGGGAGAGTTAGAAAGCTTATTTGAGCCATTATGCAGGTGGGCATCTTCATGGATTTCTTTTTCGAATCCTTAGAATCTCCATATGATGCCCAGATAAGTCTTCGGGGTTCTTCTTCATGTACCATGTTCTTTCAGAACGTCGAATACCATCATTGGTACCTTAATTTTATTGACTGCCACGCTAAATAGCTTGTATTACTACCATACCAATCTTACAAATTCCTCAACCATGAAGTCTTTCTTGGACTGTCAGTCCTGGACTGCGTTTGTCAAATATTTTTCCTTGCATAATATTTTGTAGCAACCTATATTTGGGACCTCTCATTACACGTCCGAAGTAGTCCAGCTTTTTCTTGATGCTTTCTATAATCTCAGTAGTCTTGCTGAGATGCTCTAGTATTGTGAAGTTTCGAATTTTCTTCACCCAAGAAACTTTTAAAATTCTTCTATAGCACCACATTTCGAAAGCCTCAAGGCTTTTAGATCACTTTATTACCAGTCCAAGACTCGACACCATAAAGTAAAAGCGAGAACACGTAGCAGCGAAGTACGCGGATCAACAATGCCAATTTTAGGTATCTGTTACATAATACGTTGGGCATCTTTCTAAAAGCGGGTCTGGCCTGCTCAATTCTGAATCTAATTTCACCGTGACTCTACATTACAATTTAACTAATATATAAGGTAAACAATTTGATCGACTTGCTTAAGTTTGGTACTACTTAGATATATATTCTGTTTTATATTCTGTTGTTTATTTATTACGAGTATTTTGGTTTTTCGTATATTCAGATCCAGACCTGTTTCCCTTCAACTCTTAACGACACTGTCAAGTAATATTTGCAGATCATCTTGAGTATAAGCTAGGAGTTCTGTGTCGTCCACATATGCAAATTATTAACGACTTCACCGTTCACAATTTTTTTTTTCAGAAAGTGTATTTCTGAAAATTCTTTCGGACTAAACGTTAAAAGACAGACGAGACAAAAGGCATCGGGTTCCACATACTGAATTTATTAGCCTAAAGGCAGTTTTCAAAGCCTCTAATACTGCAGTAAGGCACAATCTCATTGTACCACAATCGCATTGCAAACAATTTCGATCTACTTCACTTTTAGCATCAACTAATAGTCTCTCCGTCGTTATAAGCTTCTTTCTATTAGCGGCGATAATCTTCACTTCCAAACCGTCGTGTATAACGCTTTGGACTACTCATAAACTTGTATAGACAGCTTTGTTTCTCTTATGATAGGTTTTTGGCAGATAATAGAATTTAAGTCATATGTCACATGTCCGTCTTACTGCGCTGAGGTTATACAATTTGCAATGAATGTGCTGAGATAATGTGCCCTAACTAGCTCATTATTTACAGGACAATACATATTACCGTTTTTTCAAAATATAGAAAACGTATCACAAAGTATAGAGAATCAATATTAAATATGACAAGAAAAGAAGATGTCCGTAAATGCAAGAAATATACTAAGTATTAGTTAGAAAGTGTTGGAGAAATATTTATAATATTATTAGAGATATATACTGTATTGAAATACTTCGAAAAATGATTAAAGCAAACATTTAAAAATAAAAAGTTCTTTTAGTCCAAATTAAGTCCGACAAAAAATAAAATAAATAATAAAAATAGATAAAAGTAGCAAAGAAACAAATCTGACACAAATCGCAAAAATTACAAACTTCTCAATAAGGAAACTACTCGTATATTAACAAATTAGAAGCATTAGTAATTATTAGCTGTAGCAAAAGCAAAAGGTGAAACGAACATAGAAAAAAGAAAGCAAACCAAAGATTTTAATCTAATTATTTGTATACGAGACGATAATATTTAAAATACTAGTGCGCGAAGAATGGAATAAACATTTTGAAAGTTTAATAAATGAATAATTTGACAATAAATTAGTAGAATCACTAGTAAGGGTGATCACAATAAGGATTGTCGCACAAGCAGTATAAAAAATAAAATATGTTAAGCAAGTGGAACAAATGATATTCCTGAATAGTGTGGACAGCGTTAGGATAAACAGGAGAAGGTTGACTAACTAACAGGTTCTTCTTCTTTTTATGTAGACACGACTCTGTTTTTTTTTCAATGTGCACCCATTAAGTTGTCCTTCCATCATTTTTGAGGTCTTCCTACTGATCGTCTTCCTATTGGGGAACCGTTTCTTGCAGTCTTTACTACTCTATTTGTTGTCATTCGGCGTATATAATCATTCCATTTTACTTTCGTATTTCTTACCCGGTCCTTGATGTTCTCCACCTTGCATCTACGTCGTATATCTGTACTTCACTCTGTCTCATAGTGTTTTACCATCAAGTCTGTCAATACTTCATCCATTTGGTGACCTATTTCTCCATATTGTTTCATTCAGGCAACCTACGGCTTTGTTTGATCTATTCACTTTATCCTCCACTTGTGTTTCGAGCCAAAACAATATTCAAACAAAAGAAATGGTGGATCTGAAGATTTCGGATGATGTTTTCACGAGCCATCGTCGTAGATCCTTGAACCAGGAATTATGTCTTCTTTATATTGACTTCTTCCCCTGAATATTGCCTTCTATGATTAACCGAAGTATTTCATATCTATCCCTTCGCATTAGATGTCCCATGTACATCAGCATCTTCTTAGCCTCTATCGTATATTTTTGGACATAGGCCTCTCATAAGTCCTGCCATCGATCTCTATCCTGTGCAACACCTTTTTATGTCATCTACCCATCTCATCTGTGGTCTTCCTCTTGGTCTACCTTTGTAAGGTTTCCAATGTTTTATTGTGACGTTCCAACAAGGGTCTTTTTATCTAGCAATCTAGATTTTGTGACGGTCACTGAATAAGATTTTCCTGGTGAGTGCATAAGAAAATTAAAAGATATCTGTGATGAGCTCTGCTATAATGCTGTTTCCTAGAAGAACTCAAAACTTAAAATTTATAATTTATAGGTATTGACACATTAATAAATTATAAAAAAAATATGAAACAAAAATATGTTAAAATAAATCAAACACAATCAAAGTATTAAGTTACAAACATCTTTGGTAACTTATTATTAGTCAAAGTGTGATTGAAGAAGAAATAAAAAATGGAATAAACTGATCAGTACCATTAAAAAATACAGAAGCTGTTCTAAAAATAAACTTCCATAATATTTCAAATCACGCATTAATGAAAAAGATTAATTAATCAAAATACCTAAGCATAAATGAAATTTCGCACAAAATTACTGAAGAAAATAACATAACATTAAAATATTGCCCAGATAATCAGAAAGCGTTAAAACTATAACAGAATGAACAGCCGAAAAAAAAAATGATAATCGAGTAAAAAAGTAAAAAGTGTAACAAATAATATAACAGGTGTGTTCATACATGAAATCACAATATAACTAGGAATATATTAAACCTGTAGTGATGACCCATAGAAAAACTTAATAAATCAAAAAGGAGTTAAACTCGTTTAGAATAAACCAGAAATAATTTAGTATTTTTTACAGCAACAAAGAAAGTAAACGTTTAGACAATGAGAATCATATTCCAACAACATCGTTGAGTAAAGTGACTTTTAAAAGTATCATTAAAAAGCTTATATCTACCGAAAATTTATTGACAACACTGTATATTTCTCATCTGGATCTACTTACAGAATTTGATAAAAGCACATTTTTACATAATAGAGATACTTACGTAATTATTTGCGATGTTTTAAATAATAACACAGAAACATAAGTCTTCATTTATACGTCCATTGCATTTTAAAAATCTTTCAGCGATCTTTATGGTAATGATTTTAGTTTCTTGCCGTAATAGAGGAGAAGCAATAAAAAGATTTTATTTCTGTTTTCTAGAATACTGCCGTCCTAACATGAAAGGTCCTATCTGCAAAATTTAGGTTTTGAGAAAATCAAGTTTTTGTTTCTTTTCATTGTATAACTCTTGGTAATTTAAAGAAGTCTTTATGTTTTATTTTATATATTATGTCAAAGAATAGAATTTAATTGCTAGTCAGAATTTTGTTTTATTCTTTCCAGATTAGTCGATTTTTGATTAAATTACCACTTAGGACAATTTAGCTTAGTATATCTGAAGTACATTTTTTGTATTACTTACTGAAATTGTCCTAAATAAAACTAAAATTCAAATTAACTGAACACTTTTAATTTTATTATACTAAGTTTTATAAAATAATAGAACAAAAAATAGTAGTCCTCAAGAATGGAGATCAAGGGAATGGGAATTAATTTATGAAACACAACACTAAAATTAACAACCAAAGTGATAACAAATAAACTGAATGAAATTATAACACTGGCAGAAGAACCACAAGGTTTTAGGTCGGGAAGATTATGCATCGACGCTATATTTATAATGAGGCAAATGGCAAATGGTGGAAAAACAACTTAAAATAATCTACTATGTAGACGACGCAATACTGATCTCTCAAAGTGAAGATGATTTACAACTTATACTTCACCAATTTAATATAATCGCCAGAAAAATGTTAGTTTACCCAAAAAAGACAAAATGCATGCTTACAACAGCAAATTTACTAAGATGTAAATTGGAGCTGGAAGGTAAGATAATAGGAGAAGTGATGGAGTTTAAATATGTAGGCATCACATTATCTAGCTACAGAAAGCTCAAAACTGAAGTGGAATATCAAGTGAATAGAGCAAACAGTGCCGCATGCTGCCTGAATGAAACAATATAAAGAAATAAAAATATCGGAAAAGAAATGAATGACAAAATTTACAAAACAGTCATCAGACCAATAATGGCATACGCAGCAGAAACAAGACCTGACACAGAGAGGACAAAAAGGATGTTAGAAACAGAAGAGATAAAAACACTTAGAAACATTGATGGCAAAACACTATGGGATAGAGCTAAGATAAGATACAGAGTACAGAGATACAATGTATATGCAAGGTGAGGTACATCAGACAAAGTAAGAATATTAAGAACTGTGTAAGAAATAGAAGAGTAGAATGGAACGATCATACAAGCCGAATGACAACAAATAGAGTAGTAAATACGGCAAGAGACGGTTCCCCAATAAGAAGACAATCGGTTGGAAGACCACGAAAACGATGAGATCAGTAGGAAGACCACGAAAACGATGAAAAGGCAACTTACTGGAGATACATTGAAAAACAGACAGAGTCATGTCTATATAAAAAGAAGAAGAAGTTTTAAAACTTAGTACACAATTTACATCCTAATATATGTAACATAAATGATAATAGTTAGATTCGAAACTAGAATCCGACTCATTTCCATTTATATTATTGTCGAATTTATTGGACGTCCCAGGTGCATAATCTGGATCATTCTCGCTTTTGGCTAAATACCATACGTTTACACCTATCGCTGTTCTGGCTACGACATGCTGCATTGCTACAACCAGAAAATATAGACGCATGTGCGTCTATATTTTTTGCTACTACTACAAACAATAATTACGATCAGTTATTGCTTATACCTAAGGTAACATTACATAAACTTACCCTTCATCCATTTCTCACAATATATTTACTTAAAATACCAAAAAGCATGAGAGTATTCTCAATGTCTGACAATAACAAATACCCTTTTTAATTAATTATTTGAAGTTATGTTACACACATGCTTATATCATACTAGGCAAAAATTGTCCTAAATGATGCCGCTCAGTATAAAATACTAGCTTAAATAGTCCTAACTGCATTTTTAAAGTCAAAACGGACAATTTTTCTTAGTATATGTGAGATAGGACAATTTATGTTAGTGAACATGGCTTTTTAGTCAGTTAGGACAAATCATTTAGGTATATAATAAGGCACTTAAGACGCTTATAGGACAATTTCATTTTGTACATACATAGATAATATGTTTACGAATGTCGTGAGCCAATAAAGTCATTTTACCAAATTTTGCAGATAGGACCTTTCATCTTAGGACGGCAGAATAGCTTCTGGTTAATGTATAGATTTAAGAATTTAATGGCAAAGTACCAATTGCCTTTTTATGATCTGGGTAAAACAAAAAATGCTGTCAATTGTAGGCTTAAAGCTATAAAGCGTAACTGTTTTTTGATTTTAATGTGACTCGACGATAATGTTCGTATTTAACTATCTACGTCTGTTCTTTGTCCATTATCTATCTTTCCGTTCGTTGAGGGGATGATTTTTTACCATTATTACATATTCTTAATTTTGAAATCCCATTTTTCATTGTTATCCTATCAAAGACACTTTTGTCTGTTTCTTATTACCTCTGATTTCCATGATATGCAGTCTTTTTTGCGTGAATTAGCATGAACAGTACTTATGTAACATGATTGATAAAAGTAGTTTAATTGTGCTGATTACATTGATTTATATTAACTCAATTTTCTTGTGAGTTATTTAATTTTAAATAATTTATATAAACAAAGTTTAGTTATAAAAACAAAGTATTTATTTTCTTTACATTAAACTAGTTAGAACAGTGCAATTTATTCTGTACTTATCTTTTGTTTTTAGAGAAACATATTACGCTGAAAAGTAAGTAATAAATGAAGGGATAAAGAAGTTGTATTTTATTGGCAAAACATCAGTTAGCATTTTGTTAAAGAATTGGGATTTAAATACGAAAAAGACAATAATCGAAGAGCATTAATTGAGCGTATCAGTATTGCTGTTTTACCAGCCAGTTCATGCTGGTTCTTCGAAAGGATTTGTTACTGGAGTTATTATTTTACTTAAAATATAAAAAACCTGATTATCATAGGGAAATGGTCAATGAAAACTAACAAAACCTTATTACAAATTGCAAAAATGAACAGAAAAGAAAATGTGTATATAATTGATGGGCTACTAAGAGAACACGACCGTGAAGTGTTGAGACTATCTCTTTATCAATGCGAATTCAACGGTAGTCATATTAAAGATTACAGTAAGTATATTGGTAGAAATGGACATTCTGATAGTGTTGTTCTACAAATATGTGGAAAGAGATACTTAACCGATATAATACAACAATTTGGAAAAAATGTGTGAGACAAACTTTTGAAATTATTAATAAGTAGTGGTATTCTAGAAAAAAATATGGTTGACATTAACATTCAACCAATATTTAAAACAAATTGTTTTTTACACAGCTCAAAAGTTTTCTATTGTTTCAATTTAGTTTGATAACACGTGTAACCTGTATCTATAGTCTATAGTCTTATTAGTTTATTACAGTTTTGGGAATTTTGCATGAATAATACCTGTAACAAGTCCTAAAGCTCTTCGATCTTGAATCCATCAATCTTCTCAACAGTAGTAAAAACAAATTCATTAATTAATTCTGAAAACCATATTTAATAAACGTCTAAATAAACTTAAAGTGTAAAAAAATTAATGCCTGAGATTATGCGTAGGATATTTAAAATCCAGTCAACTCCAACTAATGGAAAATGAAGCGGTGAAACATCCCTTGAATTTATTCTGCTAATTCTTTAGAGACAAATTTGCGACCTGAATTATGTGCAACAATTGTAAATACTTTCAAAATCTTCATCAGCTATCAGTTTTAGACCTCACTAATAGGTACAGGAGAACTAAAAAATCTATATCATTGGTAGAAAGTTATCTAAGTATGGTAAAGTATAATGAAGTTATCTTTAAAAATTCCGCCCTACCACGGTGAAATTACAAACACATTATTTTCCAAAAAGGTTAAAATATGTTACTTAGGGTCAAAAGAGGCAAACGGAAGGCAAAAAAAGGCTGTGCAGTGTTTCAAAAAAATAAAAATTACCAGCAGTAGTATAGCTAACCCATGGGACAGTAATGTTTACTCTTTAATATGTACTACTGAATCCGACTAGCAACTATGTTATATTTACTGACAGTAAAAGCGTGGTCGATAGATTTAACAACATTCAAACAGTCAAACACATAAACTACAGTGAACTGGAAATCCTTTAAATTCTGTTTGAAACTATACAATTAGGAATAATGTAACAATTACATGGATCGAGGACCATTCGGGAATAAAGGGCAATGAAATCGTTGACAATTTGGCTAAAACAGCATATATGCTCGTCGTTATTGTAAACAAAAAATTAATTCTAGTGATAGATATTAATACTGAATAACTTACGCCAACTTACATGCCTGGAATCGGCTTATCAAATACTGCCAATTGTACTTGTGGCAAACAAACAAAATGAATTAATAAATTCTAAATGTTGTTTTCAATAAACTTTACTTTTAATATTTTCAAATAATATGGAATTCTTCATTGCATTTACAAACATGTTGAAATATATAAATACAAGTTGTAAATAGTGCATAGGCATAATCTGTTAATATGGTTTGAAAACATAAAAATGTATGCCACAATTACTATTATATTATATATTATATTATTAATACATAAAAAACATATACTTGGGAATTAAATACACATTAAATTAAATATACAAGGAATTAAAAAAATGTATATCACAAATTCTATTCAAAAAACAAATAATAAAATAAAAGAATTAAAAAACAAAACAAAATTACTGTATATATAAAAATAATATTATATATAGTACTAACATTCTGATAGTAAGAAAATTTTGACTATGAATCCGAAATTAATAATAATAATTAAAATTCAGTCGACTTTAAAAACAAACAAAACCAAGTCTGGCTAATTGGCACTACCAGAGCCATTTTTCGGGAAAAAATACGGTTTAAATATTTATGTACTGTAAATGTTGGACAACTTTTAGGTTTCCAAAAATTGGAAAATCACGTTCATAAATGTATACCTAGTTTTCAAAATGCAATAAATGAAATAAAAGAGAAGTATAAATACGTCCATTGTAATATTAGCCATTTTCTAATTGTTATAAGCGACAACAACGTAAGTTTGGCTGACTTGTCTTGGTTTATTTCCTATAACAGGGGTCACCAAATGGCGGACCGCGGTCTACATCCGAACCGTGAGCTTTTTTTTTGCGGACAGCTTTTATAGTTGAAGAAAGAAAAAACCCAGAAACAGTAGCATTAAATGATTAAATTAAGTTCTACCATACAAATATTTTAAATACACTGCAAATATTTATTAAACAAAGACGGAAAAATCAATATAATAGCTTTATAATCATCTTGTTCCTTGAGTTTATTTTATACCCCTCTCTAAACGAGGTGGCCTACTTGCCTGGTTTTAAGTACATAACCAGGATGATCTCCTGAGGGGGGGGTTACAACTACTGGAGAGTTTCTGGGTAACCCACCTTCACCCCGGTTACGCCAGTGCCTGGTTTAGTGCTGAGTGTCCGGACCGCGGAAGTGTAGTAGGTTTTTGAAACGGTCCCTCAGGAAATATAGTTAGGAATCCAGTGGATCTACTGTATATTTATATTTTAATAATCAAATTAAACAAAATTAATAAACTGTTTTTTTTCTGTTTATTTCTCTAATAGAACTTTCGTATGAACATAACTTTCAAATAAATAGCGTTAGAGATATGCGGATTTAGAAGGTGTATTTTATATGTAGATTAAAATTGAAATACCTTTTAAAAAAATTATATACGAGGCTTATGAAATTCAAGGTGAATTACCTCACCTTATTGACAAAAATCTCCTGGAAATGACAGAATATTACCTAAAAATATAGTGTGATGACCAAGATTGAAATAGTTCATTGTTGGCTTATCGAGAGATAAAAATGTTTGCTCTGGAAGATGTGTTGATAACAAATAAGAATTGCCCTTGAATAAACCTCGAAGGCTGAGTTATGAAAGGAAGTCTTTATCGCGTTCGCTTTACACGCTAAAAGGTGGCGATAAGCCGCGTACCTACTGCCCAATATTCGTCATAAGTGGTACACTTTCTTATATATACGTGGTTTTAGTGGAAGTTTATTCACCTTGTATACACTACTCGACATTCACAACGAATTAAAAAAATGGAATGGATATTCACAATATATAAATACATTCTTAGAAATAAAAAGAGTGAATACATATATAAAGATTAATAAAAACTTATGAATACTTTGAAAACTCATAACGAAAAGAACAATATTATTTAGAGTTCTACTACAAACCCATAAGTATTTTTATATCTTAATAATTTTTCCCTCAAAACCACAAAAGAGGGCAAGCTGCTGGAGATGTGCCCATCGAATTATTAAAACTAATTGGTGAAGATGTTATTGATGTAGTGGTTAACCTTTTTAATCTAATATATCAGACTGCCATAACCCCAGATGATGGTTGCAATCGATATTTGTAGCAATACCCAAGAAGTAAAGTGCAACATCCTGCTCAAATCACAGAACAATAGTTTTAATGAATCACACACACAGACACACACACACATTTTTTTTTAAATAATACACAGCAGAGTTGTTAAAACTTTTAAATATGAAAAATAGTAACATACAATTTGGGTTTAGTAATGGTATGTGCACAAGAGATGATTTATTCGATTTTAATCTGTAGGCACAAAGATGCATGGACATGAATTAGTACATGTACTTATGTTTTGCAAATGTTGAAAAGGCAATTGATAAGGTTCAATATAAAAATCTTGTACATATATTAAAAAGCAAAAATATTCACGGCCGTGGTATCAAAAATTATATCTAATTTATACTGGAATCAGTCTGCCAAGATAAGAGTTGACAACAAGAACCCACGCGATGACAAAATACAGAGAGGAGTCCGTCAGGATTGCCTGCTGTCACCATCATTCTTCAATCTCTACAGTGAAGCGGTATTTAAGAACGTAGGCGCAAAATTTCGGGCCAATGCTTTTTAAATGCATTCATTTTTTTCGAATCCTGAGAAAACTAACAAATATTTTTGAGAATTTTAAACGCAGAATGAAAGATTACATTGTTACCGAGGGCCTCTCATCACATAAGAAAACTTATGTGATGAGAGGCCAAAAAATCCTCACTATTGCTACTTATTATGAAAGGCTAAATTCGAGAAAAGCGAAATGTGGGAAGACGAAGAATACTTGAGGGAATGGTTTGAATGCAGTAGTACAGAACTATTAAAAGCGGCAGTCAATAGGGTCCGAATAGCCATGATGATTTCCAATCTTCGATAGAAAATGGAACTCGAAGAAGAATTTTTTTATAAGTTTGATACAAATATTCTTGTAAATGCTCTTTTACATAAACTTTACAATTTTATTATTGCATTTACGTTTGGATCTAAGGCTCTATGAACACTAAGTTCGATGAAGACATAACTTTAAACTAAAAATTTATTTGTTTAATTTCATTTTCAAAAGTAGTCATCATTTCAACACACACCAATGGTATTACTGGAACTTTTAATCAGTATAAATATGAGGTTTAATTTTGAATAATGCTTTTGAGTCTGGAGTTGTATTACGCTCTTGACAAATATATCTCCTGTTTATGTTATAAAGTTATCCATAAGGCCTTAAATCTGTTTTATACTTTCGCATGGTTCTAGTTTAAAGAAAACAAAAAATTGTAAATAACCAGTGAGGCCATGCTTGTTTACATCTCGTGCTGTTGTGCGGAATCAACTAAAAACCCAACCAAAGGAATTTTTAAGACATAGCCCACCCTAATTACTATTTTATTACAGTAGCACTCTAACTATTATGTATAAATATATAATATATTTTCTTCGGTTGTTAGAAACTATCAAAAAAACACATATTATTGGTGGATTGCAATTCCAGAATAGGAGTACCTGAGAATGAGAACGGAAAAAACAGAAAAATAATCCATTTTGGAAACCACCGCTCTTTGGTACTTGGTAAAATCAGATTCAACGAAAGACGGAAAAGGAAAACTCAACGAATGAAGACAGAAGAAACAGTACCATGCCTTAGTTTGCCCAAAAGTGAAAGAACAAGAGTTTTAACTCCTGTTCGGGAACAGAGATTAATTCAGAGTATGGAGAACCAATTAGGAAAGTCTTTGCGAAATGTTGGCCGAAGATATAGCGTTTCACGAATGACTGTAAGTAGAACAATTTCTAGAAATAATTTAAAATTATATAAAAGAACACCTAAGTTGAAAGAGCGCCTAAGTACACACCACCCCAGTTATACGTTGCCATGCATTGAGACGTATTCATTTTCCTGGTAAAATTCTCATTATCGACAATGAAAAGTATTTTACTTTATCCATTTCCGAAATGAAGGGCAACGACGGATTATACACACGCAATATTGGTAACTGCCCAAAATATAAATTTTATTTCCAAGCGCGACAATCCTCCAAATGTGACTCAAGCGAGGCCTGTAGAAGAGTTTTGGCCTGTTTTGAGTCGAATGGTGAATAATAATGGCTGGGAAGCCCAAAATGAAGATCAAATTTACGTACCATCGAAGATTACGGACCTCTTTCTGTTCTATAAAAATACATTATAAACCTTAAATATGTAGACTTAATTTCCTGTATTTAAAACAGACTTAATTTACAATTAGAAAACACATATTTATTTTTTCCGAAAACTTTAGGGATATGCGTTATGTTACATATGCATACGTCCAAAAATTATCAAACATTAAACAATATACCGAAAAATTTTTAATCTTAAAAAATATATTTAATAATATAATTATTTTCAAAATTAAGATTTAAATAAAATACTAACGGATCTGTAAATTGTGGTTATTTATTTCTGCTAAAAAAAAAACATGACACGAAATATTTCGTGTATTAGTAGTAAGTAAACAGGTTCGATAGTAGTAGTCATAAAACAAAAAGTAATTACCGTACACTTACCTACAATAATGTTACACAAGAACTGGTATTTTGATGTATTTTGACTCTTACCTGAAACAATAAAACAACAATGAAAAAAGTTGTATAGTTGACAATAACAACGACAGAGATGTATCATGACTATTTTTTTTATAAATAACATTTAATGAGCTCAAGCAACAAAACAATCTAATAATCTCAAATGTAAAGCTGGGCATTCACGTTCCGACTTGCGGTCCCACTTAGTAGGACTACTAGTTGGATATTCGTCTCCACTCACGCTCAGACTTGCTATCCAACTAGCGGTCCAACTTCAATTCTAGTTTGTTTTCACGACGGTGTATATCGATTAAACAAAAAATGTATGGAGTAAACACTACTAGGAGGATAATAATTGGGAATAAGCAACAATTTGAGTTAGAAATTAAATGTATTTGAGGTTTAAACTTCCACTTCGGAAATCGTTATCAAAATATTCCGAAGTTGAAGTCAAAACGTCAAACAAATTTGATTTCTAACTAATATTCAGGCTTATTTCCAACAAAATAGTAAATTTGCTTAAGATGCCACAAGAATATAACTTCGGAACAATTTTCATTGTTTGTTGATAATTCTTCTTTAACCAATCCGAAGTGTTGGAAATTGTACCTGTGTGTGAGTGTCTGAAATAGATCTACAGAAAGGAAAATGATCTGTCCTAACAAAAAGTAGATGATGATGAAGAATCGTTTATTTTAATAGGGGTAATTTTCGTGCAATTGACAGTTTATTTTCTATTAATTAAATATTTGCGAACTAGGGATATTTGTGTAAAGTAATTCATAGAAATCTCATAAGTAACAGGTGCTGAAGGTCAACCGACTGAGGAAATTTTCGATCCGACTTCCAACTTCACCATTCACGCTCCCGCTTCGTCGCAAGTCGGAAGTTGGACCTTCAAGTCGTCCCTCTAGATGTTAAAACTCGTACCACTAGTTGTCCAACTAATCCAACCAGCCCACTCACGATCCGAATTCAGATCCAACTGCGGAAGTTGGACCTCTAGTCGGACTAAAAGTTGAAACGTGAATGACCTGTTTTAAATTGCTAAAAAGGGGGTGGTGGAAAATTTGAGTCACAATAATAGTTATTTTTTGCCATAAGAACTAATCGATTCCAGAACATGAAGAATTTAGAAGACATAAAAATTAAACATAAACTAAACTACGAAATAATGGAAAGTATCTGTGTAATTGCTCTCTTCTAGATGCCATTTTAGAGAAAGGCAGTTAACTTATTTATGATAGAGATAGTGCAAATACTCCTGACCATAGAGCTGCAAGAAGGCGGAGTCAAAATTCACGTAAAGGCAGAAAGATTCTATTGTATGTGGAATTATGCTAACCAAGCTGAAACGTTCTCCCATTCACGTTGCATAGTGCAGTGCGTTTCGCCTGGAAGTGGGGATTAAACCAAATTTCAACTACTGCGCCGTGGTGAGGAGGTGTGAGTCTCTACATTTTTAGATTTTCTCGAAAAAGAAAATAAAATTTCCAAAAGCTCGACAAAGCTCAAAGAGTTTTACTTGTATTAGCCCAAATCAATGGACTACATTCCCAAAGGTCTCATTTTCTTCAAATGTCAGAATAATAAAAAATATGTAAGGGATATCAATAATAAAATTCTTATACTCAATGTACAAGCGCCATGGAATCTTCAATATCTATTATTATCTACTATTCCCTAAATTCCCGCGAGTTACATGATGTCCTAATAATGTTTCTTTTTTTGAACACAATACTAAGATGCCCTTCTGTGTGCACACGTTGTTTTTCCCACATACATAATACTAATAAATAAAGCTGCTAGCCTACTTGTTCCCATCTCCCCTAACGGTATCTATATTTCTCCAGTGGTATTATCTCATCCAATTTTTCCTTTACTTACGTTTTGTACTGCTTGTGCAATATTCTCATATTATTTTTTTATCATTGCTTTTACTGTCTCTTCAGGTGTCGGTGGTTCTATGTCGAAGTCTTAGTTTAATAAACTATCAAAGTATTTCGTATTGTATTAATAAATATAATACCTATTAAATAGGTAATATAATTCGATTGTGTATGATTCGGCATAATGTAACTTTAACGTACCAAAATTATAACCTACATTAAGATTATAAGAACCTCCACAAAATTAAAAAAATATTCTTTACAGTGAGTAGCCACACAGAACTCAATAATGAAAAGTTGTTGGTTTCAAGGTCTGTAGAGCATTCATTAACCTTTAGAGGTTATGTTTCTGAATAAAAACACTTTATGCGATGTTATTTTTATTCCTACGTTTCTCATTTCGATTTTATTTAATCTTGAATAATAACATTTTTTGTGCCGGTTATTATTAAGCTGAAATTTGATTGGATATGTTTCCGGAGGATAATTTTTCAATTATTTTTTATTTTGGTTTAACAAGTTGCGTTATTAGGTAACATTAAAATTAATTATGTATATCATAAAGAACTTTGATTTCCGTAAAATTATAATTTAAGTACAAGAAAAAACATAGTGGATTAAAATAAATAATAGCAAATTTGAAAAGTTAACTAGATATATGATATAATAATATACTCTGTATCCAATCACTAGGATAAACCAATATTACAGAATGCCAGTTTTATTCTACAATAAAAGATAGGCTTATGCATAATATATTAAATGAAATACAACATTAACAAGTAGAATTGACAAAACAATTCATTCATCATAAAATCCAACTACGATTGCTGATCAAAAACCAAATAAAAACTCCAACCACATTTTTTCTGCTGATATTATCATATTGTATTTCTTGGCTGTTGTATTGAACATGTGTGTTAATCTTTGGAGCTCGTCTTCTGTCTCAGCAATTAATGCGGTGTCGTCTGTATAACATAATATTTGGATTATTTTGTTCCCCATTCTGCAACCATGACTTTTACGTCATGTAAACAAACAAACACTGAAAACATGTACTAAAACAAATATATAAAAGGGGAAAGTGAATGGAATTGCAATACAAGTAGATATTGTCATGTCCATAATCTATAATGTAACAACTTAGGAATCCGGTACCGAAAAAGAAAATATCTGTGCGGTGTGATCTTAATTAATAAAACAATATAGTTTTGTATCCTATATGCTACATACAGTATTAAAAACTAAAACAGTAATTGTTTTTTACTACATCTATTTTCTTATTAATACATGTTAAAGCATGGAAATTGCCATAAGAATCGCTATTTTCCTTTATTCCCCATCCTTTATACCTATTTAGCAAAAGTTGTAATTTTGGTTTATTACTTATACTGCTTTTGTGGACAATAATTCTTTTGTGTAAATATTGATATGTTTGACCAATATACGTAACTTCCATCCAATTACTTTAATGATCTGATCTGATTTATTGTCTACTTTGTATTTGATGGATTATCTTGATTATTATTAGGTTTAAATTTTGAAACATATGTGCCATATTTTTTATAAAACTGATAGACTGACAAAATCTGATAAAATGTAAAACTACATTAACATTGCAACGCTCCAACCAGTCATAAAAAGCGAATTATAATTTTACATGCTGACTCCTAACGAGGTTTTGTGAATACTTCTGACTAAAAATATCAGCGACTTGATGTTGGATTACCAAGACAATTTAAAGGTCGAATTGTTTGAGAACTGGTTGCAAAACAGGTATTTCCAACTGCTCCTCCTAGCAGTGCAAGTTATCATTATGCGCAAACCAGGAAAATTTTAAACAACGGATTTAAAAAAAAAGATACATTCAAAATTTCCATTTGGAACAGAATATTACCAAGAAAACTACACAAAACTCAGCTGCTGGGGTAATAAAAACAAAAGCTTTTGAAATAATATAATATGATCGACATAATGGATCAAGAACGTGGGTTTACAATCATTTGTTCTACCACGTCATTAAACGAAGAAAACTATTAGGTAACATTTGACCGATGTTCGATAAACAACCGATTACAGCTTTGAAATATGGATGATGACAGCAATTATTCTGATGACAATGACGATAAAATTTAATAATATTCACCGACTTAAAAATAACGAAAATTAAAATCAAACTTTTTTTCTCCTAAAGCAAGTACATATTTTACGACATTAGTCCAAAATCTTTGACAGCTAGTATTGAGGAGGGTTTATAGTTATAAAAAGATTTAATACTAAAAGCCATCAAAAATATATCTTGACAAGAACTGTACTAGTGTTAACTATATAGTAACTTATTTAATCGTAATGGATATTGGATACGTCTATAATATATGTTTCAATAAAAAAACCTACCCAACCCGACGCCTATTATTGGTACTTGAAATTCGCATCTAATGAAATACTGGAGAATTCAACTTTGGATGATAAATAATCGTACTAGTTTGCGTTTCTCTAAATAGAAACGATCTGAAGGTATTTAACAAAAAGTAATTACAAGTCGCCATCTTCAAACAGCTGTAGCTCCCTTAGGAAACCTTTTCGGACTGGGTGAATTGGTCTGAAATGTCCTAAAATTATTTGAGGAATCTCTGGTCTTCGTTTGTCAGGAGAGTTTGTACGGGCATGTTTGTCGTGCAGAACAATTGCACCAAATTAGATACTTATGTAATTCTTTTTTTGTTGTATTTATTATTATCAGGGAAAGGTTTGTGTAAAACCTAATTTTCAAACAATTGAACGGTAAGACTGTTGGAAAAATATGTAAGGAAAGCGGTTGGGAGAATCTCTTACCTCCACAAACGGAATTTTACTGTAGTTAATTTAGCTGTTTACCTGGCGAATGGGCAACGATTTTATTTCACGAAAGAAAACGCGACGCTAAGAACTGAACGATCATCAGCGACAATGTTGAAAGGTTACCTTTTCTTAAAGTGACACTTTGACAGCATTATAATTGTTGGGTATATTTTAAGTTAAAATGAAATAAAGTAGAGTAAAATAAAACAAAACAAAATGAAATAGGTTAGAATAAAATAGAGCAAAATAAACTAAAACAAAATAAAATACTTAACAAACTTAAATAAAATAAAATAGAATAAAATGGAGTAAAATAGAGTTAAATAGAATACAATAAAATAGAGTCAAATAAAATTAAATTAAATTAGAAAATTAGAAATTAAAATAGAATCAAATAGAATAAAATGAAATAATACAGAATACAATAAAATATAATAAAATCAAATCTTAAATTTGATTTTAACGAATATAAACAGACCCGCAGCATGCTAATTCAATTTTGTTTTATTTATTTTATTTTTTATTTTAGTTTATTATCAAGACAGTTTTTTATGTAGGATAATATATATATATATATTTATATATATATATATATATATATATATATATAATATATATATATATATATATATATATAACTAAGACATCGTCGAATACTAATAAGAACATAGAATAACATTGAAATAAGAGAGGCTGCACCGTAATTGGAAACGGCCGACAAAGCTGCACATGATGATGATGATGATATATATATATATATATATATATATATTATATATATATATATATATATATATATATATATATATATATATAATATATGTAGGTTAATATGTAGGAACATTTATAAGGCACCGTTTATATTTGATAGTAAATAAATGTTATTCACTCCCTTTATGACTTTATGAAAGAGAACAAACAGTTAAAAAGATAATCATTTCATCAATTCATCATCGCTCAAGAGAATCAGAAGAGTTCAAACATAGAAGCATTTGTCGAAATAGTTCATACAAATTTTCTACAATTAAATCAACAACAAAGAATTAAAAACGATACTTTGGTAGACGCCGTGAACATTGGATTTGGTGGAATATACTTCCATCATGCTGGGGAGGGATAGAAAAACATTACTAATTTTATTGTTATTGGCAAGGATCAGATCGCAGTAGCCCTAGCGTTGGCTTCATCTGGAATATTTGCAACTTTATTGGAAGGCGAACGAATATCAAATTTTGCCTTCAAATTTCCATTAAACATACAAATTAATGAAACACCAGGTTGCAACATCACCAAAAATAGAGCCATAGCGAGGATTTTACATGTATGTAATTGGTTGGGTTGAATGTACATTGACCCACAAGAGGTCATTACAGCGATTGGACAGAACTTTGAAAGATATTCATGAGAATTAAAAATATTTTTGGTGAAACCGTGATTGTAGTTTCAGTTCCTTACTTAATAGTTATTCCCGAATTAACTGCTGCGGACAAACTAAGTGCCAATGTGTTTTTACTAGAAGGTGCAAACAAGTGCAATTGTGTTTCCAAAGCTGTTGGAAATGATAAAGTCGCTATTAACACATCGACCTGATTCATTTCATAACCCAGAGATTTCTGTGATTTTAACAGACTCGGAAGAGAAGCTTATTGCACTTTTGTACATTATTTAATTTTTTTATTTTTATATTTAATATTTAATTTAAGGCGATACGAAGTGCGGAGGGTCAGCTAGTAAATATTAATACTTCACACTTCGTAGTAGTGACAGTGAAATGATCAGTGACAAGTGTAGTAGTGTCTGGGGGCTCGGGAGACTGAGACCTCGGAAGCCCTGAGGAAGACATCAGAGAGGATCTCAAAAGCTCGGCCCAATGGATATCGGCGCGGTTCAACCCGGAAGAGTGGTGAGTTTAATATTAATTTTCGTAATAGTATTAATCTTAGCTCTAGGTTTCATATATATATATATATATATATATATATATATATATATATATATATATATATATATAATACATTCACACAACTGATTGTATGAGAAAAATTAAGCCAGTATATGTAAAAAGTGTAAAATTAAAGAGTAAACAACGCAAAAGTATTTACAAGCTAGGAATATGACCTCTAAAGGTTAATGAATGCTCCACAGACCTTGAAACCACCAACTTCGTTATTGGGAGGCCCAATTACCAATGCGAAAATTCGAATTATATTAAAAGAACATTCACACCTGGCTCGGCATTTATAATCGACTCCAATCAACATTTCAAATCAATATTACTAGCCATACATGGCAAGGTAAAAAGTGTGTTGTTTTGCACAGATTAACGCTTATGAATAATGTCAATCTGTTCAAGAGATACTATTTTTGAAAGTGATTAGGTAATATTAAGATTCTTAACCAGAAATGTTAACGACTTAACGAAATGGTAGAATATTCTGAGGAGTTTAATAAACATGTCAAAAGTAAACAACAACTTCAGTCTTGATGATGACGAAAGATATAAAAATATCTTCTATGAAACCAAAAGTTTTAATATAAAGAATTAAAGAAAACTTTCCTTATTTATTCTAGAATAACAACTATCATTTGAGTAGAAGTAAGTCAACTCTGGGTAACCGACAAATTGTATGCTTTAATTTATAGCTTCTCTAATAGTTCGGGAGGTAGCGTCAAATTTGACCGGAGCATTTTAACATGGCTGTTTATTTTTTATTCAGTCAGTTGTTCCAAAGCTTATTAACAAATAATGCGTAAGTTGATCCAAAACCGGATATAAAATTAAAAAAGGAAAAAAATATAAAAAATATTCTTTGACTAGTTTGGCAAATATTAAAAAGTATAAATCATTAATTTGTAATGTAGATGTAATGTATTGTAGATCTAAGGAAAAACATCTTAGTTGGCCATGTGAACATGGCAGAAAAATAAGGACAACTCGTATCATTTTGTCTTTATCTTTTTTTTTTATTTTCTCAGCAAATTTTAACGCTTGTTCAACTTTTGCTTTTATATACAAAAGTATGCCAACCAATTAATTTAATTACTATTTAAATGGAAATAAGCCACAATTAAAGGTTAAAATACGTTTATTGACGTTTCAATTTCCACTTCGGAAATCGTTGTCAAAATATAAACATTAGTAAATTGTAATTTACTAATGTTTGTATTTTCAGAACGATTTCCGAAGTGGAAATTGAAACTTCAATAAACGTTTTTTTACCTTTAATTGTGGCTTATCTCCATTTAAATAGTAATTACTGTAAAATGCCACAAGAAAATAACTTCAGAACAATACAATTAATTCAAATAATAACGTATGAGGAATAATTATTTGAAAAAAAAACACATCGTAAAAAAACTTAAGTATATCAAAGGAGTATTTTTTATTTTATACTACATATATTTATAACTAGAGTATAGACTTATGAAAAAAAAATTCATTATTAAATTCTTTATCATAACATATTTTTTCTCCAGATTCACTATCAGAATTATCTTTAATAATTGGATTATCTTCTGGTTCCGATAATTCGCCCGTGTCTTCTGCTATATTTGTAAAATATGAATAGCAAGGTTAGCGTTATTCCATGGCTGGGCAATATAAGTCGTTATCAATAAATGCTGTTGCAATTCTCTTTTACATGGAGGAATATGGATCCTTCAAAATTTTGATCTATTCTTAACACCTCTTTTTATGAAGATTCACATTATTTAAAGTTTTATAACTATACATGTGGCTAAAGAATTCTTCTAAAACAGCGTAACTCTCTTCCAAGTAGGTGTATTGCTTGAGATATCAATCAAAGCTTATATGTATTTAGAATTTTTACTTCAAATAATTCAAAAGGTATCCTTTTGCCTTTTCGGTAAAATGCTGGATTTAAATTACAAACCTTTACATCGATTGAAATGTTATTCAGTAAGAAACCTATTCACAGATCCACTCGCTATTAATTCGCTATTTACCATAATCTGTGATTGCACATCCATCGATGAATTTTCCAATCATTTTGAAGTATGCCATCATAGTATAGAGAGATCCAATATGAAATAATTTAATAAATAATTTATTAAAATTAGGTTATTCCTGACTCTGTATTTGCAAAGCTATTTTGTAATTGCCAAATCGTACGTTACTTCGATATGATCCATATGGTATTCAGAAGTTTTGAAGAGCTTGATTCATGGTGTTAAGAAAAACTGAATAATTGATAACCGAACAATTTATTGTTGTAAGATACGATACATTTTGTAATATTTGATATATTAGTAGTATCTTTGTATATCTTACTTTTGAGTCTATTAAAAAAAGCAACAAAATGTTCTTACAGGTTCATACTATTGGCACATGTCTGACGAGCTATGACGTTTCTAAGAGGCATGTAAGGGTAAGGATGCGGTAATCGTTGTGGAGTGGCATCAATAAACAATTCGGTGGTTGTGTCAACATAAACACGCACAGTGTTATCAGTAATACAGGGGCAGGATGGTATCTAGCGAACGCAACGGCAGACCATATGCAACAGTAGAATGTACCTAACTAGCGGCAGGATATAAGATGAAATATGTAACTTAAAAAATGCAAGATACAGGATACAAGATAACATATGTAAGGTCCAAGATACAATGGCAAACAGAAGTGACATCCAAATCGCCAAGTTCATCTGCTCAACTCGAAGGCTGGTACATATGTGAAGTAACACTGCGATATTCGTATGAGACCTTAAATTTTTTCTAAAGAGGGTTTTTTTTTGGCACATACGAGATTAGTCCTTATTATACTTAAGAAAAGAAGACCGATTCGGGTAAAATGGATTTATGTGTTCTTAGAAGTGAAGGGTTAGTAAAAAGACAAAACACACAAGCAATTGACTGGTTTCTGAGAAGGGAAAGAATCGTAGAAGAACCATGACTTACCCTAGATATGCCAAACAGAAAGTATAGAATAACTCTCCTAAGGATTTGTTAGCCATGGGCGTAGCTAAAATAAATTTAGGAGGGAAAAAAATTGGAACAATTTGCGGGATGATTACACATGCTGAATTTAAAAATATTATTTTGAAAATGGTTTCCCGTTTAGAAGTCGAGACGTTACATAAAGATTTTGTTTCGTAGCTGTGACTTATTTCCAACAAACTAATTAATAAAAGCATAGATTCCACAAGGTTTTAGAACAATACTAAATAAAAACACAAATTAAGTAAATATTAAGAAAAACTGTACGTTCAAAATAATCAACCTAAATCAACACAAGGAAGTACAATAGTAATCAACAAAAGACAAGAAAAGAAATAAAAAAACGAAAGGAAAGATAGTATATTCTGACAGATGTCTTCAACGAGAAAACTTATTTTTGCAAATTTTTTGTAAAGTGATTTATATTTCTTTCATTTATCACTCCTATGGATTTGGACATTGCAATTGACTTTCGATAGGTATTAAATATACATAAATATGATATTTATTAAACTAAATTATTTATTTTCCAATCCCAGACAGTCATTGTATATTTGAGATTTTGCCAGTCGGTAACACGATTTCGGTATCTGTTTCCGGTATAAGACGATCGCCTTGTACATCCGCTGCAGAACGTGATGCGATTGTATATGTAAATATTATTAATAATAATTTAAACTAATACAAACTTATGTGAACTTGTGTCGCATATATTATCCCAAAAGACGACCGCATA
Organism: Diabrotica balteata; assembly: GCA_918026665.1. Lineage (NCBI taxonomy): Eukaryota > Metazoa > Arthropoda > Insecta > Coleoptera > Chrysomelidae > Diabrotica > Diabrotica balteata. Next base: position 75,914,816 of record OU898277.1, read on the forward strand.
ATGAACTCAGGTAAACTACGAAATTGTTTTTTTTTTCAATTTTAAATTATGTAAGAATCCGAAGGAATTTAGAATAATCATAAATATAATTTTATTCAAATAATTATGTAATAGAACATGGCGCAAATTTTAAATCTGCATACCTAGAAAGGACATGGGAAAGATAATCTTAGAACAAGAAGCTGACAAGTATCTTAATTATATATTGTGAAATCATACAAAGGCATATTTATTATTAAAGGATGACAATTTTTTATGGTTTGTAATTTGCAATATTCATTCGTCCTAATATTCCTTTATATTTAAAATATGCTCAATAATCTGGAATCCGTTCAATCCTCCTTAAGAATTTCTCTCCACTCGTTTCTATTCATCACTTTCCTCCAAAAAGCACATTTTCTCATATTTTCATTGATATTATTAATAAACATGTCCTACCCACCTCAAACGTCCTATTTTGATGTATTTTACCATATCTGGAACCTGATATATTCTATAAATCTCAAAATTGTCTTCTCCACACTAAGTACTTTTCTTTTATTCTAATATGTTTTCATAACTCTTTTTGAGTCCAGGTCTCTGGTTAAAAAAATACCTGCTTACAAAGGTTTTGACTAAAAATGACTACCCATTGTCATTGACAAACAAGGAATATCACAAGATTGAAGAAAGGAAACAAAAAAACACCACAAGCAATCCAGAAACACTCACAGGAACGGACTCAAAGATGACAAGAATAGCATAGATAAAGGGCTTATCAGAAAAATTGAGAAGGATAGGAAATAAGCATAACATCACAACATTCAAAACAACCAATACATCGAGATCTATCGTATCCAAAATCAAACCCAACAATACAAGATATATAAAAAAACTGCATCTATAAAAGGCTCTCTGAATGCAACAATTTCTACGTGAGACAATTCACAAGACCACTAAATGTCAGGATAAACGAGCATGAAACATACATCAAAAACAGAGACTTCGATAAATTTTAATAGATGAAGGAATTAAGTCTATTGTATTTCCTTAACTTCATTATTGGGTAATTAGGTCGTAGTGTCGTAGGACACATAGTACGTCAGGATAATAAAAGAAGAAACATTTTTTCTGCTGATACCAAGGAATACCAGAGAAACGGTGGCTGATAAGATCGAAGCAAGAGTAACTAGACATTGGACCCAAATTGCAGAGAACAGACGAAAGTAGAAGACTTGAGGGGAGGCTTACATACTTGCCGCAAATAAATATTAGGACAGAATTATGATTGATAAAACGGAGTAACATTAATACTACTCTGTAGATGAGTAAATTCATTTAAAATTATTCTATTTTGATTTCGGAAAGATCTGTTGTGGCTTGTTCCTTAAGGTCCGCTTCATTTTATTCCGTACAGTTTCAGAACTTTTAGAAGCATTGATGTTATGCTCTCCAAACCACTTTTTTCTGGTTTTGATATAGCCAGTCCACCTTGTTGAAAAAAAAATAGTTTTCATCAAAATTTATCTTTGTGGTACTGGAAGTACCACTTGAGTCAAAGCATCCTTATACTGAAGCTTCCAACATCATCAACCCTTTAGCAAATTTTACTGTACGTTTTAAGCAATCCTAAACGAAGAAATCGTTTAGAGCAAATTACGCGTTTGTGGTAATCACCAACGTCTTGTTTTGCTGTTAACGTAGGTATTTGTTTGCCTATAAGAAAGCATTAAATTCTTAGGTTATGGATAAGCTTTTACACTGTTACCTGCAATTCAACGTCATAAATCTTTAATTTACGTTAATCTATATACTCTCAAGGGCATTCCCTGGTCAAATTTAGCAAAGTTTTGTCACCCTATTCAGCTGTAACTATATAGTAATTTATTGACACTTTTTCTGAAATTTAGTAATAGTTCCTTATTTCTATCAGAATTTAATTTAGGACAACTAAGACTTTTGCATTTTTGATATAAGATACTTCTACTACGCCATAATGCTTTCGGCTGAACTGTTGGAAAGTTCATCCGCAAATTTATGCATGGCTGAATTACGTCAATAATAAGCTGATTCTGCAGTAAACTTCTGTTTCTTGTGGTTCCTGATCGCATCTGTTTTTCAGTCTATTGATCTTATTTTTGATTTCTTTTTGCCACCCTCTTATCCACTGTATCTGTTCCATTGTCACGACTGTTAACTCTTGTCTATCAATCGATAATGATAATATTTGTACCGTAAATTTCATGTATTCCGTATAAGAATGAGTACAGTTCGTATTCATAAATATAAACTTTTGACCAGGAAATCAGTATTGTCAGGCAGTATTACGATTACATAATAAACAAATATGCAATTATAATGTCAATATGGAAAATGAACACCGGTCTTACGTTTTTTCTTATAAAAGCATTTTTAAAATTAGAAGATCTCTTAGAAAAATGATAACAAATTGTGTTAACTGCAATGAGAAAAAGGTGATAACCTTCGTTTGTTCTAGAAATGTGAGACTGTCTATCTGAGTTGCTTTATGCACATTTTCTATTTTTTTTTGCTAAACGATGCAAAGTTGTCTGAAACAACACAGATATCTTTTACAATATACAAAAACTACGAGATTTTATAAAGAATAAAGGTATCTGTTTCTATTTAGATAAAATTTTCTAGTAGAAAAAAAAAACAATGGATTATTTATTATCATATAGGACAACTATTATGTTCTTCTCTATGCTAACCCAAAAAGTAATGAGTAATTGATAAGATAAAGTATATTTTACGAATTTACCCCCATTTGAAAATAGGAATAAAAGCTTTGACTAAAACAGTCCGCTGTGTTGAGAAAGTTAATAGAAAATTCTCCTAATATTTGTTGAAACACTGCTGAAGACAAGCAAAAATACGATTTTAACTGATAATGTATTCCCCATTCATTTAGAGAAATATACAATTATTTTTGTTAGCAATATACAATTAGTAATTTTGCTCATCGTATGCGACGGGGATCCAATCAATTGCCATCTACAGTTACCCATTAAATTTTTAAAACAATATACTTCTTGCATGTAAACCAAGTATATATAAAGTATGACCTAGTACTCTTTTGACTATATCCTGATCATGTTTTTTTTTACTATATCCTGTATACATATATGTTTTGATGGCACGCTATATACATTATATATACTTCTAGTATTATAGGCTAGTTGCTTATTTTGTACTCAGTCAGAGGTTTTGGTCAAGTCCATCTAGCAAATTTACCTTATAGTGTATCTATTATCATCCATAGTACCCTATGATATCTTGCGGTCGCTACACACTCATTAATATTGAAGATCCTGTGTAGTGCTCTTTTGGTAGTTACCTTGTTTGTTTATTCCGTTTCAGTATATTCGTTATACCCTCGCCTTTCATTTATCACATCACACGCTTCAATAGGATCAATAACAACGGAATTATGATGTAATGCCCTTTTGGCGATGTCGCTATGTGTGTTTTTCTGTCTCAACATATTCGCTATCCCCTCTCCTTTCCAATGATATACCATACGTCACGATCCCACGAACTATTCTACCCCTACCACAAAGCACTCAAAGAATATCTATTTAAATCATCAATTTGTAGAATGAATTAGCAATAGATCAACCGTATTGTTTCAAGAACAGAATGTGATTGAAATGTCAGTTGGTAGTTCAGATTTCTTTCCTAGGTGGCCCTAAGAGTTATCGTACCGAATAAACAATGTGGGTTGTCGTCCTAGCCTTTTGTATAGATAGATTAGTGCAAATACAGAAGAAAATTACAAACTCTACTATTTCTAAATTTTAGTGGCAAAAATTTAACAATAACATAATATTGGATCCATACTTATAATCACTATCGTCGGCAACTTCATTTGGATTTTAAATGATGACTGGGTTAATTGCTTCGATGCGATTTTCACACATCCGACATTCTTCTATTATTTTCACATTTCCGCACATCTTTTTCCCAAATTGTAGGAGTAGCAGTATTCAACGCTTTTTGCCATGTTTCCAAAACCTTTGCGTTAATATAACCGTAAGTTTTGCATATTCGCCAAATATGTACAATGAGATTTATTAGTCAAGCGGTTTACCACTAAAAAGACGCTTAGAAACGGAATATACTGACTAATTTTTTTTTTTAATTTCTACTAAACCAAACCTTTTTATTCCATTCTATTTATTTTTGCACGTACAAATGTAATCTTGCATATTCGAAATATTCGGTTCAATGTTTTCAGTAAGAGAGAATCCATTTAACCAACCCTAACAGAACTGGTTGCCAGATGTCTCGTCTCAATCATCACACAAGCTCGGCGCTGGCCGCCCGTTTACTTCGGTTTTCAGTCAGTCTTTCACTAGTTCACTACCGTACAAGTAGTTCGGAACTATTTCTTTCTTTCAGTCAGTCTTTCACTAGTTCACTACCGTACAAGTAGTTCGGAACTATTTCTTTCTTTCAGTCAGTCTTTCACTAGTTCACTACCGTACAAGTAGTTCGGAACTATTTCTTTCGATCGTATGTTTAGGTTTAAATGGTTTAAATTATTATATGATTAGTTAGTTTTTATTTGCAAAAAATTATTAAGATTTGTTTTTTGTTAACCGTTTTAAATATAAATATGGTTCAAGTATGATTTATTTTTATATTTACGTATATTTAAACTCATAGTTATTTATAATTAGGTTATTTTTAAAAGAACCTTTACAAAAAAAATCAGTGAATTTTCTAGGAATATTAAATAACACATTTTCATTTTCACTTTTACATAAAATTATATTTTATGTAAATGCCTCAATCATTTTAACCACAGCTAAAATTTTTATTTCAAAATTACAATACAAGAAACAACACAGCATGGGCAACATCCAAGCGAATACATGGGCATAAGATCCAAACGATTATGACATTAAGATAAGACCTTATGGTATTGTCACATTCATAAGAAATATGAATCTGTTATCTGAGGCTAATCGGCATTTTTTTAAGCTAGTTAGTCCATCCATTCACAAAATAATAAATATATGTTCTAATTCATTCATTCATTATTTTCTTCTTTAGAAGTCGAGACATAATTTATAATGCAAATCGTTCGCAGTGAACTAGTTCTATGAAAATTATTGAACTAGTTCAATTAGTTCAGTTGAAAGAATCGTTCATTAGAACTGTTTCGATGGTGAACTACACATCCCTATTACAAATGAGCATTGGGTATAGAAAAAATATTTACGTATGTTTTATAGATTTCGAAAAAGCCTGTGATTGAGACCACATCCACTACTATTAAAATGTTTGAACTCAGTTGGTCTGAACATGTATGACATTAAATTGCTCAAAAATCTTTACTAAAATCAAACCGCTAATATTAAGGTGGATCAAGAGGTTCCAGCTAAAATTTCTATTAAGCGTTGTATCACGGATGTGTTATGTCACCCATGTTGTTTTATGCCTACACTGAACCAGTTTTTAAGAGTTAATAGTTAGAGTTAAATAATCGTCGAAGGTGTTGAAATCGGTGGTGAAATTATTAATAACATCAGACACGCAGATGACACTGCCATAATGGCAGAGAGCCTAGAAGACGTTTAAACCCTGTTGAACGCTCTAAATAACGAATGCACTGAAACGGGTGTAACAATCAACGCAAAGAAAACAAAATGGATGGTGGTCTAAAAAATTAATATTAAAGACTCAATACTAAATTTAGATAACAAAATCCTGGAAAAGGTAGAGCACTTTAAATATCTGGATAGTTCGATTGACTACATGTTTGAAATTGACGAGGAAATCTCGACGGGAATAGAGCTTGCACAAAAAAGCTTTATTAACTTGCGTTCTGTATTGGGCAGTAGAAGTCTGTCATTGACTACTCGTCTGAGAGTATTGAACTACGTCTGACCCGCTTTGTTTTGTGAATTTAAAACCTGGACAACAAAAATTTAAGAATCTCAATAAATTAGAAGCATTCAAGTTGTGGTGTTACTGTCGCATGCTCAGAATCCCGTGAACAGCATACATATCTAACGAACGTGTGGTAGAGACCATGCACAAAGAGTGAGAATTGATCAACATCATCAAAATCAGAAAGGTCCAATACTTTGGTCATATAATAAAAGGACCTAAATATCGCTTACTTCGGTTGATCATTTAGGGCAATATCAAAGAAAAACGCTGGGTCGGAGGAAAACAATTGTCCGTAACATTACATAATGGACAGGTCGAACGGTCGAGGAATTTCATCTAGCTGCCGAACGAGAAATATTTCATCAGCTTTTTAATACGACACTAGATAACTCTCTAGCATGGCAGAGGAAAATGAATGTTTTCATTCGTTAACCATCCTTTTATTTTATTTACTGTCCAGGAATTTGTTGATTGCTTGTTAAAAATTTCCGAATGGGATGGGACATTATTCAAGACACTAACGTTCAAGTAAATTTGAAATAATTTTTTCTTTCAGTAATTTCACAAATATCTCCGTATTCATGTTATTGTCATAATCCGCCGATTTTGATTTTGACGAAAACACAAGATCCGCTCGATCAATAGAACCATATTTTCCACCCCCATATGTCTCTTTCCCTATGTATCTGTTCGGTCAGTATTGGTGTGCTTTATGGATTTTATACTCTCGTCCTGCCAAATCCGTTTTATTTCACATTTAGGAAAAATCCACGTTTCGTCTAAATAAACAAATGAAGCATCTTCATTCTTTTTTAAAATTATAATTTCTTAAAAACTCGATTTTTTGTGAACGACACTAGCTCTTTCACACAAGGCTCACTTTCTATTGTTTTTTAGTTCATTTTTCTTGCATCGCGTAGATGGTAAGCGGTGGTAAACAATAACTGAATGTTAAGGTATGATTGCAATAATTTGTCCAAATATATATTTTTCAAACACATCTTCGTTCATCTCTTCATGATAATCATAGGTTTCCTTTAATTCAAAGATAAGTAAATCCGCAGCGAGAAATTCATTTGCACTACCAATTTGGATAACCTGTGAGTCGTCGGCCCTTACAAATTGGTTCCATTAGACCAGTATAATATCCTTATAGAAAATGCTTCCTTGAGCTGTTTTTTATGTTTTTTCTTTTCTACAGAACTCTAAATAATAAATATTCTTTTTCTCTGTCCTATTTTTTTTGGGTACTCTCGTCTCAAACATACAGTTTCTTCGGATTTGATAAGCATTGACTGTCTGCCAAATTTTTTTATTTAAAGTTAAATGTTTTACTAATTCATGTAAAACTTTTAAAAGTTTGTATTGGTTATTAATGCCATTTATAAAACAATATGTAATTCAGCTCGACTTTTATTATTTTGGTCTTCTTGGTTTTGGTGTGAGTTAGGATATACCAGCCGAGTTTTTTGTATTTAATATTTTATGGTACTTTAACTATACTGTCAACGCTATTAGATAGATTATGTTGCCGAAAATATTTATGGACATCTAGTATAAAACTCTTTTCGTTACGTAACAATTGGTTCCACTTTAATTTTTTGAAAAGTCTTTAATCAAAAGTTGATTCCATATTCGATAAAATCACTCACTTCTACTAACTTTCACAAAAATCCCTCTATAACAATGTCAAATCTCTTTATTCACTTACAATGGCCAAAACTATTCTAATTATAATTCTTCTTCTTTTGGTGCCTATTCGTTTTGAATATTGGCGATCATTCTAGCTATAATTATTTTATTAACTGATGCTTCCTTGAGTAGTTGTTGTTGTGGAGAACCATTTTCTTAGGTTTTTTAATCACGATATTCTTCTTCTTCTAATTTCTTGCTTTCCGAATACTTTGCCTTGGATGATTATTTTTAGTATGATGTATTTAGTGCCGTTTCTCATTATGTGTCCGAGATATTCTCCTTTCTCCTTTTAGGGCCGGTTCTACAATCCAGGTATAAATTGGAGAATAGTTATTCTGAGTATAACTTATACTTGAGTTTATTCCAAGTATAACCTTTCGAGCGTTCTACATTGCGAAATCGACAGCGGAATAGTTATTCTGGGTATAACCACAGAACACTAAGGTAAAACGAAATAGTAGATCTGATATCTTCAAAATTAGTTCAAATTGTTATTGACAGCGACATTTGGCATTTGTCATAACTAAAATTTGTTTACAATTGAAAGGAATTGAATAATTGATTCGCTTTATCTGGTATTTTATCTACGTTTATATTATTATACTTTACAAAATTAATATAAAATGGATAAAAAAGATGTAAAAATTTTACATATACAGAAATTGAAATGCTTGTGAGTTTACTTGAAGAACATAAAGAAATAATAGGTATGTAAAAAAATATGTATAATCTTCTATCTATGGGTTAAGTATTTATTTTAATTTTGCTTTTAGAATGTAAGAAAACTGACACAACAACAAGTGCCATGAAAGATAAGGAGTGGTTAAAATTATCCATAAAATTTAATTCCAATTGTCGTACAGGAAGGACAGCTAAAATGCTTCGAAGCAAGTGGGAGTCTTTGAAGAAAACCACAAAGAGACAATATGCCAGTTTGAAGTTCACATTTTAAAACAAGAGTTGAGAAATAAAGTGTAAAATATTTACTTAGTACTTAGTTAATACAGGACATACTCCAACCTTGTATGGAGAACCCTATGGGGAATAATAAATGACCATTGTTTAATAACATACACTGCGAGTTGTCAATTTTGACTGACTTCTATTCATCATAACTTCTGAATTGTAAATTTGATGTGTCTTATATTTTGGTCAAACATGTCACTAAACATCACATTTAAACTAGAAATAAAGTCAGGTCCGGTTTAAAAAAAATAGATTCTTCTGTTCATGAAAGAATCTCAACCTATGGTTTTTAAAAACTTTAACAAAAATTTTACAAATTAGACAAACTGGAATATCAAGTTTTTATAAAATAACAACTCCCCTTGCACTTTTTACTGGTTACTTCTTATTTCCCATAGGGGTTTCCGTACAAGGTAGGAGTATGTATAGTTCCTCATGACTCACATTATATTATATTAGGTTTGTTCCAGCAAACATTTTCAGAGAAGACAAGATTACTTCAATAAATATACAAACTGCTGTACTAAAGTAGATAGTAGATAAGTTGCATGGAAGCTGTTCTAGCATTGAATCAATAAAATAGTGATATTATATTGTAACATTTTATTGTATCTCAAATATATTGCAACTGTTTCTGTACTTAAGTTATTTCCTAACCCATGGTTTCTCAATTTTTATTTCAGTGCTGTAGTGAAAATCAAAAACCTTTTATGAACTCCTTGGTTTTACCCTCTTTATATGACTTTATTTACACTCTTACTTTCAACACCCCGATTTTGACAGGCTTTTTGTAATACTATTTTAACAACCATGTACATCATTGTATATTTTACTACTTATTTATAAGCCAAAGTAGTAAAATTTTTGGAATATTGTATATAAAGTCATTTCTCTTAGTAAGATTTCCTTCTTAAATTTTTTATTATCATCAACTGAGATTAGTGTTGTAATATAATAACCAAAATTATGTAAATATATCTATATAGGTAAGTATAAATATTGGATTACAAAATATATAATTTTAGTTAAAGAAATGTTTATATAATACAGATTCTAGAATTACAGTCTCTGTTATCAAAACATTAAAAAATATATTGCCTTGGTAAGATTATAAATACACTATATTAGTCAAATGTGTAGAGGTTATTACATTATATACATATCCTAAAATCTTAGAATTGAAATAATAAATGCTTTCTTTTTCCTTTGGATTTACAATCTAAAATGTTTCTGTAATATCAAAAATTTTATTTTATATATAAAAACAAACAAAACAACAGTTCATTGAATGGAATAAAGTGAGGTTAAAATATTACAGATTTGACGACCCCTGACCGACCAATAGAAATGCAGTATAAATTTATACTCGTATATCTGCTAAACTTTGGAGGGATAAAGTTATTCTACAGATATACTCCGATTATCTTATTCCTAGTTTATTCTTTGTTTGTAGAACACCATTAATGAAGTTATTCCAAGTATAACTTTATTCTCAGTATATACTAGCATTGTAGAACCGGCCCTTAATCGTATACATCACTTTTCTTTATTTCCCCATTCTTCGTAGTACATTCTCGTTTATTATCCTATCCGTCCATGATATCCTTAGGATGGGGTGTAAAGCTAGTTCGCGTCCGTAGTAGAACACTACACGTGCACCCTGGGTAACGCTAAATGAACTAGCACAAAAGGCGCCAGACAATCTTGAATCTCCTGGCAATTCAATCATCACAGAAAATATTTCCAGAAATGACACTTGTAAACGGACCTTATCAGGACCATTTGACCAAAGAACTCGGACCAAGTATACGAGTTTGCCATTTTAACATAGAAGGCATAAGCAGGGCAAAATGTCAAATCCTGCACAGACTTTTAAAAGACAACGAAGTTGACCTAGTAGCACTTCAGGAAACGCACACAGAAAACGAAGGTCAACTAAGCTCAAGAGGAAAAATCCCCGGCTATGATCTTTTGGGCGCTACCTACGATAGAGCTTACGGAGTGGCAACATATGTCCGTTCAAACATAGAAAATGCAGCATTAATCGCAACTTCTACCGAGAACAACATCCACGAGGTAACTGTGAAAATAGGCAATGTCATAATAGCTAACATATACAAACCTCCTGCTATTACCTGGCCTGTCCAAGTTCTTAATTCCTATGAACATCCAGCCATAGACGTAGGTGATTTCAACAGCCACCATGAGATGTGGAAATACTCAGACACTGACAGAAATGGCACATCCCTTGTGGAATGGGCAAAGGAACATGGTGCCCACCTTCTATTTGACGCCAAAGATAGAGGCACTTTTAGATCTGCGGCCTGGAGGAGAGAATATAACCCTGATCTCTGTTTTGTTACCATTGACAACAAAGGCCAACCGCTAGCAGCATCACGAAGGGTTATGTCTGACTTTCCACATAGTCAACATCGCCCCGTCCTAATCAAGATCGGTATCAGCATTCCGATTATAAGATCGTTCCCACGCCCCAGATGGAACTTCAAGAAAGCTAACTGGTCTGCTTTCACCAATAACCTTGACAAATGCCTAGGATGGATTCCACCAAAGAGCCAGAACTATGGGAGACTAACAGGAGCAATAATCACCTCAGCAAAAGCGACAATCCCTAGAGGATACCGCAAAGAATATATCCCTGGTTGGACAGAACAGAGCGAAAAACTGTATGAAGAATATTGCGAAGATGGAAAGCAGGAGATTGCAGACGAACTACTCCACAGTATTGATGCTGCCAGGCGTGAAAAATGGACACAGACAGTAGAAAACCTAGACTTCCAGAAGTCAAGTCGACAAGCTTGGTCCCTACTGCGGAAACTCGGAAGTAGCAACCCACCCGCTCGCCAAACCAACCTAGTAACTCCAGACCAAATAGCCACGCACATAGTGTCAACCTCTAGGGCACCTCAAAATCGTTTACATTCACCGAAAAACTACCGCCCCATCGCACTCTTAAGTATGGTGTACAAATTGTTCGAAAGACTGTTGTATAATAGAATCAGCAAAACCATATTCCAACACTTACCAGTGGAACAGGCAGGATTTCGGCCAAACCGCAGCTGCACAGACCAGGTACTCGCCCTGACCAATTATGTGGAATCAAACTTTCAAAAGCAATCAAAAACAACCGCTGTCTTCATCGATCTATCTGCTGCTTATGACACTGTGTGGCGACAAGGGGCAATATATAAATTAATGCGAATAATCCCATGCAGAAAGACCACTGAGGTTATTAACGCCATGCTATCCAACAGATGCTTTAAAGTTATATTGGGAGACAAGACTAGTACCCAAAGAAAACTGAATAATGGACTTCCACAAGGATCCGTGCTGGCTCCCATGCTTTTCAGCCTCTACATAGCAGACATGCCAGAAACCACATCAACAAAGTTTGGATACGCAGACGACTGGACGCTTGCCGCAAGTCATAAAGAATTCGAGGTCACTGAACGCATTCTAACAAACGATTTAAACGATTTCTGTCTCCGGCTTCTATAATATAAAAATGTAGCTTCTCCAATTTAAATTTTAAAGTGTTTGTTTGTCTTTAGTGTATGTATTTGTTATGTCCCAGTTTACATGTATGACATTCGGTTATTGCTGGATAGGCCACAATTGACGAAATGCCCCTGAGGATGATCTTGTGATCGAAAGTACTTGGGCAAGATTTAATTAAATACTGTGTTCGATATTTGCCTTGTGTACCATCAAAGTTTAAATAATTAATTTACTGCAAAATTTGAATACCAAAATGAAAGACAACAAAGATGATGGTACGATAACTAAGGGACAATAAGATTCCAAATACATAGAGTTAGCTTAAGTTAGCCATGTATTAAAATTTTAAATATACAATAAGGAAAAATTAAAACAAATAAATTAAAATTATTTAATTTATTTGTAAAATTATAATAATTAATATAATTATAATAATGATTTTCACTATTTTTAACTAAAAAGAACACAAATCTTTTAGCGCTTAAAATAGGAATGGACCAAAAATGTATGTCATAAAATAGACGGGAACCTACCAAAGACCTAACACGTAGACATCTAGGCCTCACTATTGTGTTATTATAATACTACTCTAAGGAGCGTACCGTTATTTTACAAATGTTTTAGGATAACAGGTAAAATATCTAGACCGAAGGCACCGTAAAAGGATCCTTCCACAATGCGGAAATTACAAAAGAATTTGTGACTCAGTTTTCTAGGTAGGGACTTGTTTATTTTGAAGTATTTTATTTTTAACTCATAAGGGGAAAATTTCGATTGGTCTGCTGTATAAAAAAACTTAAAATGAAGCGTAAATCTACTTTCTTGAAAGTTGCGTAATTGGTAGATTAAATTAATATTAAAAATATCTAAAAAAAATTAAAATAATTTTGGGCTAGTTAGTGATACTTGATAATTTGCAAAAAGTTACAGTATTGTGCGAATTAGTGTGAACAGAGATCGAAATTCAGATTGTCGTAAGTTGGCACACCTGCTGTGCTTATTCTGTCAACTGTTTTGTCAAAAAAAAAACAACATAACCTCAAAACCTTATTAGTATATTGTACAAAACACGGGTTTTGTGTTTCATATCAGTATTATATTTTGTTGTATCTCAGGTTATGTGCAAGTTGGTGTTATTTTTTTTTGATTTAACTGTACAATCAGGTTTAACTTTTTAATATGGATATCACTCTGTAGCGTTTACGCTACTGATTAACCCCTCAAGAAATTTCTTAAGATCCGCCTGCGATCGATTATAAATCGACATTTTTCCACACACGCGCAGGAGTCGCTTTGACAGGAAGATTGGTCGAGTCTGTGCGGAAGCGGTTAGTTTTGGTCAGAACTCGTAAACGCAGACACGCCAACCGGTGAGTTTTTCTCACGTTCAAAGTGACGGAATTGGGGCAAATAAAATCTAGGACAAGAAGAAAAAAATATATAATTCATAAATAATAATAATAATAATAAGTAATTTTTCTAATAAAACCAATATTCATTCATAAGAGTTCCACATAAAAGGAAGATTTTTTGGCGTGCTGCGGCTCCATGTAAGTAAATAATTTCATACGTATTATCTCTTTATCATACAATCAAATTTATCATTGCAGTTTAGTATTTCTTTAGAGATTTATTTTTGAGTTCCGAAATAATTTAAATTTAAAATTTCCTTCATTCACTCGCAAGGTCATTTTTTATATAGTCAAACTTAAATTCCGATCTATTCCATATCTTATCAGTAAGTTTTTTGGTTTTTTTTTCTCTTACTTTTTTCTTCTTCTTCTTCTTCAGATGCAAATCCACTAATGGATGTTAGCGATCACATTTTCCATTAACTCTCTATTTCTTGCAATATGTATCAGAGATTGTATGTCGTTAATCCCTGTCCATCCCTGTCCTCACTTTTTTGGTGGAATATAAAAGGTTCTTCAGCCTTCTGTATTCCGCGCATGTTCATTTCATGGAGCAAGCTTGCCATGCCTACGAAAGTAACTTCATAAATTTGACATGATGTTGACCTAATCTATATTCTTTGCTAATACCTAATGTTTTGATGTTTTGTTTTGGTGCAGTCAAGCCATGCTGCTACACCTATTAAATTACATTTATTAAATTACATAATTCTTTTAAATTCCGTCACTTCACTTGAAAATATTCCCTCGAGGATATTAGTTAGTAATTTTGAATCCTTAGATAGTTAGCAACTTGCGTATGTAACCCGTGGATTTTGCTGTCACCCGGAACCATGGGACTTGTCACCACAACCATGAATTAATTTAGCCGTGCCAAGAGGAGTTTTCCTATGGACTTATAGTGTTGTTAAGATAAGTTGTTTAACTATTTGACTTTTTGTGTTACTTTCTATTTACTGTTAACTTTTCATATGCATATGATCAGGTGAATACAATTTTGATATAATATAATCCTAAAATATTGGGGAGGGAAATAAATTGGGATTTTAACTAGTATTTCAAGAGTACTGACCAAACTCACTTTTGATATAATATTTTTTTTGATACAATATATTTTGATATAATACAATTTTGATATATTGGGGAGGGAAATAAATTTCATGTGGTTTTTAAAACATTGTATAAGGAGTATTGAAGACTAACTTTTGGATGTAATATATTTAATATAATTGTAACAGATTTATCACTTCTGATATCTTTACAATATTGTAATTTGTATCTCATTTTAGTAGAACTAATTTAAATTTAAATGACTACCTTGTAGTTTTAAGACTTTGGCTATCATACGGACTATTCTTGGTGTTACTAATATTTTAAACTTTATTTGGCCAGTGGTAGTGACTATTCGCTTGTTGAGGGGCTATTAGGTCCTATTGTATCTTTACACTACCACTACCACTGTTATTTAGTTTTTGCATTATATGTAAATTGTTAATACATATATATCGATATACACATTTTTATAAATATATTTATTGTTACTATTTTGAGTTTTATTTCAGTTCTACTAACCAGTATATAATATAGCAAGACAAGATTAATATTTAGTATTTTTGGATTTCAGGTTATTATCTCTAGTATCATTTGTTTGCGGCCATTTGTTACTTCAAAATTTCAACTATCGTTGAGTTGGCGCCCTTCTTTTTCTCTTCTTATTGTTCTCTTTCTATAAATTTATTCCCAGTGACCTTCTTTAGTTATATCACATTTGATATTACCAGGTCTCATTTCGTTTCTTGTCTCATTAGCTCAGTATCCTTGCTATCTGTTTATATCTTTAAAGCCACAATCCAGTGCATTGAAGCTAGCCCGAACACTCACTTGAGATTTAGTGTCTCTTTGGCCATTTAACTTTGTTCCTCTGAGCTTAGCCATATTTTTAGTATTTTCATCACCTCTCTTCCAGTTCTTCTGAAATTTGGAAGTTCTACACTTCCTAAAATCCAATACTCCTGGAGTATTGAGATTTCAACTCCTAGGAAAAGAGAAAGGATCATAACACTTAGTGAGTATACACCAATGACTTAGAGGGATATTGCAAAGGAGTGTTGTGTAAGTTTGGGGCAGTAAACAAAATAATTAAACACAAAAAGGAAACAGGGTCAGTTGAAGTGCAGCGGAAAGGAAAATATGGAAGAAAACGGAAGACTACTCCTCGAGATGAAGCCTTTCTTTTACGCGATAGCAAACTTCATCCCAGAAAAACAAGTTATGACCTCCAGCAAGATTTAGACAAGGCTGGAATAAAAATTTACGACTCAGCGGTACGCAGACCTCTCTTAGAAGGAGGGAAAAGAGCCGTGAGACCGCAGACGAAACAACTTCTGACAACGCCTATGATGAAAAAAAAAATACGCTCACTGGAGTGCAGAAGATTGGAGAAAAGTGTTATTTTCTGATGAGACCCACTTTCTAGTGCAGGGCCAGCGATCCAAATTCGTACGAAAGGTAGCCTATGAGTCACTTTCAGCTAGTCCTATTAGCCAAACAGTTAAACACCCCACCAAAAAAATGTTCTAGGGCTGTTTTTCATACTCAGGGACTAGCACTCTTATTCCTATTGAAGGTATGATGAACAGTGAAAAATACAAAGCCATGCTAGGGCAACGCTTAGCTATAGAGCTTGACAAACTACAGGCCGAAGCGACTGCAATTTTTCAATAAGATTCAGCTCAGTGCCATGTATCGAAGGTTATGATGAAATACTTCAAGGATAATAATATTACTCCTCTTCATTGGCCTGGGAATTCACCTGACCTTAATCCTATTAAAAGTTTGTGGGCAATATGTAAGGGTAAACTGCAAAAATTTGACTGTACGACGAAAACAACAATGGTGGAAGCAGTGATTAAAGTGTGGTTTAGAGATGAAGGAATCACAAACAATTGCAAAAAACTTGTGGATTCCATGCCAAAAAGACTCCAGGAAGTCATAAAAGTAAAAGGGGAACATATTAAATACTAATTAATGAAAAAATCTTATGTAAGTGTACCTAAATTTACCTTTGGCCTAAATAAATCATATTTATAAATTAATTCTGTTTGTTTACATTAATTCGCACAATACTGTACTTACAAAACGGTTTAAACAGCTTTGGTTTACACATAATATTTGAACTTGAAATTTAATAAAATAGTAAAAGGGAAAATCCCAGTAGTTGGCTGTATACCACAGTATAAAAAAAACTTGAAACAATGAAGTAAAAAAGTTCTGATGTATAATGGTATATAGATTAGGGAAATAAGCAAAAAAAAGTACTCTGTTTGTGATACTGAATTGGCCAGGCAAACTTAAGGACTGTAACTGAAGAGCCTAAATAAAGCAAGGCAAGAAGGTAAATAATAAATATAATTGTAATAACGTGAAAAACTTATTGCAATGTGAGCAACCGTTTGTACTTCTTAAAAATTAGTATTAGTAGTACATAATTTTCAAGACAATTTAACACTTTAGCTACAATAAATGCTATCAAGTAAAAAAAAAACAAGTGAATAACAAATTCTAGCAAATTTCCGGCCTCACCGGTCCATAACCGACTCGCTAGTATTGTTATTATCATTATTTCTATGTAACCTTGGTGTACCAACTGAGGTACGGGTACCACCAAAGTTGTTAACACACGTTGCCAGATCAGCATCGTCATCAAATGAAATAAGAATAATTTACATGGGTATGATTTGTTATTAACTCATCATATAGAACTAATCATAATAACAGAGTCTACACCCTATACAAAGTTTTACATATTCTCATAAAAATTATATATATT
This sequence comes from Diabrotica balteata, assembly GCA_918026665.1. Lineage (NCBI taxonomy): Eukaryota > Metazoa > Arthropoda > Insecta > Coleoptera > Chrysomelidae > Diabrotica > Diabrotica balteata. The sequence goes on from OU898277.1 coordinate 75,932,135, forward strand.
TATATGTAAATATATATATATATATATATATATATATATATATATATATATATATATATATATATATATATATGTATAGATTATATAAATAATAAAATCAATTTGATAGAAGAATCACAAAATTACAAAAATACACAAAAAAAAAAGAAAATAATTGATAAAAGGACAAATTTGGAGAAAACTAAGAAGTTTCTATCTAATGAGAGAAAATGATAAATATGCTATTGCTTTTATTTCTATACGGGAGGTACTGGGTCATAAATGTTAATCTTCACAGAGGTTTTGTCTTACAGTCGTCCACCACCTTTTCTGTAACTTTTTTCTCCGATTCCTTCCAAGAACTTCAGAAATTCTTAGTATTTTTGAGTATGACTTCGATGTTTTTTCCGTTATAAACTTTCCGTTATAAATTTAAACTTAATTTCACACATATATCAGTCTAAGCTTTTCCCATCAGGTCTTCTTTTGTCTTCCACTCCTACTCCTTCCAAAAACCTGCAGCTCAGCAATTTTTCAATTCTTCTTTGTATTGGATGATTTGCATCTCGACGTTGCATTCGTTATTATTTCTGTCATTTAGTGCCAAACGTCATATCTGATATTAGAACGGACTTGCAGAATTTCCCTTTTAGTTTTTACGCACTACTCGCATGATTATATTTGATCCATCCCGCTTTAGCACTAATTATCCTCATCTATTACTATTTTCCTATTACTCTGTAATACAAGTCTTATGATACCTTAAGCTGGTAGTTTTTAAATAATTTTACTCTATGATGTTACGATTTTATTTATGGTAGTAACTCCGTCAACTCAAATAAACATGCTTGAGATTTGATTTTATCCTAATAGATTTTAAAACTTTATATTAATTTATGTAAAACATAATTAACTTAACTACACAGATGAAGTATCGAGATCCTGGCGGAAAAAGAGAACAGGAAGGCTGAAGAAAGAAATATACAACGGGAGAAAAGAAACAGATAGTAAAAAGAAGAGAAACAGAAGAAGTAAATCGAATTTTTACTTCATCCGAGGCTATAAATGCAATAGCTAAATGTTATTTAACTAAGGAAGATTTTTTTAGTTAGTGTATCTAAGATAAGAAAATCATGTATGTATAGGTACAAGAAAAATAGTATTGCAAACATAATGAACAAAAATAACAATATATTAATTGAAAGTGCAGAGAAAACAAATAGATGGGAAGAATATATAAAAGAGCCATTTAAAAACGACGAGAGAATGGAGACAATAGAACCAAGAGGAATAAACAGACTTGCAATTACCAAAAGCGAAATTACAAAATCACTAAAACGTTTAAAAAATGAAAGCTATGAGACCGAATGAAATAAATACAGATATCTTAAGACTAATAACAGAGTACCACATTGATACACTAGTAGAACTTATTCAATGAAAACTACGATAGTGGGAAAATGCCAAAGGAATGGCTAAATCCAACGCAACGAAATGTGAAAAAAATAAAATGCTCAGCTTGATGAACCATATTTTAGAAGTCTTGTGAGTTATATATGAACATGTCTACAAAAAATACGATAGAATAACTGGAAACCAATTGGGATTAAGAAAAAGCTTTTGCACTAGAGAGGCATTATTTACTATACAAACACTCATATAACGGTGTCGAGATGTCTCCTGTGACGTATTCATATCTCTAGTTGACATTGAGAAAGCCTTCGACAAAATACAACACAGAGGCCTTGCACACATATTATAAAATACAAAAGTAGATGATCAGGATACGAGAATCATTACCAATTTATACCGATATCAGAAAGCAATAATATCATAAAAAGTAGACAAATACAAATCTGAAGAGATACCTATAAGACGAGAAGTACGACAGGGACGTGTACTGTACCCTTTACTTTTTAATATATGCTCAGACGATATGTTTAAAGAAGCACTAGAGGACGTAAATGAAGGCACATCAATTAACAGAACACTAGTGAATAATTTCAGATATGCAGATGATATGATACTTTTTGCGGATAGCAGAGAAGGACTGAAGATTTTGTTTCATCGCACTACGTAGTACTGCGAGAGGTTGGAATGTTCTATATAACTATTTCTATAATACAATAACCTATTTTTCAGTTTCAATGAAGATTGCCTTTATAGAAATTCCATTCAATTGACAGTCACCACAGAAAAAATGAATGTACTTGTACATAGCACCATCAATTAAAAATTCTTTATACTACACACTCATATTATTTTTATATAAGATGTGGATGAAAATGGAATACTACACACCACAAAACAGTAAAAGTAATTAAATTAAATCTGAAGAATCTTTGGTATAACAAATACAGACATAAATCTGACAACATCATTCTACTAAGAACCACCAACTGTTTCATTTCCGGTTTCTAGGAATTAAGTATTTTTAAGTACGCCACCTCATTCTGCGTTGAGTTTGAATCATTTTTATTATTCTTCATGCTTCGTTGATGAGTAGTACTAACATTGGGAACGTTCGGAAATTTATTTGAATTTGATATGGTTTTGTTTTAACTTTTTATGGCTTGGGTCCTCGGTCCAAGCCATAAAAAGCCAGTCACATTAGGTTGTAGGTTATAGATTATAGGTTAATTTGCAGGAGTAGGTTATAGGTTATAGGAAGTAAATTATTATTTTCTTTTTCCATGGTGAATTTGATGGATTCTTCTTTATTGTTCATGTCATCAGGAATTTATCTAAAGCGTCTGGTCCATGCTGCCAAATAGAGAAAACATTATCCACAGATCTCCACCATACTGTGAGTTATTCGTCTAGTTTATGTATAATGTTAAGTTCAAAATCCTTCATGAATATATGATAATAATGTTAATAATGGAGATAAGGATGAGTCCATGGCCAATCCGAAGTTTTGCTTCTGCTTCAAGAATGCTGTCACGGCTGGTGTCTGGTAATAATACATTGTATCATGGAGTGAGCAGGTATTCGCAGCTTGTGTTTTGTAAGTAAACGTTGATTACTACTGATTACTGATCAGTGGTTGACGGAAACAATACAAGAGCGGACCTATGCCCGCTCCCGTTGCAGAACAAACTGTGGTCTGGACTACCAGACCATTGGTACCAGTGAACTAGTGGTATCACAACCATATCAATTCTTTATTTTCTAATACTGTGAAACTTGGATAATACTATATTTTTATGATTTATTTAGTAATTTGTTTCACTTTAATTTTATGTTGTGTTAGTTATTTTCGTTCAAGATAATATCTTGATACCTTTGATTGATCGCAATCTCTTGATGATCGTAATATCTTTTTGATTCTTTGAATTTTCTTGTTTAGAATTCCTTTTCTCTATATCTGAGTTTCTTTATCCTTGTTTATATCATCATCTATAGAGAATATCCCAAATTACGTACCTCGTAATGGAGAGCTACAAGTAAAAATTCATTGCATTACATTCTTTAAAATATGGATTCTCAACTATACAATCTAAACTTTCCATCCAAAAAAATATAGATGAGTACTGCGTAATACGAAAAAAATTTAAACAAGTGTCAGGTAAATCCATAATACTGAAAAGGTGTTCTCCAAAATCAACAATATTAATAATGGCATCCATTGTGGTAGAATATTGCAGAAACTTTAGAAGTTTCTGGAATATTTTTCCAGAAAAATTTGTCAAGAAAAAATCAGAATTTCGGGTGAATGGTACCAGGGGAGCAATTTTATAAGTTACAGGGGTGTAAAAACGATATTTGAGTTAGTGGATGTGCTTAAAAGAAGAAGAGGATAAATGGCTTGTATACAAAAAACGAAATAAAAAGAAGAAAGGGAAAAAAGTGACAAAAATTATATATAGAGAAATTTAGTACTAGAAATGGAGTATCGTTACCGACAGAGAACTGAAAGAGGAAGTTGACGAAGCTGTAAGAACGAGTGATCTGGTAAGGTCGTAAAATCTGTACTTTTTTCTGGAATGTAATTTAAAAATTTTTAATCTGGAAATGGCTTTCAAATTGGAGGCGGAAACGTCAAAAGATTTATATTTCCAATCCTTAAATTGTTTTTAAACCTTTTTTATTTTGAATTCTATGGCCTGATTCTTGTTATCATTATCTCTGCTCGTACCGACAGGAATAAACATTCTACTCAGCAGTAAACAAAGAAATTAAAATCGATTTAGCTGTGATTATTAAAAGGATATGAACCGTAACGTGAAACACTCTGTAGTTTCCAACCTACCCCAATAAACTTCAGAAAATTGAATCCTGCGTTGCAATTTAAAACTGCGTTCTGCGTTGCAGTTAGGCTAACCCGGATGTGATGCATTTTGTGGCAGGTCATGGGTAAATGTGAGTTATATTGGTAAGTTCTGTCCCGTTTTCAGAATAACTTTCTCTGTTGCGCTCACGGCGTAAAATCTATTTTGGAACTCAATTAACCGGAGTAGTTAGTACACCTTTTTCGGTATGCCTATATAGATTGTGATTAACGTAAAAGGATTAAATAGATGAAACCGTATTTGGAAAGTTAATGCCATTTCTTGCTCCTTTGTGAGTTTCGTATCAGCAGAAAATTGACTTTTTTACAGTTTTTATAAGGATTATCAATCAAAATTTTCTATATATACTTTAGTCGTCAGAGACGAAAATGTCATTGAACCTCTAAAAATTATACGAATTTTGCTGAGAATGTCAATTTTGGGAATGATGATGAATGACCAATGGGATCCTCAACAAGAAATAAAATGCCGTACCGAACAAGCAAGTCGAGCTTTTATCAAATTTAAACCGCTACTATGTAACCGCAATCTTTCCTTCAGTCTCCTCCACAGGATGGTTAAATGCTATGTATGGTCCATATTGTTATACGGCATGGAAACATGGACGTTAAGAGTACCTTCCATTAATAAGTTGGAGGCCTTCGAAATATGGACGTTGCGAAGAATGTTTCGCATACCATGGACAGGGTGAGAAACGAGGAAGTCTAAGAAAGGCAAATACTAAGAGACCTATTCAATTTGATCAAGGTACGAAAAATTGGATACCTCGACCATATTCTGAGAGGACAAAAATACGCAATCAATCAACTAATCATCCAGGGAAAGATTGAAGGGAAGAGATGAGTAGGTCGCAAAAAAATGTCGCAACATAAAGCACTGGGCAGGCATAAATAACACTGGAGATATTTTGCATGCGGCAAAAGACAGACATCTAGCCTTAAGATAATTCGATAACGCACTATAGGTGCACAGCACTATAAGAAGAAGACGACGGTAAAAATTCGATTTCTTTTGACCAGAGTGTCCTATCGACCAAACACCAAATGCGTTTTAAAGGTGAAAAGTGTATCTTTGGTATGTAATTTTTGTATTTTGTTGCATATGAGGTAAGTTTTTATAAAGGTGTTAAATAAATAAAGTTGAGCAATTTTTGCCATTTTTTATGACTCTCAAGGGATCAATAAAATGTATCACTTTCATTGACAGGTCGCTACGGAATTTCGTAAAACATATAGCATAAAATTTCAGTTTTGAGTTTTGACAACAAATATGAGGCATTTGAAATATGCCTAAAAAAAGGCTTAAATTTAAATTTTTACATTACAAACGATCTAAAACGTTTAAAACTGCTTTTTTTTAATTATACAACTACGTTTTTCGAAACTAAACAACTTCAGGTACAAACTCCATCCAATACCGTTTTCGTGGAGGCATTTTCCGTGCCATGATATGATTTCATTCGGTGGCTACTCAATTTTAACAGAGTCATCCCGCATCGTATGATTTTCGCTACTGACATATTCTGCCAGAGGTGACCTACATATACAGGTATATTTAAATATTAAATTACATTTGTTTAAAAGTTAAAGTTGTTTGAAAAAGCCAGAATGCATCATTATGCGAAGTTGGATCCTTACTCTCTTGTATCTCCACAACTATTTTTTCAAAACCAGAAAAAAGAATTTTTACATTTTTTATATGCCCCTGTTTTAAACATAATTTCAAATTATTTAAACCAATTTTTCAGAAACTTTAGGGAGTATATAATATGGCAATTTGCTATAAACAAATTTTCAAATTAGTTTTACAACCTTTTTTGCAAATTTTCATTTCTAAGCAATGGATTTTTTTTAATAATTGCACAAGCAATTTTTGATAGGAAGTTTAATTACAAACAATTTTATCTTAATCAATTTTTGTTGTGGATATACTACTTTCTGATATACTCAAGATAAAAGGTAGGAAAACAGGAGTATGAAATGTCGATTTTTCATTTTAAAATTCTCTCGTGTAGTAGTTAGCACCTCTTACGTTACATTAAGCATAATTATTGTAGTTTTACATATCTTCTTTTTTATAAGCTTTTTTTTAAGTTAACATTTTTTTCATTCCTACCCTCATATCAGCATTTATGCATAAATTTGATCAACTCCTGTCGCGTCTTAGTTTTTTAGCTGTTTCATTGCTCTTATAATGCTTGTATAAGCTCAATTATTCCCGTATGTTGTTTTCTGCGGCGTATTTCTCGATTTTTTGCTGATCTGGATTCACCTTGCCATCTTTCTCTGCTTTATATAATGCAATAAATAATTTTTCTCATTTCTTTGTGAAATATGAAGCTACATCATTTTTCTATTTCATCAAATCTCATCAAATTCAATTTAAAATATAAATCAGAAAAGGCAAACACGCAAAATTCTGTTAAAGAGGCCAGTCGGGCTTTAACCGTATATAAGCTCTGACCCACTTTTCAAACCATGACCTGCATCAAGTGCATAAAATATCCAATGCACCCTAATTTGTGCAATTTAAAGTTCTAAAGTGAGCAGGAAGTTGTACCAGGTCAGGATACGTCATCATCCGCATTTTTAAAATGTCATTTCCAGTTTACTTGAAGTTTGACATGCCATGCGCTCTTTCGACCGCAATAATGTGATTATTTTATACTTCAGTGGATATAAAGAGAAGGTTTAATATAGTTTTATACTAGCAGTAGGTATAAGGTTACGCATACAGCAAAAATGATATTTAATTTAAAAGGTTTCGCTATGTGATACTTTAACGTACGTTAGTGAGAAGGAGGCGTTTAAAGCGAATTACAAAAATTATAAATATGTAAAATGAAACGAGTAAGTGCAATTATTTTGGAAAAAGTACTTAAATAACGGGAATGTACTGCCAAGTGTTTTTCTTAATATCTCGTTACATCTCAATGTAAAACGAAAAATGCAATGTTCACCTTTGTTGTTTATCTATGATGATTTTATAACACTCCCAAATTTTGGGCATAATGGGCACGTACTTTTTTGTTCAAACAACTAGTATTATTCATAAAATATTTGTTTCTCTACTTTAATAAGATTTTATGAACAGTTCTCTCCCTCTTCAGTCCTGACCCCCATGAGGAAAGGAGGAAGTGTAGTGATCATCGTGATGTGTATTGTGCGTCTCCAAAGAACTCTCTTTGTCTCTGGTCATTTCTTTTTACTTTTAACAAGTCTATAACTTGACTAATAATAAATAGGTCTTTTGCATATTCTTGTGATTTGGTGGATCCATATTGTTGAGGTTCTTCCTCGTGATATTAAGCTTTCTACATTTCCTTAAATAATAAGTCTTTCCATGTTTTCTGTCTGCTCTCATAACATGTCCAAAGTATTTTAATTGTTGAAGATGGACTTTGCGGGAAAATCTTTAACTCATTTAAAATTGAAATATTTTTCGATGGTCCGTCCACCAAATTCGTAACATTCTTCTCCAACAGAACATTTCAGTGGCATCTATCTTTCTTCTTACTGCTTGTCGTAGGGTCCAAGATTCACATGTCGGTATTGGAAATATTAAGTAATCAATCAATCTCGAATTTGAGAGTCTCTATATTTTGGCCATCTTCCCTACGGCGACTTTTGCTAGATCACATCTAAGTTTTATTTCTTACTGTAGTGACCCTGTGTTTGTGATCAGTGACTTGAGAAAAAACTGGATTTCTAATTTTTAGATATTTTATATACGTACACTTTAAATTTAAATATAATTGAGATTCAAAAGCGCCGTAAGTATCTCAATAAAAAAAATGACAGTACTTGGTTGCCTTCGCATGGAGACCATTTTAACCCGGAACTGAATAAGTTTGATATTAGTTTTTCGAATAATATTAATCCTATAGTTTTAATATTCTTCTTCTTCTTGCATTCAACCTCTCCTGTGCAGCATGGCTATTTGCATTTTCGAAACTGTTGCATGGAATGATTCGGCTAATGTCATTCCGAACCATTCATGAAGGTTTTGCAGCCAAGAAAATCTTCTACGTCTTAAGTTTCTTCGCTCAACTATCTTTTTAGCATTAAAAGCTGTTGGAACACATCTCTTGTGCCTCTAGAGATGTGGCCAAGGAATTTGAGCTTTCTTCTTTCTTCGTTATAGTTAACATAATGTCAGGTTCAATATTTAGTCTTTAAACCATTGCCTGATTTGTGACTCTTCTTCAAGTGCCGTCTTCGTTCCGAAGTTTGGCTATCATCAAAGCTATGCGTATTTTTGATGCTGCAGATCTAAACAGTTGGTAATTGGTGCAATTGTACCATTCTCTCAAGTTTTTCAACCATGAATGCCTTCTTCTTCCTATAGATCTCTTTCCCATTATCTTTCCCTGTATAATCAATTGCAGCAACTGGTATTTATCTCCCCTCATAACATGTCCCAAATATTGTATTTTGCGCTTTTTAACAGTAAGTATCAGCTCTTTCTCTTTCCGCACTCTCCGCAAAACCTCCACATTTGTTACTTTCTCTGTCCAGGGTATTTTTAATATTCTACGATACATCCACAACTCAAATGCTTCTATCTTTTTGGTATCGATCTTTTTCAATGTCCATGTTTCCATCCCGTAGAGGAGAACTGACATAACGTAACATCTCAAAAGGCGAATTTTAAGTTTTAGACTTAGATCTCTTCCGCAGAACACCTTTTTCAATTTAGTAAATGTGGCTCTAGCTTTCTCTATTCTGGTTCTGATTTCTTCAGAGCAGTCATTATTTTCGTTGATAACAGTTCCCAGGTAATTATATCTTCTTACACGTTCGATTCTTTGATCATGCACGGTTATGTCAGGGAAGTTTTGTGGTGATTTAGATATTAGCATTATTTTTGTTTTGCTTATGTTAAGTGATAATCCGTGTTCTTCACTGCATTCTACTATTTTGTTAATTAGTATTTGAAGATCTTCCCAAGTTTCTGCGATTAGTACCGTGTCATCGGCATATCTCAAGTTGTTTATTCGGATGCCATTTATCTTAATACCTATAATTTGATCCGAAAGTGCTGTGTTTATAATGTCTTCGGAGTATAGATTGAATAAGTTCGGTGAGAGTATACAACCCTGTCTTACGCCTTTCTTGATCTCGATTTCCTCCGTTGTCTCTTGCTCTATTCGGATATTTGCTTTCTGGTTATAGTAAATCTTAGAGATAATTCTAATGTCCCTTTTATCCAAGTTTTTTTCTACTAGCAGTTTCATTAAGTGGTCGTGACGAACTTTATCAAACGCTTTGTTGTAATCAATAAAGCACATATATATATATATATATATATATATATATATATATATATATATATTATATATATATATATATATATATATATATATATATATATATATATATATATATATATATATCTTGGTTTATATCTAGACATCTTTGGCATATGACGTTAAGTGCAAATAGTGCTTCTCTTGTTCCAAGCCCGTTCCGAAATCCGAATTGAGTATTACTACTATCTGCATCTAGTTTTCTGTTAATTCTTGAGTGGATTACTTTGATGAATACTTTTAATGTATGCCCCATTAAGCTTATAGTGCGGTAGTCAGTGCACTGTTTTGCATTTGCCTTTTGTGACTCTATCCGACATAAAACAAAGTCAGGAAAATGTAGCACCTGGCCATCGTAAGCTTTAACCTTACATCTATTGTGTAGAGCATTCTTTTCAATTTGTTGAAGTTTACCTTATTCCTTGTTAATTTTCTATCCTGATTTTAATTTCCTGCAAGTTATAATTTGTGGAGTCAATTATTGTTCCCAGATATGCATATTTGTCCACTTGTTTTTGTCCATTTTTTAATGTTCATTGCTAGACGGTATTCTTGTCCATACTTTATGGTCACCAGTCTCTAAAGATTTTCAATATTTTGTTGATATTGAATGTCAATATTAAATTTATTAAATTAAATTTTGTGTTGGTCAGATAGCCAAGCGGACCAAGCAGACGAATCGCACTCACTTCACTGTGAGTGATCTAATATGGATCAATGGTTCAAAACCCTGACCATACGACAAAATGTCTAATATAGCAGTGTAAAGTACAAATGGATCTGCGACTTAAATTAAAAATACGCTGGTGTATCGGATTGACCTACGGATAAGCAGTAGGGATGGCAAGAGATGGGACTTTGCTAGTCGGTGTTGATCTTTCCATTGATCTCTGCGGGATGTGGCAAAAACCTGTAGGACCACCGCACATACATATATAGATAAATTTATTTCTGTATTGGGCATGTATGCATTGTTTTATTTTATCCATCACATAAATCTATAATGGGCCCTAACACTATTTGTTATTACTAATTTTATTTGGTATATTTTAAACTCATTAATTTTGTTTGAAGCTAAGAACAACTTTACCAGCATTGTTACAAATATTGTGAGTCTCTCTAAACCCGTAGAGGTCAGGTTTATTCTTTTCAGTTATTAATGATATCATTTTACCATATGTTGTTTTATGTTACCCTTTTGACCTATTTTGTTTAATAAACATCCTGTATTAATGTAACCGCTTCCATTAGTTTGTGTCGGTTTTTAATTTTGCTTCTAAATCTTCCCTCCGGCAACCGGTGAATGAAAAATATGGAAAACACACATACCATATTACCTAACCCTTAAATTCATAAATAAAAAACCCTTGTTATTCAAATACACCCTTGCCCATTACCTGATGGCTCTAAAAAAGGTAAACTAGTAAATTCAGAGTATAGTCTAGGCCATTTTTTAAATATTTATGTAATATATTACATACGGTAAATTACAATCGTAAATACGTATTTCTGACTACTCATTGGTCGTCATCAGTATGGTACATTCAAGTTATAGTTGTAGTCAAAAAAAAGTTCTTGGGAGTGGATTATCAAATTCTATGTAAGATACTTATAGGATCAGGACATTGAAGAAATCCAATCCAATTATATAAACGATAAATACAAATAAATATCCAGGTTGGCAACACAATGCTACAATGTTTGACATTATTTTTATTACTCTAAAGCTGTTTTTGAAAGAGAGATATTGTTGTTTGCTTTTTGATCGTGATTTCGGCTGATTCTCTTTTTTATTTAAAGAATTGGACGTTTTTTTACATTCGGCCCCAGTGAAGATAGCCTCAAATCAGTTTGACAGAACGAAATATTGGTGTTTGGCAGTGTTGAAATTTACATTACAAATGAAAGCCATCAAAAGGAATAACATATTTAAAAACTAATACGTAACAATTACCAAAATAAAAGAAAAAGTGAATAGTTTTCAAACAGTTTTTAAATCTAAATAATAAAATGTAAGTATAAATAATAAAAGTTAAAACGACATCTGTTGCAATCTGGCAACTGGTGGTTTGGGGGTTCTAACTCTATTGCCAAAATCTATCCGCTAACCTATCAAAGGGCAATTGCCAAAAAAATTTCTAATAATTAATTACAATTAATATCAAACGAAACAAATATTAATTCAAGGTATAAAATTGCAGAATCCATAAAACAATATAATAAAAATTTACATTTTAAAAGCTTTATTCCTTTGTATTTCAAGAATACCTCTTCTTCTGGTGCCCCATCCAATTAGTGGATGTTGGCGACAATTCTGGATTCTGGCATACTCCTCTCGATCTTGTGTGGCTCCAAATAGTGCATGGGCTTCGAGGTTTGTCCAATCCCTTATGTTTTTAAGCCATGAGTATTTATTTCTTCCGATGCCCCGTTTTCCTTCTATCTTCCCTTCCATAATAAGCTTTAAGAACTGGTACTTAAAGTTTTGAAATATATGACCCAGATAAGCAGTTTTTCTTCTTTTTATTATTGGCAGCAATTCTCGTTCTCTGCCCATTCGATTTAATACTTCGACATCTGTTGTGTGATCTGTCCAGGAAATTTTAAGTAGTCTTCTAAATACCCACATTTCAAATCCGTCCAATCGGTTCATCACATTGGCCTTTATGGTCCAGGTTTCTACACCATATAGCAGTATGGAGTAAATGTAACATTTTACAAAAGCGATATCGAATCGTTAAGTTAAGGCTGCTGTTGCTTAGCAAGGTTCTCATATTAGTAAATGCTGTTCTGGCTTGCTCAATCCTACTACGTATCTTTATGTCTGGATCTAGATCTTCAGTTATCCAACTACCGAGATATCTGAACTTGAGGACCTTTTGGATGTTCTTATTGTTTACTCTTATACTTAATTGCATATTTCGTGTTCTACTAACCACCATTACCTTCGTCTTGTATATATTAATCTTCAAGCCCAGTCGTTCTTATAAGTGTTTATTCTAACTATTAGTCATTGTAGAGCTTCTTGGCTATCAGCTATTATGACTGTATCATTAGCATAGCGAAGATTACTAATAGTCTGACAGTTGATTTTGATTCCGTCTTCAGTGTCACTCAAGGCTCTATCGAAAATCGTTTCAGAGTAAAAATTAAAAAGGAGGGGTGACAGAACACAACCCTGTCGTACACCTTTTTCGATTGAGAAATATGATATAGATTCCAGTTCTACTCTCATAGATGCCACTTGATTCATATAAAGGTTCTTTATGATTTTAAGGAAATTCTCATCTATCGAACGTTCCAGCAATCTTACTAATTCTGAATGATTAACACAATCGAAAGCTTTCTGTTAATCTATCAAGCATAGGAAGACATATTTTTGCTGATCTCTGCATTTCTGAAGTAGGACAGTTAAGCTATAAAGTGCTTCTCTTGTGCCAAATCCTTGTCTGAAACCAAACTGTATGGGACTAATGTCTCTTTCACATCTATTGTATATTCTTGTGTGAATTATCTTTAAAAAGAGTTTTAGGACCTGGCTCAATAGGCTGATCATTCGGAATTGGTCGCATTTATTAGCGTTTGGCTTTTTTGAGATTGGTATAAAGGTTTATTGAAGCCAATCCTGTGGTATTTGACCGGACTCATAATGGAATTAAAAAGATATACCAAGACGTCTATATTGTCTTCAGTCAACATTGTTAGAACCTCTATGTATATGTCGTCTGGGCCTGGTGCTTTTCCCCATTTGCTCTGTTTGATTGCCCTTACAACTTCTGACTTCAATATTTTGGGGGAGGGTTCACATTTATATTCAATTTCAGAGTAACTTCTAGTGTTTTCTGAGTATAGTGGCGGTGTGTGGTTTCTCCAATGTTGAAGTAGATCCTTGGGATTAGTAATTAATTTATTGTCCTTCATAATACTGTTAAAACTGCAAGGTATGACCTGTCACTTATATATTTTTGAAGAATATAACATAATACATTATAAAGACATGGCAACATTGCCAACGCAATATTTCGTTCTGTGAAACTTAATTGACAGCTAATTTGGGGCTATCTTCACTGGGATAAAATGTGAAAAACGTCAAAAATCCTTTGTATATATTATAATACTTGTTTCATTTTCATATTTTTGCTGTGTGATTTTATTGTGTAAAAAATAATCACATAATCAATTTATAGAAAAAAGTAAAAAATTAATAGAAATCTATCTCAAGAAATAGAATTACAATTTGTGCAAATTCAAGCTAAATAAAATACTATAATAATTATGTAAATGTATATTTTGAGGCATCTATATTAAGCCCTAGACTATAAGCAGATGATGTTCCAAAATGCCGACAGAAATGAAGGCAGATGATGACGGTTTACCCTTCTTTAGTTTTCTCGGGGTTTGTTACCCCTACACCTGCACTAGGCCAAGGCCGTTAAAGAGCTCGGCCATCCCTCTCGGTTATTGATCTTCAGTAGAGAGAGAGAGGGGTTGAAAACTGAGTAGAGAAATAGATTAATTCAACCAACAGTGACCTGCGGAAGTGGGTCACAGTTGTGTATTTATTATGGTTAACTGTTGAAATGGAATTGATATATTGGTTGTTATAGTAATAAATATTGCAAAATTAGTGAGGCTTTATTTGGATGAAAGGTTTTTGTTAATTTGTGTTTGAAATTCCAACTATCAAAATTTGATAAAAATTTTGTCAGATTCAAATTTTTCTTCTATTGTTTTCTAGAAGTTTTGTTCTGCACACTGTTTTTATTTCTGCTTAGTATGTTGAGTAGCATATAAAGTAATAAAATTAAAATGAAATAAGAAACACAGTGAATGAGATCAACACAATATTTAAAACTCAATTCAAATTCTAATTGTGACAGTTTATTGAATAATATAAAACAAACTTTCATAATATATTTTATTCTGTTGATGTAACTGTAATAAATGATGGCAAAAGATTTCCGATATCTTAAAGTAATTTCTTCTGGCCTATTAAACCTTGATATTTTTTTAAAGGCAGATTGACAACAATTGTAATGAAAAATACATGTTTTATTTTGTTTCAATTTTTTAGATTTCCAATCCGGAAATTGTTTTCAAAAAATTCCGAAAAAAAAATTGTGAAAATAGCTTTAAAATCTATAAATGCCTATTGATGCCTACTACAATACGTCGACCTAAAAATGAATATGACAAAAACAGAACCAATGACAAACACAGACAACCCACGACGTATAACTATAAATGACATGAATATATCTACCTAGGCCAAATTGAAACTTGACAATGAGAATCAAAGTGCGGAAATCACTAGAAGAGCAAGACTGGCATCGGCAGGATTTGGAAAACTCAATTGGACACTAAACAACTGCATAATACCTCAATACATGAGGAGCAAAGTGTTAAACCAGTGCATCCTTCCTATCATCACATATGAATGTCAAACCTGGATCCTAACCAAGGCAAATAGAAATAAACTAGGCACAAGAGAAAGGGCAATGAAAAGAGCAATTTTAGGTATACGACTGTCAGATAAAAGGAAGAACTACTGGTTACGATCAAAATCAAAAGTTAAGTCAACAAAAATTGCTAAACTCAAATGGAGCTTTGCAGGTTATACTGCTAGACGAAAAGACCAACGTTGAAAAGACACAATACAATATTGGAGACCTTAAAAAGGTAGACGACCAAGAGGGAGACCACAGATAAGATGGATAGATAAACGACATAAAAAATAAACGGAACAAATTTTAAAAATGTTGCTAAGGATATAGATCGTGGGGTTGGGAGAGCGATGTCACAAATGTACGATAGAAGACTAAGAAGAATCAAAAAGTTACCTGTGATTTATTGTTTAATGTTTACAGTTTGTTGAATGAACATAATAGTTTTGAAATATTCCTACTACACATTTTAAAAGTTTAAAAGTAGTATGTTACTTAAGGTACTGTTAACTTCTAGTTGAATTTTTACTGCAACTTTGTAATATTTAAAAATTATTGAGTAAAATTTATGCTTTTGGTGGTATAGCTAATGGATTTTGACAAGAGCTATGACCTTGTAAATAACAGGTAAACTTGTGTACTAAATCAGCATGACTCATAGCTCTTGACAAAATCGATTATCTTTATTAAAATACAAATTCTATTTCTCCTAAAGATTTTCAAAGTACAGTACAAACTACCAATTCCTAAAAATTACCGTACCAGTAAGTGTACCATTAGAAACGAACAAATCTAGAAGAATCGTCTCGGTACCATTATTTAGCAGAAAGAAGAGCGAGTTAGTGACGTCACGACGAGTATTATAATGGTACCGGCGCCTTGCTCCATCAGAGCGAGACTCGAGACCAACCGAACAGGTTGAAAACAAAAGTAGTCGATCAGAGTAGGCCGAGCAAGTTTTTATTTAATAAACAACTTTCAAGAGCTGAACAAGATTTCTGTTTATTTACGTCTGTAAAAATGTTTAGGAAGATTTGGAATATATTAAGTAAAGTCGCCCAACCGATGTTTGTATACTACATTTTTTAAAATTTATTGAGAAATAGTGGAGGAGTGAAAGGCATGTACCTCAAAAAAGAGATATGTAACAGCGAATTACATAATAAACACCAATATTTAACAAACATAAAAAATAATCTAAAAATTTAGACATTTTTATGGTAAGCTATTAGGGAAACCGCTGAAAAGAGGAAAGTAGTACAAATTACTGCACACCGTTAAGGTGAAATTAGCAAGACTAAAAAATTTCTTTTACGAATTTAGCTGAAAATAATGATAACAGATATCAATCTGTTAAATATCTAAATGTTATAGCGATTTTTACAATTTTTTATGATTCTTATGACAATAAAATTTATCACTTCCATTGACCGGTCGCTGTGGAATTTTCATTGTTAGAGATTAATCTTAAAAACCTAAAACATTTCGAATTTGAGTTTTGGCAACAAATGTGAGGAATTGGAAAATATCCCAAAAGCGATGAATTTGAACTTTCACATAAGCAATCTCACGTTATGGAAAATGTTTCCACAAATACGTACTGTCGAAATAAAGCAGTTTTAAACGTTTTAGATCGTTTTTAATGTGAAGATTAAATTTAGCGTTTTTAGGCATACTTCAAATGCCACATATTTGTTGCCAGAACTTAAAATCAAAATTTCATGCTATAGGTTTTAAAGATTAGACATTACAAAATATCTTAAATTTAATATAGAAAAGTCCAAAGTCTTTAGAAATAAAATGAAATTGAATAACTGGAAAATAGGCAGAGATAGTGGAACAGTTTGAATATCTGTGATCAGTCTTGGAACATAATGGATGAAGGAGACCAGATATTCAAAGAATAATATCAAAAGCGCCAGACTATGATCAGTCAGACTTCATCAACTTTCGTATGGCATCACGTAGGCAACACTTATTCCTCTGTACCATACATCCCATGAGCACGATAGTGTTACCACTCAGTATTGGAGACTTTTGTTCGTCGCTCGACCACGTACACGGTGGACTGACGATTTAAGAAGAAAAAATAAAAACTGGATGAGAGTGGCGGAAGATAAACGAGATTTGAAATACGCGGAAGAGGCCTATGTTCAGCAGTGAACTTTTGAGGCTGGATGATGATTGAAGACTGCAATAGTCGAAGAATAAATCTGACCGTATTATAAGCCAGTTGTACTGCGGTTGCCTATTGATGTGCCGACTGAGCATGGTGTAGGTGTACCTCTGTATATGTTTATTTTACGTTTGTGCATGTGTGTCATGTTTAATTAACAAATATATAATCAATGTACTCAGTCCAATCCACTCAGTTTCGAGATCTGCCTTATAGTTTGAGGCCATAAAGGAAGGGGAATTGGTAAAGAAAAAATAAAAAAAAACAACCAGATGAAACGAGGATTGGAAAATACCCGTAAGGATTTAGAAATTCAGAAGAATAAAGTCCGATCAATCAGTTCGGCTAACAAACACCAAACGCCCAATACTCCGTTAGAGGGATGGACCCAGAGAGAGAAAGAGAGAGAAGAGATAGAGAGAGAGAGACAGAAATACTGTTACGTCAGCCTTTAGCCTATGATCTAACGAACCGAAGAGAGAGATAGAGAGTGATAAAGGGAGAGAGAGGGAGAGAAGAGGAGAGAGAGAGAGAGAGACAGTGATACTGTTACGTCAGCCTTTACCTACATTCGAACATCAGATGGCGTAAAATGACCGGCGGCTGTTTAGAAACTACTATCGACAGGTTGAGATTTCAAGTAAACGGCGCTGACGTCATGAGAGTTCTACGTTTCGCATCGAGAAAATTCCCTCGAAATCTGGAACTTTTCTCTGATCTGGAACTCTTCTTATTTCTTTATTGGACTTGATCGCTGAACTTAATGATGAGCTTTCTCCGTGTCATAGCTCTCTGAGTCACTTCGAGTTTGTGGACTATGTTGTTATTAAAAGCCCATGTTTTTAGTAAAATAATAAACGATTTTGTTTTTAGTGTTAGCGTAAATGAATTAAAATAGTGTTAAAGTGTTAAAAGACTTTTTCTTCCAGTTCCATGACCGTTATCGATCGTTGGATATCAAGTTGGCTACCATATTCGCTATCATGACTTTATTCACAGCAGCTCTAAATAATGATGTAGTCGATTTTTCGTACCATAGTGTTAGATTTTTCAGCTATGATGTTCTTCTTCTACCAAGACCACGTTTACCAACTTTCCCTGAATGATCTGAGTTTACCTTGGATCTTTCCCTGAATGGTCAGATGTAAAATGATGAGATGTTCATATTTTTCAGGGTATCTCTTAATGTAATCGAAGTATTCCAGCTTGCTCTATTCTTGACCAGTTGTGTTGTCTGGTCCAAGCGTGTAAAAGACTAAAATAATATACAATTAAAGACCAAATAAATTTTAAAAATAAAAACAGTGCTAATATACAGATGGAGGGAGGGACCGAGAGACATAGATGTAGGCATGGATTGAGTAACAGTATGGAGTGAAGGGTGTGAGAGAGAGAGAGAGAGAGAGAGGAGAGAGAGAGAGAGAGATGATGATTGTGAAGGTGAGGTAGAGCAAAAGAATGAAAACTAGGTATGTAAGATATATTTGTAGATTAATCTGTGTTACAATAATTTTCGACTTAATAGGGCAAATGGAAGAAAAAAAGAAGATGCCTACATCCGAAAATTGACGAACGGAAAAATGTGCAATAGATATATATCTCTAGGTTAATCTATATTAAAATAATTTTCTACTTACAACTCCTTTAAAACAAAGTTTAATTTGTGCGTACATAATATTCTTTCCTAATTTGGTCATCACATATTTTTATAAAAGTAACTAGATGATCACAAATCAAGATTACTGGCTTTGTGTTTGATAATGACGACAATCATCTTCCTTCAACGAAATTCCTCTCTAATACTATAACGACGTACCTGATTAAAGTCTGACCGTAAATTTGACATCGTCCTAGGCTGGTCATTCTTCCTATCGTTAGTGATCGATTTACCGTCAGTTTCGTGACGTGCTGAAGTGAAAACAATCGCTACCAGTAATTTTTTCGTTTCTCAAATTAACGTATAGACCACCCATAAGTGCTGAGTTGAAGACAACAAGAAGTGTGCGTGAGTATAACTCACTACCTCCTACACAAAATGATAATTATAGGGTTGCTATGTTTCTTCAAAATAAACGAACAAAAAAACAGAACTTGACTTAAATTTGTTGATTGATGAGATGCTCTTGACAGACTTATACATTAAAATTAAATCACAAATCGTAATAGTACAGTTAGATATGACAAAACACCTATAAAATACAAAAAAAATTAAAATATAAATAACATAAAGGCAGCAGAGAAGACAGAAGAATCATGACAAAATGACTGATCCTGACTTTAACATTTCTTAAATGTTAAAGTAAAGATATAAAAAGCTTAAACATTTTATATTAACCCCTATTGGCTCTTGTGGTAATGTAATCCACTTGAGACTGTTATTATCCACATTTAAATATAATTCTGATTTCTCTCTTTTATAGGAATGTGTTTACAATTATGTGTTAACAATATTGTCATATCTACTGCTAACGCCAATACAAGTCTATTATCTTTTGTAACAAAACTATTTAATAGTCTACTTAACTTAATTATTACTCTTTTCTCTGTTGAAATATTACTAAGGATACATTTTAAATGGTCAAGATTGGAGGATATAATGTAAGGTCATAGGTCTATTTATCAGCTATTTTGCACCAAGACCGACCAAACTTTATACTCCAAGCTGCAAAGACAAAAATGAATGATTTTGATCATTAATTAGTGATTTTTTAAAACCACCACAGCGTTATGAAGGGCTATGCCTGGAGTAACTTCCAAGTGTTTGCAACTAAAAACTGTTGGTTATAATTTTTTTATGGCACTTTTAAAGTGGAAAATGGTGTTTTTTGATTATTTTTATTGTATCAACTCAACATTTTAGGGTAAAATGAGTACAATAATATGAAAGAACATAAAAAGGCTTTAATTTAAGCTATGCTCCAGATCTAATAGTTTAGGCAAAATTAATGATTAAAGGTTAAAAAATGTCAATTTTTCTCAATTTTTAGTTTTTGAAATAACTTTTGTAAACATTATTTTCTATTATGCAAAAATTATTATATTTTAGTTCATTTAATTATAAATCGAATGAGACATTGTAAGAGCCGATCGGTCAATTAATTGTAGACACGTAAATACTTGCTTATATTATTTTTTATAATCAAAACTTAATTTAACAAGCTTTATGAGTTATAGTAAAACTGTGTGCAGAATTGGAGATTGCTTAAATTTAAAAAATACACCATTCTATAAATGTCAAAACAATTCATTTGCAATGTTAGCCAGTGCCTATTTTTAAAATGTCTTCTAGTTTATCTAATTATGAGCTAAATAAAATATCCATACTTTTCTACATCTACTATCGCCGATCGCTACAGTTTAAGTACAAATATTTTACAAATAAATATTTTAAATACACGAGATCAGTGCATTATTTAAATCGCTTATACGAGAACAAATCATTCTGCTGTGCTTTTGACGTCTCCTAACCTCCAACTTGAACGACCTCATTCTTGTTTTCAACTCGTTAACACTTATCGATAAGACATCGCTAATTGCTACCTTGACTTATGAATAACATGCTTGCTGGTTTTCTTTTTGCTATTCAGAGTGGAAAAAACTGATTTATTTTTCTATCAGAAAATTACGTTTCTCGGTCTTTAGGAATAACGCTAGAACAATTTCGTTAAACATGAAACTCGTTTTTTGTAATCAAAGACAAAACAAAAGAAAATTGATGCATTTATGATAACACCATGTTAATACTACCAGCAGATATTTTTATTTCTCTTACGAACTAATTATACTAATGATATAGTAATTATAGCTTTATAATTATAAGTGTAACAGTTAACAGTAATTAAGGTCATATATATATATATATATATATATATATATATATATATATATATATATATATATATATATATATATATATACATATATATATGTAATGTTTGACTGATATAGAATGTTCATAGTAAATACGGATATGGATACGAGTATGGGTCTGTCCTATGTATGTACGTGGGCAACTGGAAAAAGGTATGTCGTAGACACCATGGTCTTCGTTGGGGATTTGGTCTGTAACGGATCTGACGAGATTGGACAACTTGGAGTGAGTAGTGAAGGTGGTTTTGATGTTTAGAGAAAGAAGAGTTCTATTGATCTTGTCAGTGACACCTTTAATAAAAGGTAGAAAGATTTTGGGTTGATCCGGCGGCAAGGTTTCTTTTTTGGATGGTATGGTGTTTAGATGTTTTTGAATGCTCTTATTGATTTGGGTTTTGTGGTAACAGTTTTGTAATAATGTTTGCCTTATTGAATTGATTTCGGATAACCTGTGATTGTTGTCGCTAAGTCTTATGGAACGGAAAATAAGAGTGTTGACCAATGCATTGAGGTGGGCGGGGTGATGATGTGATTGGGCGTTGAGATAACGGTTTGTATGAGTGGGTTTCCGGTACACGGAATAGGAAAAGCTGTGAGGTGGGTTTTTCTGAATAAGAACATCAACGAATGGCAAAAACGCTTCAGACTCAACTTCCATTGTGAATTGAATACTAGGATGTATTCCATTCAGGTGGGAAAGGAAGAGATCTAATGTGTCTTTACCATGGGGCCAAATGACAAAGGTGTCATCAACGTACCATAACCAGCAGGTGGATTTGAGATTTAATGAGGACTGTTTCGAAATGTTCTATGAAGATATCAGCTATTACGGGAGAGAGAGAGGGGTGATCCCATTGGGGCACCTCTGATTTGACAATAGAAATGATTTTCGAAATTATTATTATGAAGTATGTATTAGACATGTAGTGTTTTATAAGAGATAATGTGTCTTGGGGGATTTGATGTTTAGAGTTCAAGATGGAGATTGTTTCATTAATGGGAAATGTTTTTCAGAAGATCAATAAAATAAAAAGAGTTTTTGACAAAGGACGATGCGTTTTCGGCTATTAGTTGTAAGGATAAAGTGAGAGGCAGTTGTGTGCACTGACAATGGGTCTTAGGGGAACATATATTATATATTTATATATATATATATATATATATATATATATATATATATATATATAACAATTTATTGTTTTGGAGTATCAGGTATGCGGTCTGTTATTAAAAAAAAACTCTTTTTTCTTTTATGACTCTATATTTCGCTGATTTTTGTCAGCTTCTTCAGGAGATAACTAAAATATGGTTAAAATTTTATATACATAACAGGTGATAATAAACAATGAATTTACTTACAGATTAAGAGTTAAAATATTTAAAAATCTTGAACATATTATATTCAAAACAGTACTGACAGTATTAGTCAAAAGCATCTAGTCACTAGTAATTAAATATAACAAAAAATATAATAAATAGGAAACAAAAACAACCAAGAAACAATAAAAACACATTAAAATTACACATTAAAAATATACAGGGTGATTTAAAATATAATTGTAAAAAGAAAAATTATTTGAACATACTAAGAAATTACAGTAGATATTGCTCAACTGTCCTGTATCTGCCTTATAATTAACTGCATATTTTTCTTTATTAATGTGACACATTTCTAAAAACAATCTTTTTTTGTAATTGTTCTCTTGTTGTAGAACCTGGACATTTGAGTAGTCAAATTGATGCTCAGTTTTTAGGTAATGGTCAACTGTCTCAATGGCTAAAACAACGGGTCACACAACACAAAAGTGACTGCACAAAAAAGAAGAATACATGTGCGGCAGTTGACCATTACCTAAAAACTGGGCATCAATTTGACTACTCAAATGTCAGGGTTCTACAAACAAGAGAACAATTACAAAAAAAGATTGTTTTTAGAAATGTGTCACATTAATAAAGAAAAATATGCAGTTAATTATAAGGCAGATACAGGGACAGTTGAGCAATATCTACTGTAATATTCTTAGTATGTTCAAATAATTTTTCTTTTTACAATTATATTTTAAATCATCCTGTATATTTTTAATGTGTAATTTTAATGTGTTTTTTATTGTTTCTTGGTTGTTTTTGTTTCCTATTTATTATATTTTTTGTTATATTTAATTACTAGTGACTAGATGCTTTTGACTAATACTGTCAGTACTGTTTTGAATATAATATGTTCAAGATTTTTAAATATTTTAACTCTTAATCTGTAAGTAAATTCATTGTTTATTATCACCTGTTATGTATATAAAATTTTAACCATATTTTAGTTATCTCCTGAAGAAGCTGACAAAAATCAGCGAAATATAGAGTCATAAAAGAAAAAAGAGTTTTTTTTTTTAATAACAGACCGCATACCTGATACTCCAAAACAATAAATTGTTATTTACGTTTCGGTCGATAATCCTACCAGTTTTGCTATATATATATATATATATATATATATATATATATATATATATATATAAATATATATATATATATATATATATATATATATATATATATATATATATATAAAAGGATATATTCGACCACTGCAGTTTAAAACAAGCAGAGGAAACTAATGAGAAATAGAATAGTATAATAGATACATGTAAAAGATAACATGAAATCTAAAACATCAAACGTGAAAATGAAATCACACATTATAACGTTACAACATTACAATCAACTTTTTTTTTAAATTGTAATACTTATAGCATACGCTTCACCATTCTAAACTCTTAGTTTGTTTATAAAAGTTAATTTAAACTAATGCAAATTAATTATTTAGGTTATACATATAATAATATAGATAAACTAACTAGATGGACAGACGACCTGAAGTGGGTTAGCAATAACTGGATATAAGCCGCATAAGACAGAGACAGATAAAAAGAGGTCTGAGGGAGACCTATGTCCAGCAGTGGACGCATACAGGTTGATGATGATGATAGATAAACATAAAAATTTAACGTCTACAGTTTTAATTTTTATTTTATAATTGCGTAGTTATTCTAGGAGATATAACTTTTATATTTAAAAACAAAATGAAAAACTAGTAGGGTTCAGAGTGTGCAGCATAAGTCTCCATGAAACAGTCCCATATAGATGCATATTAATTTATTACTACAGTTATTTAGAGAACGTAGTTTAAACAATATTTCATCAAAAAATTTAGTTCTTCTTCATCAATTTCTAAGAGTTTTCAAGGTGCATATCGAATGACATATAAATGACAGCTAGACAATAGATCATTCTTATCCAGAAATTCTGTTACATACATAATCATTGAATGGCTAAAGAACTTTCTACTCCCAGAGATTGTCGAAGAACAATGCAGAACGCATAAGCAGATACTGAATATCAGACAGATTATAGAAAAAGCGGGGAACACAATATACCAATACTGCATACAAAGATTTTAGATTAAGTAAAAAGGGATTAACTCTGGAGTATAATGCAATACATATGAGTGCATCACCACCTAGTTAACCTAATAAGAAATATGTATGATAAAACTCAGCAAAAGTTAAAGTACACGGCATATATTCAAATCCGTTCAAAACAAAAAAAGGAACTAGACAAGACAGGTCACAAGACTGTACTACTCACAAGACAAAGTACTAGATGAATGGAATAAAGAAATCACTATAGAAGACCGAAAAATAAGTAGCCTGCGATACACATATGAGACACTTATGGTAGTAGCAAATGAATTCTGATGAAATGGCTACAATCGTTGAATGGCTAAACAAGACAGACAAATAATTCGGACTTATCGACGGACTTAGACAGATTTGTATACTTGGGCTCCATGATAACCTTCTCAGAAATCAAGAAAAAAGACACCAATAAAGGTAAGATCAAAGCTTTTGTTGAAATGAGGGTCTAGACTTTGATTACTGGACAGAACACAAAACCAACCTGCCAATTGGTAAAAAGTTTAATATAAAAGCAAGGCTATAAAAAAAGTGAACCGAGCATACCTACATCGGCCACATAGTCAGAAGAATGGGGACTATGAAACTATTTTTAATAGAAGGAAATGTAAAAGGTCGAAGACCAAGATCTCCAACAAGATGGACAGACCAACTGAAGACTTTGGTGGGAAAATCCTACAAGAAGCCGATCATCTGGCACAGATTCGCAGTCAATAGAGGCAGCAAGCTAACAATATTTAGACTGTCACCAGGCCCTGAAAAGGGTTCAAAGAATGAGGAAGAGGATTCAAAAATACAAAAAGAGGCCTCATGTAGTTAAAAAACTTATAAAATTAAAAAATAAATATCAAATTGTATACTTTTAAACTTGCACTGACGATAAATTGGTTTTTATATTTAAATATGGTCTTATAAATGGTAGACATAGAAGATATTTTAGTGACTTAGTAACACTGTAAAAATACCATAAAAATAAGTGAAAATAACAGGAAATGTGTGATAAAGAAAACCTAGTATTGATGTAGCCTGGTATAAAAAAAGATGTACCTATTGGCTGTATATATACAGTATATATCTAGTAAATAATCCATTATAATAGGTGAGTGTTCATCGGTATATATCATTTATCATACCTATTATAATAGTAAAAGATGGATAGAACCAGAAACTCTCGAAAGAAAGCAAGGTTCTGGAAGACCAAAAATATCTACCGCTCATGAAGATTGTACGCTTTTGGAGAGATTAGAAGAGAATCCTTTGAAGATGCAAAAAGTGCAAGAATTATGTCACAGTTTCCGGGAACGAAAGACAACAACTTGGCGCAGAATTAAAGTATCGTGTCTCAGGTACCGAACTGCGACAAAAAACAAGCTCTTACACCACAACATAAACAATCAAGACTTATATTTGCTTTAAACCATCAGCTACAAAATAAAGATTTTTGTGACAGGGTAATATTTACAAATGAGTATGGTAAATTTTTCAATCTTCTAAAAAGGGCAAAATTTGGGTGTATAGACCAGATAATAATAGATTTAATCCTCTATATGTTGATAAATATCGAGCAGCTGGTCATTTTAGCGCCAATTTCTGAGGACAGATTTCATCTAGAGGAATGGGAATGATATGATGTATTGATGGCAGATTATTCTAGAAACAATATTGTAAAAAACATCTTGTTTCTCTGTGTAGAACAGTTGTTTTCAGAAAATAATTTTATCCTCCAACAAGATAATCGTCCTGGTCACACTGCACATATAATAAACCAGTGAATCCAGAATAACAACATCGAAACCTTACCATGACCCAGCTACAGGCTACAGCTCAGATTTAAACCCAATCGAGAATTTGTGGGGGTTATCATAAAACGGTTGTATCGGCGTAATTTTATACCTCAAAATGCTGAAGAGCTGTGGCACGGTATACTACAGATTTGGAAAGAGCTTTCATGAAGAAGGAGAATCTCATAGTTCCTTTCTCGCAGATAGACCGAAGACTACAAGCTGTTATCAATGCTGATAGAGGTATTACAAAATATTAATTTTATTTTTAAATACCTAAATTTAGTATAGTTTTGGCCTTCCAGACCCTCACTTTCTTTGTAGAGTATTGTGTTCCCTCCATTTTTTATTAATAGAAAAACTGTGGTCCTGTTTATATTAAAATGTTTTGCAGCCTCTGATAGTGCCCTTCTTCTTCTTAGAGTGCAGTCTTCCTACGAAGTTTGGCAATTATAATGGCTATTCTTTTTTTGAACTTGCTGTTCTAAACAAATCAATCGATCTGCATTGATACCAATCACGTAGAATCTTCAACCATGAGTTCTGCCTTCGGCCAACAGATCTTCTTCCTTGAATATTTCCCTGTATTATGAGTCTCAAAATATATTTTGGTTCCCCTCATCACGTGGTCTAGGTATTCCAGTTTTCTGGTTTCATATAGTGCCCAATATTGTAATTTAGTTACAATTCTTGCTTTATTATATTGTTGAGTTAAGTCGTTTGTTTTACTCTTTAATAATAATAAAAATAATAACAACAAGCCTATTTTATGTAAAAACTGACATTTATATACTCTTTATAAAATGCAGAAATTCATAATAATAAACTCCATTCGCTAAGCTCGGACATATTTTGACAGCTTCATTGTCGGAAACCTACGACACAACAATTCCTACTTCTCAGTATTAATAGGTCAAGTATACTACTATTGCAGACTTCTTTCTTAAAAAAAAAAGAAGAATTATTCTACATTGTGGAAGTGCATACTAAACCCATCAAAGTTGGGTAGTATATATTTAAAAAATATATTTTAGTTGTTATAATTTAACATAACTATTTATTATATGGTGCACATAAATAAATATTGATTGTCTGTAATTCGCAAAATTCTATTTTATTTACTATTTAGTTTATTTACTATTAATATTGGCTATGAGTACGTGTGCTTGGTTGTATAGTAACTTCCAGCCACTTTTAGTCTGTCAAAAAATAACTAACTTCGCAAAAAAATAATTACCAAATTCACTAGACAGTTCGGACTGGGAATAGCGAACCGAGTATATCAAAATTTAGACCTTGTTATAATATGTAATCAATTGTTTGTTATTTGTTTGTTTATTTTATTATTTGTCTGTAATAATAAATATATTAATAGAAAAACTGTGGTTGCGTTTATGTTAAAATGTTTTGCAGCCTCTGATAGTGCCCTTCTTCTTCTTAGAGTGCCGCCTCCCTACGGAGGTTGGCAATCATAATGGCTATTTTTATTTTTGAACTTGATGTTCTAAACCAATCAATTGATCTGCATTGACACCAATCACGTTATAGATTCTTCAACCACGAGCTCTGCTTCGGTCAACAGATCTCCTTTCTTGAATCTTTCAATGTATTATGAGTCTCAAAATATCATATTTTGGTCCCCTCATCACGTGGTCTAGGTATTCCAGTTTTCTGGTTTCATATATTTATGATATAATGATAGTGCCCAAATTGTAATTTGGTTACAATTCTTGCTTTAATATATTGTTGAGTTAAGTCGTTTGTTTTACTCTTTAATAATAATAAAAATAACAATAACAACCCTATTTTATGTAAAAACTGTCATTTATATACTCTTTATAAATGCAGGAAATTATAATATTAAAATTTAGACCTTGTTATAACATGGAATCAATTGTTTGTTGTTTATTTTATTATTTGTCTGTCATAATTAAATATAACATAATATCAAGCCAATCAAATACACTGCTCAAATGATTAAATCTTACTAAGAGTCGTTCAGTTTTTTTCGAATCAGTTTTTTGAGGAACCAGCTGCACAAGAAACACTGGTACCAAAAAATGAATTTTTGATGATATCTATCCATACCGGCCATACCTTAAAATTTGTTTAGTCTAGATATAAATTTTAATGCGAGATAGAGAGAAATATCATTTTTTGGTATAAATTTTCAAAATTATAATTCTTGTATGCAATGAATTACATTTAGATATCGACTTATGTGTCTTCTGTATTTGTGTTAATGACAAACTTAGGTTTATAGTAGAGTTTAATTATTGATAATGGACCGAGGAAGATATACTGACTGAATTATGATGCGTCTGCACTACACCGTTTACACTACAGAAACCTATAGTGTTTTTAGTACGCCAATGATGTACAGGGAACAATGTTGTTAAATTGCATTTTAACCTTGACTTGTCGAGTGCAACTTCACTTGGTTAACCGAGCTTGCAATCAAAAGGCACCAGAGCGAGAATACAATTGTTTATTGTGAGATTTTTATGGTATTTATTTTAGAAATATCCCCATGAAATCGCACTATGCCACGAAATCGATTCTTTTCACAACTGATAGCTATATGTGAATATACAATTTCTTTTATCATTCTATCAGTTTGTGTATCTAAATAACATTTTAACTACAGTTCGTATAAGAAACATATATTCCATGTTAAAAAAATATACAAATGTAAAGAAAAATGTAAAGAAAAATGAAAACACAATGTATTCCTTCCATTTGCAATTGTTCTGGATTAAGTAGGAAAAAATGTCGACTTGATAGTGTAGTGGATAAATAATAAATCCAATAAATCTCAATTCGACAGCCGATATGGATTGCAAACAAATTAATGCCGTCTTTAGTCCGAAAACATAAGATTATTTAATCAAATATTGTTTCAAATACATTTTTCTTCTTATTTTTCTCTGTTTGTTTTTGTGGTCTTCCTACTGATCGTCTTCCTACTGTCTTCTGCTATACATCCTATATATTCTTTATCTTATATCGTATACTTCTAGCTCTGCCTCATAGTGTCTTTTAATTTTTCTAAGAGTTTTCATCTCTGCTGTTTTCTAACATTCTTTTTGTCCTCTATGTCAGTTCGTGTTTCCGCCGCGTACGTCATTATTGGTCTGACGACTGCTTTGTAAATTCTGCCTTTCATACCTTTACCAATATTTTTATTTCTCCATGTTGTGTTATTCAAGCAACCTGCGAATCTATTCACTTGGTCTTTCACTTCTGTTTCGAGCTTTCCTTAGCTAGATCGTGTGATACCTAAACATTTAAACTCTTATTGCTTGTTCTATCTGACCTTCCAGTTTCAATTTACATCTTAGTAAAGAAATTACCATCTTAAATTGTCTGCCGATTATATTAAATAAGTGCAGCATAATTACTTTGATAAATTGTAAAATCATCATTTACATAAATTGTAAATCATAATTACTTTGAGGGCATAGTATTACATCGTCTGCATAGCAGATTTTTGTTAAGTTGATTTTCTCCCATTCGGTATCCTTTTTTAGTTCTTGCTTTTTTTATTATTTCATCCATTAATATTGATCAGGTTGAACAATAGAGGGCCGAGGGAATATCCCCGTCTTATCCCATTTCCAGCTTTAATTAGGTCAGTTATTTCTTCTTTTACTTTTACTTTTATTGTAGTGTTTTGGTATATATTTTCGATCGTTTTGATTATTCCTAGAGGTATCTCTCTTATGTACAGTAAGTGAATAACGTCCTTTAATTTGACCCTATCAAATGCCATCTTAATGATTTTTATTCATTCACTATTCTAATGATTTCTCTTGCACTTGCCTGATTATAAATATAGCGTCGGTGCATGATCTTCCCGACCTAAAACCTTGTTGTTCTTTTGCTAGTGTTATAATTTCATTCAGTATATCTGTTATCACTTTGGTTATTAATTTTATGTTGTATTTAATAAATTAATTCCTCAGCAATTTCCTCCCTTTTTGAAGAAAGGGTTTAGGACGCTTGATCTCCATTCTTGTGTCGTCCTTTCAGTTCTTTCTCTGTTTTTGACTTTTATATTTTCAGTTTGATTTTCAAAAGAGCGCTATTAAAATTCTTCACTCCACTTTGCTGTCTCTGACGTTCAATAAAAAATAAGATTATTTTTTGAATTAACAGTTTTCATTAAGAGCAAATAAATAATGAATTAATGAATTAATGTAGGTTTAGTATAAAATTTAATATAAAGAAAAATAAATAAAACTAAGATTATCCCTGGAAAAAAATTTAAAAAAATATATATTAACAAAATGACGAATATATTATAACAAGGTGTAAAGATGCAAAAGCTGAAATTTTAGTATGTATGACCGCTCTGGTATTTTACTGTTTTTACGCCTTTGAATAGGTATTAATGAATAAGAGTTTCCAGGGTCAAGAGTACCCGTCTACCATTGTACTATTCCTCCACTGGCTTACTCCATCCACTCGCTAATTCAAACTCGTAGACGCAGATTCACTTTTTGAGTTTTATACTAACACAAAAAAAAAATTGACTGACTGGTGTGAGGCTTGAACCGACAATCCACTACATTTATAGAGAAAAAAATGAGTACGATGGCCCGCTTAACCCTCGTATCAAAATGATAAAATAGAGGCTACTGAAACAAAATTAAAAATATATTAGTAACAATTAAATAGTACAAGAATAAAACCTAAAAAAGTCTATAGAAAGTCAGATTAACATCATCTACATCGGCATCATCTGCTGGTCCAAAGAGAAGGTAGACAAAACGATCCCATACCAGTGAGTGAGTGGTCTTTTCTACTTTTTTTAACACAGACCTTGAAAAATATTGACACTTCAGTAGTGTACTAAACAAATTAAAATAACAGAGTAGTAGAGGCAATTGTAATAATAAAGGGGTACAAAAATACATGAGAATTGCAAAAGATGATATTAAAAATATAAAATAATTATGAATACAAATAAAAATTGATAAAACTATCAAAATTATTTGAAATGTAAAATAGAATATTTAAAGTGAGTTAAAAACGTACCATAAGCGCCCAAAAAAGATAAAAATAGGATTTACATAATAAATATCAATAATTAACACATTTTTAAAATCAATAATTAACAATAATATTTAATATAATTTTTACGCTCATATAATGGATCTGCATGATCTTTTCAGATTTGGTTCATTAAACACGAGTATCCAACGATAAAAAAACATCCATTCAAGGTAAACTTGAATAAAACATTACGCAAAAAATGGAATATAATTATTTTATTTACAATAATAATCATAGGTCATTGACCGATGCCGGTCTTTTCAATACGCGTGGCCTTGTGATAACTTTGGCCAATTGTGATAACAAATTTTAATTTTTACTATTATATATGATAAAAGAATCATATTCAGAGACGGACTGCTCTGATTGAGTTAAATGTATATGAACAAATAAAACTTCTTAATTTTCTTTCTACTTTTGGCTTCGTGGCTTTTAAAAGTAACGTAAGTACGTAGTGTTTATTGATTTTTTGATTAGTTATAATAATTAGTTATAAAAATAATTTATTTATATCGTATTTTTTCGATAGTTAGTCGATGTTGGTTAGATTTTTAGTGAAAGATATTATTGATGTTCAAGTCAAAGACATATGCCTCAATATGTTTATACTTTTTGAAAACAAAAGTAAAAAATATAATATTTATGTTTAAATTACTAACTGTTAACTACGTTATTTTAATCGCAAATTATTAATGTTAATTAATACTTTAGGCAATATCTACTTTTTAAATTGGGATTTTGGAACGGTTTAAAATAATTTGTCCCAGCTCTATTTTTAATAGATCCCAGATAAATAATTATTATGTTTCTTGTTTCAATAGTCGGTGTTTTTTTATATAAATGTAATGTCATAAATATATTACCAACTATTTTTGTTCTTTTAATTCTTTAGTGTACTTTATAAAAGTATAAAATACTGAAATACCTCATGAAGAACCCTTAATTCTTATGGATGGCTTTAATGTACGAATCGAAAATGAAATAGTTTCAAGAGTTAAACAAAGATTTAACGAAAATCATGTCAACGGTAAATGCAGGACTCATTGCTATGGTTGATTTTTAGTCACTAATAGAAAAAATCCACCCAAAGCAGATTGTAGATATCCGAACTTTAAACTCAGCAGACGCAGGGAGTGAACACAAACTAGTACTAGCAACAATAAGAATGAAAAAATAAAAAAAAACATTGAACAGCAACAGAAGCTCTAGGAAAACGCAGTCATACTGAACAAAAGAAACAACAATAACATACCATGGTTTGGAAAAGAAATAAAAGAGAAATGTAAAGAGAAACTAGAGGCCTACATGAAGTACAAAACATCAAACACTCCAGAATCCCAGGACACCTATAGAAGAATACGAAATGAAACAAAGCAGTTGGTAAGAAGAACAAAAAATAAACACTGGGAACTGTTTACAAACAAGATGGAAAGCGTCTTCCGGTACACACAAACAAATATGGAGATTCGTAAGACACCAAGGGAAAGAAATGGCAGAATTGAAGGAATACAATAACATACCAGCAAACAAATGGGAATACCTGACGGAACTGCTTAAAGGAAAGAAAAATAGTAATCAACACAATAACATATCATATCTGAATTAAAACACGGAATAGAAATCAGTTTTTAGGAAGTAGATAGCCATAAATTCACTCAAAAATAGAAAGTCACCAGTACCAGATAAAATAACCAACGAACTTCTAAATCACTTAGGAGAAAGTATAACCTTTGAGATGAAAAAAACTTATACAAAAACTAATGTTGCACTGCAAGATACCAGACGCATGATAAACAGCATAATGATATCAATGTTCAAGAAAGGAGATAAAGAAGATCCCGACAATTATAGAGGTATAAATCTCCCAAGTACACCGTATTTAAGCTTACCACAATAGTCCTAACCAACAAAATTGATAAACTAACAACTTTATCAGATGAACAACAAGGATTTAGATCCGGAAGATCCTGCGTAGACGCCATATTTGTGCTAAGACAAATCACAGAAAAGGCCATCGAGTACAATAAACCCGCCTATCTATGTTTAATAGACCTGACAAAGGCTTTCGATCGCATCCAAGTGGAAGACGTCTTACACCACTGTATAAAAGAAACATACCAATCAATATTATACAAACCATCAAAAACATCTACTTTTATAATCGAATACAAGCAAAGATAAATGGAAAACTAACACAGTGTATATCAGTACAAAGCGAAGTCAGACATGGTGACTCGTTAAGCCCACTTCTGTTTAATATAATAATGGACGAAATAATATAAGCAGTACGTAAAGGTCATGGTTACACAATGGGGAACAAAGAAATCCAAATATTATGTTATGCAGACGACGTCGGATTAATCGTCGAGACAGAAGACGAGCTCCAAAGATTAACACACATCTTTAATACAAAAGCCAATAAATACAACATAATAATATCAGCAGAATGTATGACAACATCTAAATACCCACTACGATGTAAAATCGAAATTGATGGGAAAAGAATAAAGCAGGAAGCAAGGTTTAGATATCTGGGAATAGATATAACTAGTTACGGAGATGTTGAAGAAGAAGTACGACAGCAAAGTTTAAAAGCAAGTAAAGCGGAGGGATCTCTTAATGACACAATCTGGTAGAACAAACTCCTAAGACGAGACAGAAAAACAAGAATCTTTAAAGCAGCAATTAGACCTATATTAACATACACGGCGGAGACAAGACCTGACACATCTAAAACGAGACGACTACTAGAAACAACAGAGATGAAAATACTCTGACGAATATCAGAGAAAAGTCTGTTGGATAGGGAGAGAAGCGAAAACATACGAAGAGCATAAAATATAGAAGACATAAATGGATGGGAAACAGGAGTGGAACGAATAGCAGGAGATAAGTCACCAAATGGACGAAGAAGTATTGGCAGACCAAGAAAAAGATTGTGCGATAATTTAAACAATTCAGGAGGCTAATATTGAAGAAGAAACAGGCATTAAAACCTACATAAAAGAAGGAAGAAGAATAAAAGTATACTATAATTTTTTCTAAAAACATAGTATAAAAATAGCTACATTTTGATATCATCATGCGCGCAGAATACATACTGGTGTATAACTATAATATTAGCCTGTTATTAGTTGCTGTTTTCCTGTACTTTTCCTTGGTTGAATATATTTTTTACAATATTGAGCTAATTGCGTCTTTTCGCATCCAAGTCGATCACGGTCACCGGTCACACGGTATCTCGGTCACTTTTGAGAAACTAAACCAGTGAAGAAATCTAAATTTAATGTCACTGCATAATTAAATACTTCCAAATTGCTTGAATTTACAATTATATGATTTTTTTCTAATAGGTGAAGTTTTAACCCCTAAAAAATAAAATAAAAACCAACAGCACAAGTCCAATTTTGAAGTGGAGGGTAAGTATAACTTAAATCCAAATTTTCAGGCAAATCAATAGAGACAATGTATTCAGTAACATTGTTTTAATTATAACTATTCTAGATGGTAAGATTTACGGGTTAAACTGTGTCAAATATTAAATTATGTTGTTTAATGTTAATTGACATTCATTTACTTCATTAAAAGACAATTTATATAAATTGCCCGGTTTAATTTACAACTAATTTATCTAATAGGGTAGTTGCCCACCCCTCCCAAATTAAAAACAACCAACAGTGCAAGTAAAAAGTAAAGTGGAAACCTAAATCCAAATGGGAAGTAGAACCAAATAGAAACCAAATTAGGAAGTAGAACCTAAATCCAAATTTTCATGCAATTTTGCTGTTCAACTTCACGTTCATTTACTAGCGTACATCAGATTTCAGAGCCGGAATTAATAGCGATCTGTAAAATCATGAAACCATGCATTGACCCATTGAATCAAGTAAATTAAAAAATTGATTTGCAAGCTGTTTTATCCATAGCAGCTGAGTATATGAGCAGCTTTGAGTATATTTATTAGTAGAGTAAATTCGGGTCTGTTTAGTAAAGCAACGATTCAACTGATGATTTAGGCTGCCAACTACATTATATATTGCAATGTATACAAGGCTGTAATTAACAAAATAAATAGTTCTGAAAGTAAAAGTCTATAACGGACCATAAAACGAAGTAAATTATTTTCACGCACTTTGTTTTCCCTATCCCTATTCCATATTACATTTTTCAATTCTCCTGTAGTTTATTTTACTAATCCGTGATTTGACTGATATATTATTCAAAATCATACAATTATATACACATCACATATGTATACTGTGTTTGATTTAATAAAGGTAAACATCTGTATTAAACCGTTTACACTAACAAGCAATTATGGTAAATTGATTGATTTGATAATAACCTTACTGGCCTGTGTCAACAAAGATAACAAGTGAGATGCTACTTTCCCCTAACTATAACCTAGTTTAATACATGCAATGATGTATTTGAAGAAATATGTGAGTGATTTAATTGAATATACCATAAAAATCAAGAGCATTGCAAAACATTGTCTATATGCAACTGGAAGACAGATCTTTATTGTAATACAAAACAAAAATACGGAAAAGCAATTTTACGTTTGAATTAACTTAGGAGATTTAAAAAAAAGGTTATCAAGAACTTGACCAATTTGAAACTTGTTTAAAATTAAAGACAATAAAATACTCTTATCTATTTTAAACAAAGTCTTGTCATCATTATTGGTTTATTAAGTATACCAGCTTTTCCGGTAGGGATTTATGGACCCGCAAGCCCTCATTTCTTGACTTATCGTTCATCCATAGGTCCATCCGACACCAGAGTATTCTATTTTCAGTAGCGTTTGCCTATTTGACGAACAGCAGATCTTTGTTCTTCGCATAACTATCGATCAGACTGGAGAGCATTGTTACAATCATTACTATATTTATTACAGTAAAATCTTCTGCAGTTTTAAGAATTTACAATTGAATATTAAAAATATTCTGTTTTACATTTGGAAGTACTCACTATTTCTGTTGTGTTTTCGCGTTGTTCGATATATTCATTTATTTTTCGGCCAGTCGTATATCAGATTTTGGCGACGTAGAGGAAAAAAAAAACAGAAATAAATAGTAAACGCAGCAAAAATGGTAGGATGCCTGGACCACACCATGGTGAAACAAAAGCATTAATATTGTGACCAAATCCAGACTATACTAAGACATCTATAAAAGCTATTAAGTTATTTAGTAGTACAGATAGTAGTACAGGTAGTACATATAAGAAATGCATAATATGTTCATACATCCTCCAAGTTTAAGAGGCGTACATTAAAAATGTTGCACAGAACAGTTAACCAAGGTTTCCAATAAATAATCCCGATATTTCGTAAATACGACTTTCATAAATTTTGCGTTTCATAAATTTAAAATTCATCGCGTGGTTTAGCAGCAACAAATCGATTTAGTGAAAAAATGCAAATTTCTCGTGAAACTTTGCATTTTTTCAGATCCATCAAAATTCTTACAGATAGTTCTTCTTCTTCTTCTTCTTCACTAGCTTTACAACCCGGGGTGAGTCTTCGCCGCATCCACTATCGCCCTCCATCCTCTACGACAGTGGTTCTCAACCTTTTTGTGGCGACGGAACACTTTCAATTACCGAAAAAAATTGCGGAACACCAAAGCAATAAAATGCATATATTGATAAACAAATTAGAATTAGCACATAAATTCTGTAATAAACTTTATTATACCCAAATTTGTAAAATTTTACTTAAAATATGAAAACAAAAAACATTTTTAAAATTATCAAAAGCGTAATTCTCAAAATACATCATATGAGTAAATACTTCAAATTAGTGAGACACTTGTGCCTGGTGTCGTTTGAAAATTTGCTCAATATCAGGCCTGATGTGGGAAAGAGCTACTCTCATTTCTTGTTCTAAGTTTAGCAGCCTTTCCCGTTTCTTATTTTTAATGTTTGTTAAAGATGAGAACCCAAATTCACATAAATAGGATGTTGAAAACTGTATTAAAATACTAATCGCTTTTTTGGCGAGAAGTGGATATTCCTCTTGGAACATAATCCAAAATTCCTGAACATTCACTTCTGAAAACTTAATTTTCAGAGTACGATCAGATGACAACGAAATAAATTCTTCTTCTTGGTTCAGAGAAAACTGGAAATTGGCTGTATTACTTGTGCTAAAAGGACTTCTTATCCAGTCATATTTTTCTACGTTCAGAGATGGAAAATACCTGGCAATTGTCTCCTCTAATAATGATAAGTGTTCTGTAACTATATGCGTGATTTCTTGTTCTTTATCTTCATCACCTTCATTCTGAAGCAGTGGAAACATATCCATTTTATTTGTCTCTAAAATGCGCTTCTTCCAAAATAACAATTTTTCTGGAAAGCTGACAGCTTGTCCGTGGATGTTAAAATATTTTCATTTTTGCCTTGCATACTTGAGTTAACGCCATTTAAATAATTAAAAATATCGGCCAAATATGCCACTTTAGTGCACCATGCATCATTTTCAAAATATGTGGTAAATGTGTCAATACCTTCTTCTTGGAAAAAGTTAACAGCTCCGTTCTAAGTTCATAAATTCGATATAATACTTTGCCCCTTGACAACCATCTAACTTCGGTGTGCAGCAACAAACATTCATACTTTGATTCCATTGAGATACAGAGTTGTTTAAAAAGACGGGTTTTTAGTGGTCTTGATTTGATGTAATTCACGACATTAACCACTTGGTCTAATACAGATTTCAAAGTAGCTGGTAGCGTTTTTAAAATTAGATATTCTCTATGCAAGAAACAGTGCGTAGATATGATATTTTCATTTAGCTTTTTTGCGCAAACCTTTTATGGAGCCTACCATGGAAGGGGCACCATCCGTAAAAATTCCTACGCAAAAGTCCCATGATATATTTTTTTCTCTAAATATGAAGTTATGGAATCAAATACATCCTGACCTGTTGTACGTGCTGTAAGTTCTCTGCAGCATAAAAACTGACTGACTATTTCACCTTCGTCGACAAATCGAATAAATCCTAATAAATGAGCTTTGCAACTAATATCCGTGGATTCGTCCACCTGCAATGCGAAGTTTTTTTTGTAAAGTTAATTTGTAACTTTTTCCTCAATATCTGCAGATAAATCAACAATCCTCCTTCTTATTGTATCATCCGACATAGGAATTTTCCGTATTTCGTTTTGTGCATCGTTGCCAAACATAATTTTGACCATCTCACAACATGCTGGTAATATAAGAGATTCTGCAACAGTGTGTGGTTTATGTTTCAAAGCAATTAATTCGGCGACCTTAAAAAAAGCTATTTGTGCTTTGTCGGAAATTGTTAGCGACCTTTCAAATTGTTTCGCTTGTTTAGCTTGTGTCTCCAAAAGTCGCTTGAAATAATCTTTATTTTTTGAAGTTACACTAGCGTGTTTGATAGTAAAATGGCGTTTTAATTTAGCCGGAGCCATTGCGCTATTAGCTAGTGTCTGCCCACAAACAATACACTTGGGAATTGGACAGTCTTCTTCCCCAGTCCAAATGAAGCGATAATCCAAATATTCATCCAAATATTGCCGGTTTAACAGTTTTTTGCTGAGCTTCGATTTGTCATCAACCCCACTTCGTAAAGTTCCAGTATCTCCGCTGGTGCTCGCTTCATCATCATTAATTATGAGTTGTTCCACAGTAGTTTTTCTTTTAAGTTTGAGTAACTTATCCATTTTAATTTATTCGTCTCTAAACAAAATAATGCGGATGAATGCTTCACATTTTGTATAAAATATGCAATTACTTACCTTTGATAGATAAGCCGTACGTAAACGTTATCATAAAAAAACTGACACAGCGATTTTCACGTATTACGTTTGTGCAATGTAACAAATTCAACATTCAGTTGCAGACTGTGGCGTGGGTGACTCAGATTGGCTGTGGCCACTGCGGAGCTCAGCGCTCAGCGCTTATAAAATCCAACGTGTGCACTGTGCCGACGCGGTGTTGTCACGTTGGGCAAATGAACATTTACGCTGCAGAATTTTATTAAATTAAAATGTACGTAAGTGGCTATTTTAAAATTTGAAAATATTTATTTGAAAAGAGTAATTTAGCAAAATGGTATGTAGGATTGCGAGTATTTCGCGGAACACTTGGAAGGAATTCGCGGAACAGTAGTGTTCCGCGGAACACCGGTTGAGAACTACTGCTCTACGATCTTGCGCTTTTATTTCCCATTGTTGTATTCCAATTCTAGATAAATCGGCTTCAAGATAATCCTTCCATCTTTTTCTCGGTCGGCCTACTGATCTTCTACCAACTGGTTTACAAAAAACACTATCTTTAACACTCTGCCATCCTCTCGTCGTACCACGTGACTTGCCCATCTTCACAGATGGTTGAAAAATTCAATCGTGGAGGTACCACACTCAATCACGACTTTCGTGAAGGCCGTCCGACTACAGGTGTTGTTTCGCAAAACATTGATGACATGGGAGGCTTGATTTAAAGCAGATCGATATGTTTCTCATCATTAGATTTGTGCATCACTGGGCCTAGAGATAAGCCAAATACAAACAATATTTTATGACAATTTGGTAGTGATCGAAATGTGCAGTTATTGGATTCTCATAATTTTACTGCTGCCCATAAGATGGGCACACATCGTGTTGATTGGTGTGACACCACGAACGATCCAATAGAGACAGTAAACATTTGACAGAGAATCCCGTAACGTGATGAAACATAGATATATTGCTATGAGCCCAAAACGAAAAACCAATCAACAGTATGGGTATAAGCTAAAGCAAAAAAGTAGTCAGCAGCGTTGGCAAACAATGGTCGCGAGTTTTTTGGAAATAGATATTTTAGACAAAAAGAACCACGATTTAGTTAGAGAATGGTAGGACCGGAATCGTCGCATCTTTTTCCATCAGGGCAATGCCAGCTCTCACACAGCTCGTATACTTTCCGAGTATTTAAAGCGTACAACATCGATTTGTTGGGCCATTCTGCATACAGGGCTGACTTAGCATTGTGTGAGTTCTTTGCGTCATGTAGAATCAAAAATATACTACTCTGAAAATGTTTTAAGACGTTTTATAATGTGGTCGAAGCATACAAAAATCTCATTTCTGAGATTTATGAAACTAATACCATCCTGTAGATACCGCTCTACCATACTTAAGGACGTGGAGTTATTTTGGCGAACTCACACTCAGTATTCGTATAAACACTGTACGAGAAATACTGTGCAACAACGAGATTGCACATCCTAATTTAACAACACCAGCGCCCTGGCAAGAGAAGGAGAAGCAGAAATCAAAGATACCGTGCAATCATAATTACTATATACACATTCAATATTAGGCATTAGGCGAATACTTTGTAAAACAATAATGCTGATTTTTCTTAAATCATTCGTGTCAACTTTTAGTGTACTCCTCGTTTTAGGTTTATTTAGATAGTGAGTGCCAAATTTAATTTAACAAAAATTTGTTTCTTTGACTATTTGATAATTGTGGTCCTAAGTTCTATTTATCATTTTCAAATAGACGAGCGAGTTTAAATCAAGACATCATATTTTTCTATCACAGTCTGTAATACGGCTCTGGTTGTGACGTCACGACAATTATTGTGTTCACAAATATTTTCAATAAATATGGTTATTCGCTACGAGATAAAAAGGAAACACAGCTTTTTGATGTTATTCAACGTCAGGTATGAATAAATATTATAACAAATACTTATGGTCTTTGTTTTAAATGAAATATAAAAACACTTTCTAAATTGAAAACGATCTGTATCATGATAATAAGATTATACCAAACAATAAAATAAGTTATTTTCGTCACAAATACTTACCAACCCAATGTATATGAGTATAAATGAATATAACTCACCTGAAAAAAAAATAACATAATTAGAATATGTCAAAAATCTGAAGGCATAAGTTTTAATTACTATGTACTAGCATTCGATTTTAAATACTTTCATTATCATTTATATTAAATCATCATTCATCCACATATTATATTTTGTTTGAAGGCTGGCTATATTTGTAATTTATTATTTGGAACTTACTGGGATTTTCGAATGGGTAAATCTATTAGAATAGAGACAAATGGAAAGAAAAATAGCTTGATTTGTGTTATTCTGTTTGTTCTATATAAGCAAGTGTCATTAAATATCTAGTCATATTGGGGACTATAATAAGTCTATTTATATAAGTTTTGCATCGGGATGTGGGTCACGACTAAACACTAAAAATTTGGTTTTGTTTGAGTTTATTTTAATGCCCATTTCCTCTCCTACCTCGTAAATGCGATCAAGCAGAATTTCTTCGTTGTTCAAGATTCAGATATCAAGTTCTCCGTTGATTTTTATTCCATATGGTTGTCTCTCCAGTGCCTTTTTAAATAATTGGTCCGAGTAAACATTGAATAATGTTGGCGACAAAATGCAACCTTATCTGACTCCTCGTTGTATAGAGATTTCATCGGTGTAGTTATCTCCAATTTTTATGATATCAGTTTGATTCCAGTACAAATTTTTAATGACACGAATATCCTTGTCATCTATTCCGATAGTTTTCAGTATTTGCATTAATTTTACATGCTGCACTTTATCGAATGCCTTTTCGAAGTCCACGAAACATGCAAATACATCTTTTTTTTTTCTTTATTTTTGTAATAGGATCTTAAGCGCAAAAAGTGCCTCCTTGGTTCCCATAG
Source organism: Diabrotica balteata (assembly GCA_918026665.1). Lineage (NCBI taxonomy): Eukaryota > Metazoa > Arthropoda > Insecta > Coleoptera > Chrysomelidae > Diabrotica > Diabrotica balteata. Next base: position 75,974,210 of record OU898277.1, read on the forward strand.
CATTTCTAAAACCAAATTATGTATTTTCAAGATCTTCTTCGCATTTGCGTCTAATTCTGTTGTGAAGTATTCTGAGGAAAATTTTAAGAAGAGTTAAAATTTAGGTATTGCGACAAAGATGGATTTGAGCAAATCTGCAAGAATCACTCCGGTGTTGTCTTACTACTACTTTTATGTTATCATTCTCTATTAGTTTCAGCAACTCAGTTGGTGTATCATCTAGACCAGAAACTTTTCTAATTTTAGCATTATTTATAGCGTGTTCTACCTCGCATTTCATAATTTCTCTGCCAATAGTATAGTTTTGTTAGAATTCGGCAATATTATTCCTGTCATCTTCAAACAACTCTGATATATACAGCTGCCATTCTTTTCTTATTTGCGTGCTCATTTACAATATTTTATTATTGTCAACAAGTACAGAGGGAACTCGTTTTTTAAATATATTACTCATTTCTTTTAGTTATTTGTTTTAGTTCTGATGGTTATATTTGTAGATATCTCATTCTACTCTACTACGGTTATTACATTTTTAAAATATCTGGTAGACATTGCCCATGTGTCATTTTCATTTATTCCGCCTAATCTCATCCATCCGTCCTCGTCCATTTTAACTTCTTGTTAGAAATTTATGTCTTGTTACTTACAAATTCTTCTTAAATATACTTTAATTTATGTTACAACGTTTTCTTTTCTTTGCAAACATTCTTTGATTTTTTCTCTTTTTCTTCTTCTAAATAATTCTTTACTGTCTATATGGTTATCTTTTTGTTATTTATTCTGGACCTATTTTGGTCATTAATTGATATTTTACATTCATCTTCACCGCTGTCTTTCTGTTGTATTGCCTCTCTCTTGGTAGCACTAACATGTTTATTGATCTTCCTTTCAGTTTTTCCAATTTGTTTTAGAACGAAGTTTGCAATAAACAAATTTATTTTAAGATTAACATTCTTTTAATTTTACTTGCTACATCGTCAACATCAGTATTTTCATCGAAAATATTAGGCTTGAGATTATTTGGGCTATAATGCAATTCTGGAGTCACATTCAGCTTAGACTACATTTGAACGTTATAATCGCGTCTAATATTACTGTTATCATAAGTTTGATTCATAAATTATATTATCAGTTTGTTAGGTAACTAACTCATTTTGTTTACACAAAAGTAATTTTCTTTTCCTAACATTAGTTACTATCAATATACTAATGTAAGCTTCGTGCATATTTGCCAAAAAAAAAGTTTTTACTTTTACCTGCTTTAGAGTTAGCAAAAAAATTTTGACGTTTCCAACAAAGCTGTTACTACTACCTGCATGTATAGTTAAGTACAACACAACAGGACGTTTTCATCTAGGTTTTAAGTATTTAGTGCAGCGTTTCTCAATCTGTGTAGCACTCTCCTATGATAAAATTTATATAATTCAATAAAAGAAAATAAATAAAATACATTCTTACATAATACAAAATAATATGCACGTTTAGACATACAATACACCCATAAATTGTACTTTATCAGATTTAAGCAATGTATTTAATTAACTAACTCATCAATATTAAATTTAAAATAAAATTAGTATCTCTTATTGACTCTCTGGGACCTAAACATTTATATAACGAATTTTTATATCTTTAAATAAGATCTATATTTTCTCTTCAAAAGCAGCCTTGGCAAAAAATATACACTAACAATACGAGCCTTTTACATTTTGCAAAATGAAAAGGCTCATATTGTTACTGTATAAAATTCTTTATTCAACCCTGCCCTAAATTTAAAGAGTGATTTAGTGCTTAACTGTCTTTTGATTTCATCACTTGCCTTGAAGTTTATAAAGATTTCTTCTTCGGCAGTTGAGAGAACCGTATCGTTGTCTACAAGAAAGTACTTTTAAAATCCTTTATCAGCACGATATTCAATGGTTAGAACAACTTCTACATATTATTATGTAGTCGTGGAAGTTTTCTCTTACACATTTACCCATATTTACAACATTTACATTTTTGCTTCTCAAATCCATTTTTGCTTCTCAAATCAAAACATTGACATTAATCTCAATATCCATGTGTGTTTACTTTGCATCTCGAATATCTTTGCATTAGCTCAATTTCGTCACAAATAAATCATTTCGACAAATCTCAGCTTTAATTCGATTTCCTCTAACAGAAAAATTGTGATTATATCTCTTAATTAATAAATACGCTGCAAAAATCGCTCTCGCGATAACCGTCTTACGATAACTTTAAATGTATTGCACTCATGTCTTCAAAGTGCAGAAATAAATTAATGATTTTAGTTGTCACATTTTTATACATTATGGTCTCACAATATTCAGAACATAACTCGATTCTTTGGAAGACACGACATTCCCTGTGAATTATGAAATATGTGTACATACACAGAGGAATTTTTTGTTTCACAAGGGCTTGCCTCCTTTGAAATATTCCAGGTATTGTGTGAACATCGTTGGTGCATATTACGAAAAAGTTCATCCATTCCCTATTTGCCTCTTTTAGAAAATCATTTAAGATATTAAATACTACAAGTGCTGTTGTTTTGATTCGTTTGCAGAACAGTAGTACAATACTTGCATGTCTGAATAGTTTACAGCTTTATTGAAAATTTAATTCAAAATTGAAAAAAAAATTGTCATACAACTTCCCAAAACGCTGATACTGTTTTCATATCACAAATATAACATTTATTACAATACATTGACAAAAAAATTAATTTGATGTAATTTTAAGGTTCGGTATCAAAGTCAAGAAAATACTGATTTAATAAATCATTTTCAAAATGTTTTATGTTCCTTTAAAAATATACATGTTTCGTTCATAAAAATAAAATCAGCATTTACCGCTTTATGTTATTGACATTCTCCAAAAAAAAAACCACATAAAGATTTCATGTTATTTTCCTTCCGGCATTTAATCCCAATTATCCTCATTAACTTTCGCAAGATTTACTTGTCAATATTTACCAATTTTTTACTTTTAAAGACTTTCATTTTTTACTAGATAAGATTCGTGCGTCTATTACGTTACAAATCATCACAAACGAGATATTTTATTTAACTTTTTAACATTTCTTTTTAAAAATTTTTAACATTTTAACATATTCTTGTTACCCCCCGTAATATTGAAAAATTTATCGAAAGAATGGTAAAAAACGCTGATGTTTTTACCATTTTTTGCAAAAAAAATTAAACATTAATTATGCTAATTGTGCTTCATCTTATTTCGAATTTAGTTGGGTTGGATTACATTGTGCTGAACGTTTAAAGGGGGTTTTCAAGTTTATTAATTGTGTTTTTTCTTTGAAATGAAGCACCAGCAGCAAGAAAATCGAAATTTGTCAGAAAGTGAATGTTTAGAATCGTTACTCTTCGCGAAGAACTATACACTCACTGAAACGTTTTAACGTCACCCAGTCAACCATTTCAAGAGTGTTAACACGTTTTTCTGTTACTGGAAGTAACTCGAGAAGACCCGGTCAAGGCCGAAAAAGGGTTAAAACTCCTAATCAAGACCAGTTTTTGACACTTCGTACACTGAGACAAATGTTCTACCAGTACTTCTCTACAAAATGAATTTTTGGATCGTTATAACTAGAATCAACCAAAATACGATTAGAAGAAGACATGCCGAAAACGACCTACACTCTGGAAGGGCAACAATTGGCCCATTATTGACCAGAGACCAGAGAAGGCAAAGATTATATTCTGCTCTTGAACATGTTGATTGGAATAATGACGATTGGGGAAGAATATTGTTCACCGATGAATCCAGGTACTGTTTTTTTTTTTTTCAGATGACAGGAGAAACCGAGTGTATAGAAGGTCTGGGGAACGCTACGCACAGTGTAACACCATAGGGACTGTACAGTATGGCGGCGGCTCGGTAATGGTGTGGGGTGGGATCAATTTAGAGGCTCGTGCTGAATTAGTTAGAATAGATCACGGTCGGCTTACACCGCAGAGGTATGTATATAACAGACATTTTAGAAGATCATGTCGTGCCATTTGCACCATTTTTTTCTTCTTCTTCTTCTGGTTCCTATCCGTTTCGGATGTTGGAAATCATATTGGCAATCATAACCTTGCTTGCTGCGGCTCGAAACAGCTCCGTTGAGGTTTTCTTAAACCATGTTCTTAAATTCCGCAGCCATGATATTCTCCTTCTACCGGGTCCTCGCTTACCTTTGACTTTACCTTGCAATATAGACTGCAGCAGGGAGTAACGGTGCTGATTTCTCATAACGTGTCCCAGATATTGCAATTTTATGCGTTTGATCGTAAACACAATCTCTGGTTCCTTCTTCATTTTTCCTAGAACTTCCTTGTTCGTGATCCTTGCTGTCCATGATAGTCTCAGCATTCTTCTATAACGCCACATCTCAAATGCTTCAAGTTTTTTAATAGTGGTGTCTGTAAGCGTCCATGCCTCCGCCCCGTACAACAACACAGAGAAAACTAGCATCTCAAATGTGTCATTTTTGTATCAAGGGATATTGTTGTGACTTTTGAAGATGGCGCTCATTTTGTTAAATACCGTTCTTGCCTTTCCTATGCGGCACTTTATTTCCTGTACATTGCTCCACTGTTCGTTTATAATAGTTCCCAGGTAGCAATACTGTTTTACTCGCTCTATCTGCGTACCAATTAATGTATAGATGAGCCCCGTTTATATTCTCCTTGTTGATAATCATTTGTTTCGTTTTGTGGGTATTAATGTTTAGTCCGTACTGTTGACTGTACTCGTTTATTCTGTCCATTAGCCTCTGAAGTCCCTCTAACCTATCTGCTATCACCATGGTGTCGTCTGCATATCTAACATTGTTTACTCTTCACCATTTAGAAGGATGCCTTCGTCTATTCCGTAAAGAGCCTCGTTAAAAATTTTCTCTGAGTACATATTAAATACCAACGACGATAGGATACATCCCTGTCTGACTCCACGTAGCATTTTTATGTGATCTGTTTCTTCTCCGTTAATTTTCATGTATGCGGACTAACATGATAAGCATGATAATTTCATGCTTATGCAAGATAATGCCAGGCCACACACGGCAAGAATTGTTCAGCAATATCGTCAGAGGTTGGAATTCCTGCCATGGATTGGCCTGCAAGAAGTTCTGACCTCAACCCAATAGAACATGTTTGGGACATCATAGGCAGGCGACTACGACAACTACCTAATGCATCGAACACATTAGATGAACTGTTTTTGCGGTTGGTTAAAATTTGGGATCAAATTGATCAAGAAGAAATCAGACCGATTATTATCAGTATGACAGATCGTTGTCAAGCAGTAATAAACGCCAGAGGAGGCAATACTCGATACTAGTACACGGTTCTAGTATTTTCTTCAACTTTAAAAATTTAATTTCGTCACTAATTTATAATGTTAGTTTGTTTAGATCAATTGTTTGTTTAGATGTTTATATTTATGATGTTATATTGTTAATTTCAATATATTTTTTGTAAAAAAAGAAAAGTTTTTTATTTCAGATGTTCTAAAACAACCATAAAGCAGAAAAGAACAAACAAAATTTTTTTCATTACAACTTAAAATAAGAATTTTAAAATGATGCGTTAATTTTGGAGCGCAGTGTATTTTAAAAGGCTTTAGATCTCAGGATCAAACTTTAAATAAAGTAGTTCCATATTATTAAACAATTATAAAATATTTCAATTTTTTTTTAAACTAATTCTACATTATTGAAATACGTGGAACAAATGAGAACATGGAAGAAAAGAAGAAAACAAAAAGAATCCATAAATATGCGAGATAAACAAATGAAAATAAGTTTATCGATAAAAAAATTAAAATGTTACGCCTATGACTCATTTACTCTCTCAAAGTCATTGTTTTATATTTTATCTACGTTGCGATCGCTCCATTTGGTCTACGCTGGAATTTCCATTCGTAAGTGTGCATACCAATCACACCAGCCTCAAGGAAGACTACAAGAACGAAGTTTTATTATGTTACTTACAGAAATGGTGAAGATGTTTTGAGAATAAATTTCTTATTACCTGCTGGTATTAGAAATATTTATTTAAAAATTCTAGAGTCAATAAAAAGCTTACACAAAGTACTAAAAAACATTGACTGGTTAAACAAAAAAAAGCCATATTGCAGTTGATAAAAAGTAAGTAATGTATGAAAAAGGTATTGTGTTATTATGACCATGGCGTTAGAATCCCAAAGTAGTAAAGATATATCTATATTACATAGTTTAGTCGAGACAATGAAGCACGAAAATGAAGGCTCTACCTTCGAAAATCGGCGCAGTAAGACGGATTAAGTTACAGTTTCATGCATTCGATTCGTGAGAGTGTTAGGAAATTTTGTGAACTAACGCGATCATGGAGAAATAAAAAAAGTATGTGGAAAATGCATTATCTGGTGCCAGGGTCGGACTGTATCTACCTTGTCTCCAGGAATTTTCTACAAATTCCATATAAAATCATTCGAAACTTGTTTCTCGGGGGTTTTCGAGGACGATTTTCGAAGTCGCTGAACACGAATATCATGTCGGCGAAGGTGAGGAATACAATAACAAATTGATAAAAATATGTAAAAAATTAAAAAAAACTTCATTTAAAAACGTATAAAAAAACAAACAATCATTCATTATTTTTATCGAATGACGATAGAATGTTTTGTCGGTTATTAAGCGCACAATTGAAAAAACCGAATGTGTCATTTATCTTCTATACTTCTATGTAACCCAAATTTATCCGGTTCGAATACATTTGGCTTACATCACAAACAAGAGAAATAATTAAAAAAGTAAATTAAACCAAAAATGAGATGTGTAATAAAGCTTGCAATAAAGTAGAAAATTTTGTGGGTGCCGCAAGAAGTAAAGAAACCTGGAATACAATTAGAGATAGTAGAACAGATGGAAAATAACTCAGTAAGTTAATTCTAATATTCCCGGAATTATGGGTCAAATATTATGAACAAATGCTGACAGAAGATCGAGCAGAATTCCAATATAATGGCTACGTAAAATATGATATTTCGTACAAAAAGAAACTGAAATACCAACAGAAGAAATTAAAAAAACACCCCAAAGTTCTGAAAAATGGGATGGGAAAATGGGGAGAGTACCCATAGAACTTACTAAGTGTTTTACCTCTTATCTCTTGGCTCATACCATTAATTTATTCTTGAGAGGTGAAGAGTTTCCCCAGAATATTTCTGCTATGCAAAATGGCAAACTGCATAAATTAGCAATCTATACAAAAAAGGGACATAAAGAATTGTAAGAACTACCGAAGGCTTAATGTATCCAATGTACAATGAAGATTGTTGGGAAGACGCTGAAGATCAGAGAGGCTTTCGTACTGATCGTTCTTGTATAGAAAATGTGTTCTGTCTAAAACAAACAAGAGAAAAGCGCTTAGAACACAATATGGAGACACACATGGTATTTTTCGTTCTTCAAAATGCGTATGAAAGAAGAAGAGAAGAAAATTCCACCAATTTACATTAATGACGATATCAAGAGTTTAATAACTATTGAACAAAAACTAACAAAAAAGATAAAGGTGACTAAAGCACCTCGCAAAAGGCTGCTGCATTGCGCCTACCCTCTTTAAGATATATTGGGAAGCAGTTTTGGATATTTGGAAAAAAATATGAATCTGTGGGTGTTAAAATTGGAGATCAGAATTGTAAGTATAGCGTGGATAAGATTATTTTGTGTATGAAACTTCCCAGCCGTAACATTGCGGATTTTTGAATATATTCCGAAATATAACTATACTCTTGATTCAATCCAGTATGCTTATTGTTAAAACCAAATTGATGAACTAGAATCAATTTATTTTCTTCTGTTGCAGATTTTAGCCTCTTTAAATGAGCCTGCAAGATGAATCTTTATTGTGTGATCTACCTGGCTTTGTTATTTTTGTGACTTTTAATTAATTAGATTTCGTAAGAACATAATTGAATATGCTTCATGTTTTGCAAGTGTCACGCTCTCTTCGATTTGAGCCAACAACATGATTTAAAGTTTTAAACCTTTCGTTGTGCTCTATACGTACAATTGGAAAAGGTTACTCAAACAGTAGATATATCTATCTAGGACATCTATTTTTTTCTTCTGGGACATCTTGACAAACCATATTTAGGACATACCCGAAATATTTAACCTTGCGCTTGTTAGAGTTACTGTGTAATAAATACTCTGAAAAGAATCCCCTTGATATCAGAATAAAGTCAGGGGCTTTTTGGAATCAAGTATTGTTTATGAACTTTTTTAAACTGTTGTATATTTATTTTATTTACCACTTAATACAACTGAAATGGTTTTTCTAGATATTCTGAAAAAATAAATCGACGTGTTGTTAAATACTTTTATCTGCCAGACATAATTAAGGAAATATTGTGTTAGAATTGTCGACCTATTTACATCATTCAACAATATCTGCTAATTGAGAGACAAATAATAAATTCATCGATGCTATTTTTATAGCTTTTAAAACATGTTTATCACACAGAAAATAAATTTTTATACATTTACGATGACAAGCACATCTTTGTCGATGTGGCAACAACGGTCTAGTTTAAAGATAGAAACAAGAACAAGACCAGCAGGACATGGACAGCGAGAAAAAGAATGTGTTGGTCAGAGATGGCTCTAATTCACTAAACCAGTTCTCTCTTAGGTGACCATGTCAAGAGATGCATCGTTATACTGACTTAACTACAGTGGAGTTGCTGTGAAAAGATATTCAAAACGTTACTAGGATAAAAGGAGGCTTTTAACATTAAAGAAGAGAATTTTTTATAATTATGTTAATATTTGATTATTAATAATGTACTTTAACAACTCTATTTTTATTTAAACATTTTATATAACAATTTTACAACAAAAACTTTATTTTTAAATTTATTACTCAATCCAAACTTTGTAACAGTAACACAGGCTTATAATAATCAGTACGGGGGTTGATTTTTATTTATTTTTAGAGGTGAAAACTACCACTATTCAAATTTTTTAGAATTGTAGATTCGAGCGAATAATCGATTGAAATTATCTTTAAATAAGTTGAATGAGCGTCGAATTACATTAAGGAAATAATTTATGATTTGTTACCAGTTTCGCCCATAAAAGCCACACTCTAGAATAGTTAATTAAAAAAATATCTTCACAATATTTTTGTCACCTTGGAATGTTTAAATATCTTACCATTTACTTTAATGAACCTGTACCGTTAGTTGCTTACTGGGAGAAAGCTAACCCTCTACTTTAAGAATGAACCTGTATGGTTGGTTGCTGACTGGGAAAACAACCTTTTAACATACCACAAAAGACGAGATTAAAGAAACTCAAAGGGTTTGTCTTCTGTCTCGAAACTGCTATTTTCCAGACAATCCACGCACCTATACCCTTGGTTGCTTACTAAGAGAAAACTAACCCTCTACTTTAAAAATTAATCTGTACGGTTGGTTTCTTACTGGAAGAAAACTATCCCTGTTAGCAAATAATTTAGATTCAAGCTTGTAATCGAAATCTTTTAATACATTAAATAAACATAAATTCACATTTTGAGCGATGATATATAATGAAATGAAATTATTAACTCCTAAAAACCACCCGTATGATAGTAAACATCAAAAAATAATATTGAAAAATATTATTCAGGAAGTTAGTTTCATTAATTTATTTAATGATATTAAATTAAGATTGCTTCAGTTTCAGCCATTATAAAAATACCCCATGCAAAAAAATCGAAACAGTTCAAAATTTTTAGTTACGCTTTCTATCTCTAAATTTAAATCGCAAAGTGTGTGTGAGATATCACAGAAATGTTTATTCGTTTCAAAAGCCTCTTAGTGCTATTATGTATGGAATATAACATGGTACAAATGTTCAGCCCGGCTTCGCTGGATGCGCGTAGTTTTAATGACTTAATGGCGCATAAGTCAGTCTGAATTTGACTGATAACATGGGTTATGTTGGCTTTGAGGGTCGCTGTGATTCGTGGCTTATTTACATAGACCTGCGACTTAGAAAACCTCAAAAAAGAGTCTAATGGAGTCAAATCGCACGAACTCGATGGAAAATTTAAATCACGTCCTCGTGATATGGTCATGACCTCAAATGGTTTGGATAGAATGTCCAGCAGCTTTGCACCTTTGTGGCACGTAGCGCCATTCTGTTGTAGTGCTACCTGTGTAGCACCACAGGTCGTTGGTGTCCATATCATCCAGTTCAGGCCAAAAGAAGTTGGTAATCATCGACCTCTAAAACTCGCCGATGACGGTGATGGCCTGACCAACGAAGTATCTTCTTAAATTCGACAATTCTGTTTACTGAAGACGATTTTTCGATGAAAATTAGGGATATTTTCTAAGAGCCCATTCAACGAACACAAGTCGTTTTCTATGCTACCTTGAGCTCAGGACAAAAATTTGCCAAGTTGTGTCTGTGAAAGGTCGAGTTTGTGAACTACGTGAAATTGACTTCCTCGCATTTTCTTGTACACTGTCACTGACAGCGGCAATGTTTTAGGCAGATCTTACATTACGTCAACGTACGGGTTTTATTATTTGACAGATAATTAAAGTATTTTTAAGTCATTTTCGATTTTTTTTTAAAAAGGGCTCCGTCATTTGCGGTCAGCTAAGACCAAAGACTTTCTTCAGTTTTTTTGTGCAAACAATTGTCTATTCTACTATCTATACCTTTTTCTTACTTAGGCCATAGCAGCAACTGTTGTATCAGATATGTACGGAAAAGTATGGCAACTAACTGAATGCACTCTTTAGTTGCATTGGTATGAACGGTCTATTGCATAGTACTACTTGTCAAATATATCCTGAGCCTTGGAAAAAAATATAACTTGACTACACAAGAACCTCGAGATAATTTAATTTTTATCATACCAGAAAAAACGAGATTAAAATCCACTAGGAAACTAAGTTCCTCTAAGAGATTAAAGTTAAAATTCCAAAAATTCGTCTTCCGTCTCGGAACTGCTATTTTCCAGACAATCCACCCTATCATTGTCACTATCTTCCTGCAAATGTATTATTAATTCACCTACATACAAATGGGATTCACTCCCCTTGGGAAAATGTGGAGAAAAATGCATTACAACATTTACGAGCAGTTTTCAATATCTGTGTCGTAGTAAAAAGTCATCTTCGTTTACTCTCGTCCGGAATAATATTTTTAAATTTAAAGTCCCCATTTTTATCTGCTACATATCATTTTAGAGCTTCTCACATTAATTCAATTGGATTCAAGTCACCGTCTTAAGACAGAGTGACTTGAACCATTATTAATTTGATATATCTCATACGATTTATATCTGGGTTTGTGAATTTTTATTGTGCCATTTAATTCTGCCTTAATCTTATTTCTTCTGAAAATGGAATTATCCTTAGTCTTAACTACTCCTTTATTTCCTCTCTTCTACATCCCATACTGGGTCATTTTTGAACTTACTCTCACGACTTAGTACCAGATTTAAATTTTAAACATACGTTTTTTATGAAGCCTTCGCCCATTGGCCACTGGCTTGTGTTAACCTCCGGTGATATTATCTCCCGTTTTTGTCATCGGCATGAAGGGAATGGATATAAATTAAGGCATCAATAAGTATAAGTATATGTTTATTATTCCTAAAAAAATTTCTACAAAGCATTTGTATATCAGGTTTTTCCATTACAATGTTTCTGTTATTGTTCGCTTTCCTCCATTGAAATTGCATATCCCTCATCACTTTTCTTAAAGTTTCATGTGACCCTGTGTAAATATTTTCTTTGATATTTTTTTTTGCTATGTGTCACATAGGAACTCGCTATGATCCTGTACAGCTCGCTCGCTCCTGTACTTTTTTAAAATCTCTAACAGACAATTTTGTACCGCTTTTCGCTGCATAAAAACAATAACATTTGCTATTACCTCCCTCGTTTTTTTAGGCAAGACTTTGCCTTCTAATCCTGATTAAAAATATAGCTTACAATTTAAAAAGTCAATCACAATAACAGCTCTTCCAACATAGGCAAAACAAAATACAATATCCTTTATCGCAAACTGTATAAGCCCCTCACTTTCAGCGATCACGAAAGAATGATGATAAATTTTGTTGCTGTGCACTGCGCATAGGAGGTATAGCCTAATATCAAAAAGATTAAGTCTCAAGCTATATTTGACAAGTAGTACTAAAAGTCATACGTAGTTTGTGCCATCGGCGACATTTTACATGACTTGGAATTGGTGCCTTGGTCCAGTTCCACCTTTAGAAACATTCTAGAAATTCAGATGAAAATTAAATTTAACTATGAACACCAACAGATAAAATGCTAGTATCGTCTCTATATATTTCACATTGAATTACATTGGAATATTTGGATACAGATCTTATATACGAAAATTCTTAATTATTTATATTAATTCCCGTTAGAAGTAATTTTATTAGTTTTTTTACGACCAGTTGTTCAATAATTGTAATAAAATCTTCTACAACATAACGAAGCACGTCGACATGCTTATTAAGTGCAAGCAAGAGTGAAAATAGAATAAGAAAAGAACAAAAAAAAAGAGAATCGGTGCAGAAATCGAAGCGTATTCGAGATGGCGGCCAGCAAGGTTTGCGGGATGATGATAACTTATTATGGCAAAAACTGGTAGTAAAAGACGAATGTGCTACGACGTATACTTGATCGGCGAAAGTAGTGATACCAATGTTGCCAGTTGTGTAACAATAATAAAACATTTTAAACAAAACAATATAAATACATATAAATGACATAAAATGTCATCAATTGAGGATGTAATTTAAACAATGAAAATTACGACAAAATAAACAATATTAGAAAATAACAGAAAACATCAAGAATAGTGATAGTGAAAAAAATCAATAATGCCATCAAGTAGTAAACAACAAAAATTCAGCCAAAGCATAAAGCGTTAACAAAGGAATTTCAGATTAAATAAAAGAGTTGACGAAGAAAAAAAAGCGACAAGAGTATGCAAAAGGAAAAAGAGAGACTAGGGAATTTTACAAACATACCAATCGACAAACTCAACGAGTTAATTTTAAGAACAAGTGCTAGGATAAAAAAGGGCAATCATTAGTGTGAAATTAAAAATCCTAAAAAGTTGAGAAGAATATATTCACGAGCTTTTAAGCGCAAGACGGAATAAGAACCAGTGAATGAAATATTGTAGCGCATAGCGTAACAAGTAAAAAAAACCGACAATTAAGGAAACTGTATGTGGCATAAAGCGTTTCTTTATCAGTGAAAACGAAATTTACCGGCAGCACAAATATTAAGATCTGCTCAAATATGAGAATTTTCAAACGATATTGTCATAATAAGTCACACCAAAAAGATGTTGAGCAACAAAAATGTAGAGTTAAAACGAGAATAGGTACTCTAAATTTGTTCTAAACATTAAAGAGGGAAAAACAAAATATGCGAACTGCACAAAATTAGATAGAGATGAAAACCTGAAGGTAGAACACCACAGCTACAAATATGCCTGCAGCTTACCCTACTGGGTTTAATAGTAAACAACTTTAGTCCAAAAATACAAGCCGGGAATTATCAGATACAGTAGATGCTTCTATATTTGCAAAGAATTATCTAAATGAAGAGTACCTAAGCTGCTGATACGTAAGTCTAAGTAAAATATGTATAAAAGAATAGTCATATTATTATATAGAAGCGAAACGAAGATTGTTTAAAGCGTTCATGAAAATCAATTAAGCAGAGTATCAACGCATACATTAATGTAGAGCACAGATTTCGTCCCATTTATGAAGTCACAAATATTAAACTTAAGAAATAATGTCAGATAATAGTGAAGACTCCTCGTGTCAGATGGTTGGATGAAGTAGAGAAAGACTTAAAAGCAGTGTAATGCAGTTTGTAATGTTAAGAAAAGAAAAACGCATAAGAATATATAAAAAATATGATATACATTATACATGATATTTACTTGCTTTAAAGAATACCTTTGATAAGGTGGATAAAGGAAAGATGTAAAGAAAATGTGGAATAGAATGATCAATGACGAAATAACGTGAAAGCCAGAGTATATGTACGTTCATTCTATCAAAAAGTATTAAACTTGGAAGTTCATTAAAAACCTGACAGACTATCATGATCATCATCAGTGGTGCTAGAGCGCTAGTTGAGCCTCGACCTTCTCAAATCTATTTGACCAGTCGATTTTGGCATTTGTTCAACGCCAATGTTTGCCAGTTTGCTGCGCCGACCTTCCTCGCGTCCTCGTTCACACCATCAATTCATCTCAGTCATGGTCTACCTCTACTCCTATTTCCTACTGGTGCCGTTAATAGAGTTCGTCTAGACGGGCAATTTTCATTTACTATTGACACATGTTCAACCCATCTAAGCCTACCTATTGATATGATCTGACAGAGTATCTCGATAAAAACATTATCTGATTATGTTTATATCAATTCATTTTTTAAATACCGATCTACTGCTTAGATGACGATATCACATCACATAGCCTGTAGCTTCCACTACTTGAAGATATTACGGATACGATGTCTGCATCGTTTTTTTTTTCAAGTTTTTCATAAACTGTATTTTTTAAGGTTAATTCTCAAATCTATATTAGTTCAGGCAGAGTTTAGTGTACTTAACAACCCCTGGGCTTCTTTGAGACTCACTGAGATCAGCACGATATCAGCAAGGTTCTCAAGTCTCACACTTGCTGTTGCGCTTTAGTATAGATTTTTACATAATGTTGAATATCTGTGCAATTTGTAGTCTAATCAATAATCGAATAGTGCAGCAGTTATCTTGTTTTGAGACCAGCGCTTCGATATATTGAACTTTTTTTCTCATAAGTTTTTTCATAACTAATCAGTGGTCATTTATACAATAACCGGATTTGAACCCTGCTTTCTTTTTAGATTGGTAAAAATCTAATTTCGAAGTTAATTGTCTTATTCGCAACCCCTCCGAAGTACGATAGCGACTCCGTTAAATTATAAATTGAAAGATCTCTAATGTCTGGTCCGGGAATCGAATAGGTCCGGCTTGGTAAGTCAGTACCATAGTCACTGAGCTACGACTGTCACTAATAGTCTTGTTTAGTTGCTTTCTGAATAATTTGTACACGTGGGAGAGAAGACCGATCGGACGGTAGTTTTCACGATCTGTGGGATCGCCCTTCTTAGGCATGACGACTTTATACTAATAACATTGGGATTCTCATATGAGGATATAATCAACATGATAAATTAAAGATAATGATTGATCCACACACTTTGGCAAAGTTGGCAAGACTGAGTATGTAATTGATACGCTTGATTCATTTCAAACCTTGCATTTATTGTAGATTTTTGATACCAAATCAAGGAATGGAATACATATGGGATATAACGGGTTATAAGTAGACATTGCCGATATCAATTTCTTTAACATGGGTGCACTCGACGTGGATCCTAATAAAAAGATAATGTGGAGCTTAAGCTCGTAGACTTTCATAGTTTTTTTTTAACACTGATGCAATCGACATAGTTTATGCTGGAGTGATAGTGTAAAGGTAAAGTTTATCGAAGAAATCAGAGCTAGAAAGAATGCAGCTTAATATAACTAATAGGGCGAAAAATAAACAAACTCAAATATGATAATAATTTGCTTAATACGGTTTTCAAAATTCTACTAGACTCTTCGCGTAACAAAATAACATTTGATAATCTCTGTTTTTGAGTTTGTCTTCCAACTACTCTCTGTTCTTTCTCAGCCTTAAGTAGAACATAATATGTCGTATTGTGGCCATAGGACAAAAAGTTTAGACAGAAAAATCAGAGTATTCACGTCTTCTAGTTACAGAATACAGTCTCTATGAAGCGAATTACAGAAATTTATTTCTGGAAGATTAGAATTGAGAGATACACAGTTATTTTAAGTTCTACCGATTAAAGTAATATATGGATGAGGTCTCCTTTTTTGGCTTTTGCCCAACACTATCTGACAAGTTCCAAGTGACGCTGCTTTTTATGTATCGAAGAAACTTATACAAAAACTAACATTGAACTGCAAGATACCAGACGCATGGAGAAACAGCATAATAATACCAATGTTCAAGAAAGGAGATAAAGAAGACCCCAAAAAATACAGAGGTATAAATCTACCTAAACACAGCACTTAAGCTTACCACAAAAGTCCTAACAAACAAAATCAATAAACTAACAACTTTATTAGATGAACAACAAGGATTCAGATTCAGTGATCCTGCGTAGACGCCGTGTTTGTACTCAGACTATCACAGAAAAGGCAATCGAGTACAATAAGCCAGCATATCTATGTTTTATAGACCTGGCAAAGGCTTCCGATCGCTCCAAGTCGAAGACGTCTTGCACCCACTGTATAAAAGAAACAAACCAACCAATATTATACAAACTATCGAAAACATCTACTTCCATAATCGAATACAGGCAAAGATAAATGAAAAACTAACACAGTGTATATCAGTACAAAGCGGAGTCAGACAGGGTGACTAGTTAAGCCCACTTCTCTTTAATATAATAAAGGACGAAATAATACAAGCAGTACGTAAAGGTACAGAAATGTTCATGGTTACAGAATGGAGAACAAAAAAATCCAAATATTATGTTATGCAGACGACGCCGCATTAATCGCCGAGACAGAAGAAGAGCTCCAAAGATTAACACACATCCTCCATATAATAGCCACGTCTCCAAGTATCCAAGTCTGTTGGATAGAGAGAGAAGCGAAAACATAAGAAGAGACAATATAGAAGACATAAATGGATGGGTGACAAAACGAAAACAGGAGTGGAACGAACACATCAGTAGAATGACAGGGGATAGAATAGTACGAATAGCACGAGATAAGTCACCAAATGGACGAAGAAGTATTGGCAGACCAAGAAAAAGCTGGTGCGATAATTTAAATAGGCTTTATTGTTTACGAGGCCAATATTGAAGAAGAAACAGGCTTTAAAGCCTACATACAAGAAAGAAGAAGAAAAAGAAGAAATATCCTCTATCGATAATCGACAAAGTCACTAAAACATTTCCAATCACTAGCTCGGACTGTACTGGTGGTCCACGTGGCACTCTATCTACACACAACTGAAAACTATTTTCCAAACAGCCAGTCAGCACAAAATAATTAAAAATCTTTAAACGAGGTTCACGTTTCTAGTGGGAAAAACCTAATGTTACCAGCAAAGCATTACGGCGATAATGTTCTCTAATCTATTATTCCATTTCTATTAAATATACGTATTTACTAATTTATCGACTAATTCTATTCTTTCATACTTTGATGGAGGTGCAACTATTGCAGTAATATTTTAACAATTGCATTTTTATTGCCGTTTCTCACGATTTAAAAAAAAAGTTGCCAATGATTAATTGTTGGTTACGAATTACTACTTTATTTTATGTGAAAAAAGTCGACTTCGATCATCTCCGCCATGAGAACGGTGTGTATAATTGAAAAACAGAAATTATAGTACTGAAAATAATGGCTTTTGTATTTATGTCTAGTATTCGATGTAATTGCTTTGTATATACGGAGTGTCTCAGTTTACATCGAGAAATGTGCAAGTAAAATCGAAGTATATGTCAAAAACAAGTGCTAAAGAGAAAAAATCACATATAAAGGTCAAGAAATGAAGGGTCAGACAACGAACCGGTATTCGACGAAAAAGCGTCCAAAAATAAAATTAAAACACTAGTTAACATGGTTAACACTAGTTAACTAGTTAACATAACCACATAACTATTGTGGTGTTTTAATGCAATTTAATATTTTTGTTGCGAATAAGACATCATTTAAGTTTAAAATAAGTTTGTTTTTGATGTTTCGAATTCCGCTACTAAAATTGTTCTCAAAATACAAAAAATTAATAAAACAAACAAATTTTGTTTTTTGTTACTTGGTGAAAAATTCTTCCAATAATTTAACTTTATTTGACTCATTCATATTATAGGATACGTTTATTCGATTACAAATTTTTATTAATTTATTCATTATGGTCTCATGGATCAAAGTTGTTATACACATGCGTGAATGATATAAATGAAAAGGAATATAATAAAACACTACCTTTCCTGAATGTTTTAATCTCAAAGAAGGATACTGAATATGAGACTTAGATGTATAGAAAATCAAAACACACTAACAGATATCTAAATTACAAATCAAATCACAATATCAATATTAACCCATTTATGCCCAACGGGTCGTTAACGACTCAACTAACAAAACAATGTTCCAAGCAAATATGTCGAATTTACCAGTGACCGTTTGTTTACAAGTTCATTCCTGACTATGCAAGTAAGCAGTTTATTTATTGCAAACCGTTTATATAGCTGCATTAAAAAATTTGTAAGTACATTTAAATAAATCATTTAATTAATTAAATTCATTTTATATAGTTAAACACAAGTTGTGTTAACACATGATAATGGTATATGTAATCTACTGCAGATATTCTAGAGAAAATAGAAAAAATTGAAAATAGTGAGAATATACCGGATGATATATATATATTCTTAGAAAGGTCTTTAGTGACTATGTGAGTAATATATACGGATATATTGGGTTTAGTAGTCAATATATTGGCCTTTAAGTAAAACTCTTTTAGGTTTGCTAAGCTTTCGAGTTTATTTTACTCTTTTTCAAAATATACTAAAAATTAACATAAAAAATTACATTAGAAAAATGAAGTTCTTATGTCTTCAATAGGCTTACCCTTGTGAGAATTGTCTTTTAAAATTAGCAAAATTTTACATTTTGTCATTATGTCATTAACATAATGACATTAAATTTGATTTACTTTTTATTTCTGTCAAAACTTATTACTAAGGTTTCCATGTCTCTTCTATTTTTTTATATTTAGTGAGTTTGACAGAGGAAGTGTCATGTTTATGCAAACCTTCATTGCAAATTTGATATGTTACAGTTATTAAACAAGCAACAGAGTTTAGGTTACTAAGTAATTAAGAAAGAAAAAACACAAATAAAAATAAATTTTATCTCATTTAACTTGGAATAATCCATTCATATGCGTAACTTTTAAGAACTTTTATATGTTATTCTTTTATTTAAAAGAAGATTACTAAAATTGTAATAGAATATATATTGGAGAAACGTCCAGAAATTTGTCCGGAAGATTAACATCTCACAAGAGTGATATTAATCTGAATAAAGTTACAAGCCTGTGCATTAAGTGAACATTGTATTACAATGGACCATACGCCTAACTATGATCAAACAGAAATATTGAGAAGGGAAAGAAATATATAACAAAAGACTGTTTCTAGAAATGTGTTTAATTAAAACTACACAAAACACCTTAAAAAAAAGAGAAGACATTGAAAATCTTAGTGCTATATACAGTAATCTTCTTTTAAATAAAAGAGAATAACAATATAAAAGTTCTTAAAAGTTACGCATATGACAGGGATTATTCTAAGTTCAAATGAGATAAAATTTATTTTTATTTGTGTTTTTTTCTTTCTTAATTACTTAGTAACATAAACTCTGTTGCTTGTTTAATAACTGTAATATTATATCAAGGTTTGCATAAACATAGACACTTCCTCTGTCAAACTCACTTAAATATAAAAAGTAGAAGAGACATGGAAACCTTAGTAACAAGTTTTGACAGAAATAAAAAGTAAATCAAATTTAATGTCATTATGTTAATGACATAATGACAAAATGTAAAATTTTGCTAATTTTAAAAGACAAACCTAAAAGAGTTTTTACTTAAAGGCCAATATATTGACTACTAAACCCAATATATCCGTATATATATATAATATATATATATATATATAATTATATATATATATATATATATATATATATATTGATTCCAGATAATAATGGCTGGTTAAACGATTCGGACTCTGGAGACGAGGAATGTAATGATCCGGATAGACTAGGGTCAATTAAATGCCCATGCTGAAGTACAATTTCAGAATGATAAGAAAAACCTAGAAAATGAAGTTTTTCAAGAACCATCTGATTTTAATGTAAAACATCGAACAAAACAAAATAAAGAAAATGCCACGCAAATGGTTGAACATGATAAATTTGCCAACATTACATGCCGATTCCAATCTACCGAGATTACCAGATTTAACATTTATTTCTGAAAGTAACCCAGTTGAATTTTTTGAATTTTTCATGAGCATAGAAATAATAGAGTATTTAATTAAAGAAACAACAAATTATGCTGCCTCGGAAAATCAAAATATTTCAATTGAAATTGACGAATTTTATGTATTCTTGGGAATTTTAATTTAAGTGGCTACGTTCCATTACCAAGGCCAAGAATGTATTGGGAAAACTCCAATGATACACATAATATTTTAATAACGAAGTCTATGAGACGCAATAGATTTGAAGAGATATTTAGATTTTTCATGCTGCAGACAACAACCACCTTGCCGAAAATTATAAATTGGCCAAGATTAGACCTTTTATCGACAAATTAAATACAAAGTTTTTAAGGTTTGCACCCATTGAAAATCAAATTCCTATCGACGAATCTATGATTCCTTACTTTGGTCGTAATGGGTGCAAACAATTTATTCGTGGCAAACCAATAAGATTTGGCTATAAAGTATGGGTAATGGCTTTTTCAAATGGATATTGCCTAAATTTTGACATACATCAAGGCCGAAAGTCAACAACTGGTGCTGATAAAAAGTGTAGATTAGGAGAAAGTCTGGTGTTGACCTTTGCAGAGATTTTGCGAAACACATACAAAGATATAAAATTTTCGTTCTATTTTGATAACTTTTTTACGAGCATATCTTTAATATCATCAATTGCAGAAATGGGGTTTAATGCCACTGGAACTGTACGCGAAAACAGAACCGAAAAGTGTCCTTTAGAAGATAAAAGAAGTATGACAAAACAACCAAGAGGATATTATTGTAGCTCTTTTGACGATAGCACTAAAATTGCGGCTGTAAAATGAAAAGATAATAATGTTGTCACCATATTATCTAATGAGCATGGAATTGAGCCAATCCAAAAATCAAGCCGATATTCAGCAAAAGAAAAACAAAAAATTCAAATAGATCAACCATTTGTGATTTCGCAATACAACAAATTTATGGGAGGAGTCGACTTGATGGACAACAACATTTCGCTATAAAATAAAAATATGCGGAAAAAAATGGCACTTTCCAATATGGATATGGATGCTGGATGTTTGTGTAACTAATGCTTGGACACTAGCACGACAATTTGGATATAAAAATGACAACTTAGAATTTAGAAGACATATAGCTCGTATATTATTGTCTAATTATGGAAAACCAGCCCGTTCTACTGGACCTCAAAATATTGCAATAACTTCTGCTCCATCCACATCAACACAGCTTCTAATTATTACTGGTTCTCAAAGAAGATGTCGTGTATGTTCAAATAAAACTACAAAAGCATGCGATAGATGTGAAATTCCACTCCATGATAAATGCTTCAAAGATTATCATACAAATTATTTTAGGCCTTAATAATATATTTTATAAATAATATAATTAAACTATGCCTGCATGAGTAAATGTTTAATTTGTTAGAAGAAAATAAAATAAAATGTAATTGCATAAAAGGTATTATTTTTATTTTGAACCCCCTATGTTCCCAACGGATCGTTAACGACTTAGTCTGTTTTTCAAAAGTCAGGTTTTGAAAAAATTTTTTTAGCCATTTTTATGCTATGCATTTTAGGGTAATTTTATTACATTCTTGAGAAAATCATTAATATATTTGACAAAAATAGTTGTGGGCATAAATGGGTAAAGGTATCATTAAATACATATAAGATAGAACCAAAATTACTTGTTCTAACAAAAATTCGTTTTTTGACGAAAAACATTTGTTGTTTTATTAAACAAATATTATCCTTTGTCGTTTATAAATAAAGAATTTTCCAGAATAGACTTGGAATAGAATGGAATACAAGAACAGGATCCTACAACATTCACAAGGAATAATACGAAAAAAATAACAATACCATACATCCAATCCATCCATCCAATCTTATATTAAAAAATAGAGAATTTGATAGATCTCAAATACGTAAAGACGCGTGGGAAATTGAACATTTTGTTCAGTGGAAAGATTCAACTATAGTCCTAAAAGAAACAGATGTTAAAAAAATCAAAGAAGCGGCTCTAATTATCAAATGAAACCAATTGCTTTGCAAATTCCTCGGCAGAATGCAGTAGGATCTGGTTACCCCAAGAGGAAATCAATAAGTAGAAAATACTACTATCAGTAAGCCAATAACATATCGACCATACATAATTTGTTTTTAAAATAATATACATTTAAAATCAGAGTTTGGTGTTTATCTAGAATAAACTAAATGTAAGACCAAATACTTGATCTTGGTACTGGAAATAGTATCATTTGGTTGTATTTTTAAAGTTGATTTTATGTTATCGAATGAACAATAAAGTCATGTCAGGAACGCAAGTCAACAATATTGGCAATCATTTTAAAGTTGTCTACTTTAAAATATATAATAAATGCCTAATTATCAATATGAGTGAGTCAGACAGAATTAAATTAGTAGAAGAATTTTTCACCAAGTATCACAAAACAAAATTTGTTTAATTTATTAATGTTTTTTAATTCGAG
The DNA here is from genome assembly GCA_918026665.1 of Diabrotica balteata. Lineage (NCBI taxonomy): Eukaryota > Metazoa > Arthropoda > Insecta > Coleoptera > Chrysomelidae > Diabrotica > Diabrotica balteata. The sequence goes on from OU898277.1 coordinate 75,996,863, forward strand.
AACACAGTTCGAGACAAGACACACAGTTTGGATTCATGAAAGGCGTAGGTACAAGAGATGCACTGTTTAGTCTACAAGTATTATTTCAAAGATGCAGAGATATGACTTGCGATATTTACACCTGCTTCGTGGACTACCAAAAAGCATTGATACAGTTCAACACCAAAAAATGATGGATATTCTAACAAAAGCCCAAATGGATGATAAAGATCGGCGTATAATACAAAATTTATACTGGAACCAATCAGCCACAATAAGAACGAATTTTGAAGGTGAACCAACGGAAATGATCCAGATTCTACGAGGCGTTAGACAAGGTTGTATACTTTCACCTATATAATTTAATCTATATTCAGAGGAAATATTTAGTGAAGCCTTGGAAAAATGCGAACATGGAATACTTCTAAATGGAGAACGCCTAAACAACATCCCGTTATGCAGACGACACCGTTATTTTTGAAGACAGTTTGAACAGTTTACAGCAACTAATAAACAAAGTAAATGAAGTAAGTGAAAGATTTGGACTTCAAGTAAATATAACAAAAACTAAATTTATGATCATCAGCAAAAATAAAGTTAGAGACGCTCAACTACTTATCAATAATACACCAGTGGACCGAGTAAAACAGTATAACTATTTTGGAACAACAGTAAATGAACAATGGGATCACTCACAGGAAATAAAATGTAGAATAGAGAAGGCTAAATATGCATTCAATAACATGGCCAAACTCTTTAAAAGCCACAATCTTAATCTGGAGATAAAAGTAAGGCTCCTACGATGTTATATCTTCTCAATATTGTATTACGGAGTTGAATCCTGGACACTAACTGAAGCAATGGAGAAAAAACTTGAAGCCTTCGAGATGTGGCTATACAGGCGAATTCTAAGGATATCATGGACAGACAAGATAACCAACGAGACCGTATTACGAAGAGTGGGCAAAGAAAGAGAGGTGATGTATACCATTAAAAGGAGAAAGTTGGAATATCTCGGACATATAATGAGAAACAGCACTAAATACAGATTACTGAAGGTAATCCTACAGGGTAAAGTATTCGGAAAGCGAGGAATTGGGAGAAGGAGAATATCATGGTTGAAGAACCTGAGGAAATGGTTCTCCACAACAACAACGAATTTATTTAAAGCAGCAGTTAATAAAATAATTATAGCCAGAATGATTGCCAATATTCGGAACGATGGGCACTGAAAGAAGAAGAAGAATTCGAGAAAGATTTTCGAAGTGAAAATCGAAACGTCAAAAATAAACTTATTTTACACTTAAATTGTGGCTTATTCCCAACAAAAATATTAAATTACTAGTAAACATACTATCAACAAAAGAAAACTACAAGACAATGAAGCTAAAAGATTGTTCAAAGCTAAATTGTAGAACTGGAAACCATATTTTGACAAATTGTGACAAAAACGGAAGGATAGACTACAAAGAGCTTCTAAGAATAGTAGGATAATTTGATAATTATATCATTCTATAAGACATCAAACATGAAACTTATTGCCAAACTTTACTAGAGCCTAGTTATTATTAGTGCAACCAACAGAGAATTGAAGACAACCAGTATTAAGCGAGGCATAAGATAGGGTTGTAACTTTTCCCACTCATTTTATTGTGTGGAGAAAACCTATTCCGAAAATATATTTAGGAAGGCTTTAAGGGATTAAAACGGAATTATCATACGAGGAAAAATAATTAATACCTTTGACCATCTGCAAGAACTAATCTTGCAGTTGAAGTTGACATAGAATGCAGAAATTCGGGATTGTGAATAATTATCCACAAAACTACATATATGGTGACCAGAAAATACGATATCGATTCAAACCCAACTGATATTAAAATAACAAACGCTGGAAGGAGTATAACAACTCAAATCCCTTGGATCTTGGATCAAAAAAAACTTAGATCCGTCTTCCGAAAACAGATGCCGAATTGAACAGGTATGAACCATTTAAAAAAATCAAGCCCTTAGTATCCAGTACCTCATTGAATTTGGAAATCCGTGAAAAGTTTATAAGATGCTGTGTATGGTTTGTACTTTTGTATGGATGTGAAATTTGAAATTGAAACGTCGATGCCATGAATAAAATCGAGGCATTTTAAATGTGATCGTATCAAAGAATACTCTAGATACCGTGGACTAGCAGAACCAGAAATAAAAAAGTTCTTCAAAGGATATTACATAAGCGAACTCTTATTATATTAAGAGACGTACATTCAAATATTTTGGACATATAATCAGGAGACCAAGATATGAGTTCCTTCGGATAATTCTGAATGGTAAAATTAAAGGAAAAAAATTGATAGGGTGGAAGAATGTCTCCTGGTTGAGAAATTTGCGACAGTGGACACGTCTAGCAGACCAACTGCTACACGAAGCCCAAGACCGAAATCAATATAGGAATATTGTAAGTAATAAGAATATTGTATGATGGTCGGCGACGTTTCTAGGAACAGGTAACTTTAAAAAGAATATTTGACAGGAGATATTAGTTAATGTTCAACCAATAAAGGAACTTCATTACACTTTGGTTTCAATAGGCAATGCAATCAAAGTTTCAATTCACCACATAAAAGTTTGAATGGCATTCGGAGGATAAATAATATATAAGCTAGCATATGAAATAGATAAATAAGGAGAAATATGGATGGTAATAGCTCTGGAAAAAGACCAATGGAAGAAACAAGGATAGGACAAGAAAGATAAATGGCAAACAGACGAAAGATAGAGGATCTGCAGACATGGCAAATATACATTTGATACAGTTGTGTCAAACTATTCTGAAATTAAATATAAAAAAGACAAAATGGATGAGACTGCTCAGTCGTGTTCCTGTCTGATTTTCCCTTTTGTTTCGAAAATAGCCATCTTCTTCTCTTAAGGTTCCATCTTCTAACGAAGGTTGGATATTTGTTTCGAAAATAGCCATAAGGAATAGTTATTAAAAATCATTTTTTTTTTTCTCTTAAACATAGCTAACTAATTAATTGGAACACTCATTGAATACAACGCACGAAGAAAAATTTCTCATCACTTGGTCTCTATCATCTGAAATGAAGATCGTCAATGTTATGAGAATCAAGGTAACGACTTGACTTTCACCATATTGAAAGCATTGGCGCACCCGCTTTTAATAAATATTTGATATAAACGATGTTTACGTTATCCAATTATATAAAAGATAAAATACAGCTTTCGTTAAAAATCTTCTAATATTGTTTGTACTGTTTAAATATTTATTTTTTCTTTATTATATGTTTAAAGTATTTCGTATTTATTATTTTGTAAGTCTTTAATAATATAAGAATGGTTCTGTAAGTCTATATCTCGAAAGTCTTTAGTCTCTTCGCTTCTGCCTTACTAAAGTAAGAAAAAACAACAAATAGGTAGTATCGTAAGAGACTTATTATCAGTTTCAAACTCAAATTTTTACATAGCTTGAATATTGGATTACATCTGGACATAAAAATGGTATATTTATGTAAAACAATAGTCTGTAGTATCAATATTAGGTTTTGAGTTTATGAAAATATTTGTTATGAAATGTATTCTCAGTACACAGGTAATAGATGTTGTGAAAGTCAAAGCTATTTGAAAAGTTTTTGTACTATGTTTGTCAGTAATCTGAAGAGACTAACACACACACATTCACATAGAAATATATATATAATATATAGTATATATATATATATAATATATATATATATATATATATATATATATATATATATATATAAATATATATATATATATATAAATTGTCACACAGAAAGAGCAAATTGTGGAAATGTTGAAATACAACAAATTTTTGGAAAAAGTTATCTTCATTTTCTACAATTGTTCGAATACGATCAACCACTTGCCTAAGTAACTTAAGATATAACTCCATTCGCTTAGCTCGGGCATATTTTGACAGATTCATTGTCGTAACATACAACCCAACAATTCCTACTTTTCAGTATTAATAGCTCAAGTATACTACTATTGCAGACTTCTTTGTTTGAAAAAAGAAGAATTATTCTAAATAGAGGAAGTATATACTAAACCCATCAAATTTTGGCTAGTATTTTTTGAAGGTACTCACAAATAGTACGGTTAAATATTAAAAAGTTTAAAGTATGTTAAAACCTATTTTATTACAGTCAATAAATGTGAGAGCGATACTATCTTGTTAAAAAAAAGAAAAATTGTCTATCTCATAACTAATTACTTCAAGCCGAATGTATTATAAATTTTTGAAATCAGTACAAAATGTATAGTAACTTGGAAAATGAAGCCTAGTAACCAGTCTTCATTTTGCAAGTTTGCTTCTGGTCGTGATGTCGAATATTTAACAGTGGGATTAGTAAGGTGAGACATATCAAATTGAACTGAATTTGGTGCATTTGGAAACAAGTTCGGGATTTCTTATTTTCCGATTTGTAATAATCTTATAGTATTAATCAATGGTCCAAATAATCTTTGCAATCGCAGGCAAATCAAAAACACATTGATGTGACTGATAAAAAATATAAAACGATAAACAAAATGAACTTTTGTTTTAAGAAGTAGAAAATATAAAACCTTTATATCTTTGAACTCCAACAATGAAATTCGTTGCCGCCGCGCCGCCCATGTCATGTATATTCATCCAGATGGTAACTCCACCAGCAGCATATTTTCAGTCTAGTGGTTTCGTTAGAAGAGAATGTCAATGTCGAGAAATCACAATGCTGAAACGTTTCATTTCAAAACTACGCGAAACCATCCCATTACCCATCCCATGCAGCACGCTATTATGTAATTGGCGATGTATTGTTTACTATTGCGACGACAATGCTTGCGATGGATTCGGTAACAACAGACGAGTTGGGGGAGTGAATCTTTTATATAGTGCACCTTTTGATGTTGTACAATATCACTCTGTACCAGCGTAATTAGTTATTTCGTAGGAATTTATAAAGGTGCAGGTAGATGCATTTCTAGATCTACTTCAGAGAATTGGAGAAGAAAACACTCACTAAAGACAGTTAACGATACTATTATATAAGTCTAACTATGAAATAAAATCTTTTTTGTAAAATAGTATAAAAATTTTAAAAATTATCCAAAATGGATTTATACATTTTTAGAATGTTCTATCTTATCGGATCATCATCACAAAAAACCTCTATAAAGTAATTGAAACTAGCCACACAATGAGGTCATATGACCCTTAAATTACATAATTACTGTAACAAACATTGTAATTATTAAGACACTAGGTCGATCATATATAAGAGATTATATTTTTTAAGGGAACGCACAAATACCCGGCTCAAACAAAAACTTTCTGCGCTGAGTGGGAACAACCAACAACAGTTGGTTTTTAATATGATAATATAAACTTAAAAATAACAGTGTTTGTTACTTCAGATGACCCTTAAATAAATATATAATTTAAGGGTCATCTGACCTCATTATGTGGCTAGTTTCAGTTACTTGTAATTAATTAAACTTACGGAGTAAGTTTTTTAAAATAATGGTATACAGGGTGTCTCAAATTGGTATGTTTTGCAGGGTATACCGAAAACTAGAGGATAGAAAAAAGTAGTTAAGATGTCATGGCTTCTTTTTTCGTTAAATTAACGATTGCCCAATCAAATCATCAATAGCTCACCACATTAGCGATATACAGGATATTATTGAACAATGTCGAAAACGACATTGTTTTATTCTATAATTACATTTTGAAAAACTTTATCGGATTTTTGATAGATTCATTATGGAAGAGTTCAGTGGCGCACGATAATTTTCTTTTGGGGGTCTCACTATGGAAATATAATACTCACTTGATTTTTTATATGGGACACCTTATATATTTTGACATTTTTCGTTTAAATTTTTTAATTCTCTTTCACGTGATATGGCATAATATATATATATATATATATATATAATAAGAGTAAGAAAAAAGAAGTACTTGTAACTCGTATTGGAAAAAAATATAAAAACTGTTTTTGATGGGTTGGAGTCAATAAAAGGGGCTATTTGTTGACTATTTTTTACTCGAGCTTTCAATTGTGATTACAATTTTTATCAAGAGCTTCTAAAAAATACAAAATGTCTTACAAAGTTGAACTAGAAATAAAAAAATTTTTTGTTAACTCACCAAATAAAATTAGTTTTTTATATAAAACTACTGCTTACATATTAAATACAAAAAATATTAATAAAAAAATGTCTTATTCTAATAAATGTTTCTCTGAAAAATTTAGATGAAGTTTCTTAAGAAAAAAAATTGAATTTGTAAACAAAAATAGAATAGCTACAACCAGCCTAAATGTCATAAATACTAACTTAAAAATTTTTATTTTTGACATATTGTCAAAACTAAAATTTTTGTTTAAAAAATTCTTCTTTGTATTAGTAACAAAAAAGAAGAAGATTTATTCACCATTGATAGATGCCCGAAAAAATGTAACAAATACATGGAAAATTCAAAATGTGATATTTTACTGACTGCATATATAAATTAAATAGAAATTATATAATTATAAATTTTGCTTAAATTTTGAATTTCTGACCTTTTATTTAAATTATTATCACTTTTGCTAATAACAAACCATTTCCAAAAAAGTTCTTTTAAATTTATTACTTTCATTACATAAAATTTTAATATTATCAAAATCCATAATATGGTCTTTGTCTATTACATGCTCTGCCAAAGCACAAGATGGTTTCTTAATTCTACAATCACTCTTGTGAGAAATAATGCGATTTGAGAGATTTCTTTGGATGAGAAAGTTTTAAAACACGTTCCTTTAATTCTGTTATAAGGTTCATTTTCATCTTATTGGATAGATTAGAGTAATAGCTTATAAATCTATTGTATAAGATAATAATACTCAATTGTATAAGATAAATAATAAAAAGGTGTCGATTATTATAACAAAATTTTGAACATTTATTATAATTTTTAAATTTTTGTAAAATGAATTCTAGTTGTTTCGTTGTTTATTACTGTTGGTTTTATGTTAATTATAATGTAATATTTTTGTAAAATTAATTCTGGTTGTCAAATAGTTTTTATTCTGGGTAGAATTTGTTATTTCTATTTTTGAAGTCGATTTAACTGTGGGGGTGTGCAAGCGAATCCAATATTGAGCAATCCTGAAGAGGTTAAAATCATAGGTCCTTAGGCATATTGTTAATGCACCATACTACATAATGAAACCATACATCGTGATTATCGCTTTAAATAAATAAGAATTAGTAGGTAAGTAGTAAGAATCATAGCACATGATCCTGTTTATTCTATTATCCCAGCTCTTGTGATGTTACACAGCTGTCTAGATGTCATATCACCACTTCAGAGGTCTTTCTAGTGGTCTGTTTATATTGGGTTTTTTGTGTGTATTTGCCCACTTTGCGATTCTTCCTGGGTTCATTCCGTCGGCATGATCACACATCCTGGACTTTAATTTCTCTTAATGTATCTGGATAAATAAAATAACTATACTGTCGAATTGTAAAAGTTTATTAAACAATAATTATTAGCCTGAGAAAACTGAAAATATTAATTAAACATGTGTAACCGTTATTACATATTTGAGAACATTGACATAACCTTAAAAACTTAATTCTTCTTTTTCTTATATCTTGAATATTACATTAGTACGGGAGCTTATATTAACACTCCCACTTATTCAAGATTTGAATACAAAGACCTAATACAAAAGACATGAAAGCAAAGATCTAATACAAATTAACAAATACATAATTTAAATTGACAAATTTAACTTATTCAATAAATTGTTAAAAACTGTCTTTGACAATGCTTTTGTAAACAAGTCCGCTAACTGATTACTTGTATTGACATAGCTTACACAGATATTCTTGTTTTCACATTCATCTCGAACAAAGTGAACCTTAATATCAATATGCTTTGTTCTGCTATGAAATTGTTGTGCCTGTGTTAGCTTAATGGCAGATTGATTATCAACAAAGATGTTGACAGGTGAGACATCAATTCCAATCTCTTTTAAAAAATTTCTAAGCCATAAAGCTTCTCTAACACCAAAAGCCAAGGACACATATTCGGCCTCTGTAGTTGACTGTGCCACTATGTTTTGTTTTTGGCTCTTCCAGGTAATAGGACCATTGCCTAGTATAAATACATATCCACTAGTAGATTTTCTTGTATCCAGGCAGCCAGCATAGTCTGCATCAGTGTAGCCTATTACCTTGATTTGTGTAGTTTTTCTGTACACAATTTTATAATGAGCAGTATATTTTAGATATCTAAAAATTCGTTTTACTGCTTTCCAATGTTCATCACTCCAAGCATTAAAGAATCTGCTCACCTGATTAACTGCAAATGTAATATCTGGGCGACTGGTGGTTGCCAGAAAGATTAGTGAACCAACAGCCTCACGATATGGCAAAGATTTATTACAATTTAAAATATTTCCTTTAGACAAAGGTACACTAGGCTCTGCAGGAATCTTTAATGGGTTAGCATTAGTCATATTAAATTTAACAAGAAGTTTTTCTATATAATTATGTTGATGAATAGCAATTGTACCTGCACTAAGATCTTGTTCAATCTCAAGTCCAACAAAATGTAATTTACTATTTAAATTTACAGTTATTTTAAATATTTGCTTTAAAGTTTCTAAAAGTTCATTAATAGCTCTTTCTGATTTTGACATGACAAGTCCATCATCAACATAAATTGCTAAATAAGTTTCAGAATTTGCAAAATTACCAACAAAAACACATTGATCACTTTTTAATTGTCTAAAGTCAAATTTATTAAGAAAGGATACAAACTTCTGGTTCCAGCACCGTGGTGATTGCTTAAGTCCATATAAGCTTTTATTCAATTTACACACTAAGTTGTGTGACTTCTTACTTTCAAAACCAGTTGGCTGCTTCATGTACACACACTCTGGTAGGTCACCATATAGGAATGCAGTCTGTACATCAAAATTAGCAAGTCTAAGGTCCTTTTCCACTGCTAACGATAACAAAATCCGCACTGAGTCATACCGCACAACCGGCGCGAAAGTGTCTTCATAGTCTATTCCACGTTCTTGCATAAAACCGCGTGCAACCAGACGTGCTTTATAACGAACAGGATTACCGTCTGAGTCAGTCTTAACACGATAAACCCACTTATTGTCTATCACTTTTGCACCATTGGGCAATTTCACCAAGTTCCATGTGTTATTAAACTTGAGGGCATCTATTTCCTCCTGCATTGCTTGTTGCCACTTGCTAGAGTCCTCACACTTTATTGCACTTTCATAACTTATGGGTTCAACTATGTCACAGTAGTTTGCTACACCATAATAGTCAGGCTTAGACAGTGTATTTCTGTTCCGTAGCTGTCTATCATTAAAATTATCATCATTGGCATCATAGAACAGATTACAATCAAAATCCTCATCATCATGATCTGTTGCTTGAGACCTACTACCTTGTGACATGTCTAAACTCTCTTCATTGTCACTTTCTTGAATATCATACATATCATCATTGTCTCTTTCTTCATTATCATCTAAGAGTTCAAATTTTAATGTAAAAATTTCCTTCTTATTTTTAATTGTTTCATCTTCATTAAAATTTACATTGCAGCTCACTTCAATTCTTCTTTTCTCACAATCCCAAAGTCTATAATTTGATGAATATCCATCATATCCAACGAACAATAATTTTCTCGATTTTGAGTCAAACTTCTTACGAAACTGTGATGGTATCAACATGTAAGCTGTACTGCCAAAAACTCTGATGTGCTTTAAATCTGGTTTTCTCCCAAACCACTTTTCATATGGAGTCATGTTTTGCACTTGACTTGAAGCTGTTCGATTAAGAACATATACAGCAGTATTTACAGCTTCGGTCCACAATTCTTGTGACACATTTTTGTTGATAAGCATAGTTCTTGCACTTTCAACAATTGTCCTTAACTGCCTCTCACTGCGGCCATTTTGTTGAGGTGTATAAGGAGCTGAACATTCATGTAATATTCCATTCTTCCTGATAAAGTCCTGAAAGTCATTATTGATATATTCTCCTTTACCTTGGTCACTTCTTAAAATCTTAATCTTATTGCCAGTTTGATTTTCAATCAGTATTTTAAAATCTTTAAACTTGTTAAGAACATCTGACTTGTGCTTTAGAAAATAAACACTGCAGTAACCACTACAATCATCCTTAAATAAAACAAAATATTTTGATCCACTTGGAGAAGAAATGTTTACTGGTCCACATACATCTGTGTGAATCATTTCACCTGGTTTGTCTGATCTGCTTCTTGTAAGACTTTTATGGGTCTTTCTTGACTGCTTCCCATACTGGCATGTCTCACAGAAAAATTCTTCTTTGTTGTCAACTCTCATATTGTCAACCAAATTAGCTGTTTTCTTAATTGTAGTGAAGTTGATATGCCCTAGGCGATCATGCCATAACTTTATTGATGATTTGCAAGCTAAATTACATTCTACAATAGGCTTAACTCTAAATTTCATGATCCACAGATTATCTCTACGTACTCCAACACATGAAATGTTTCCATTTGGCTCTAGAAATTGACACCTGTTTTTATGAGAATGATAGGTAAAGTTTTTATCTGTCATAGCTCCCACTGAAAATAAGCTGTGACTAAGTTCAGGAATGTATAGGACATTATTTATAGTACGATCATACCACTCACCTTGGACAAATGCCTGTATTTCAATAACACCTTTACCTTCTGCAGGAATCAGCTTGTCGTTTGCTATTCTAACAAACATAGGTTCAGATAGAGATTCTAATTTTGAAAACAACAATTTTTCACCAGTCATGTGTAGGCTTGCTCCTGAATCACATATCCACTCACTTTTATTTACACTGGAGGTTGACAAGTACATGGAAGAAATATCACATATATAAGCTGAACTTGATGCTATATTACTTGCTGATGACTTGTTTTTATCTTCATTTTTGGAATCATGTATTCTCTTTCTACACTCTCTAACCCAATGTCCCTTGCGTTTACAATAATTACAGGTGGAATTCTTCTTTAAGTCCTGTATATTTGTTTTCTTTTTACTGGTGGCTTCCAGTTTACTTTGTAAAGCCTCTACTTGTAAAGCAAGACGAGATATTTCAGAGTCATCATTATTCATTCTAGTTTCTTCTTTAAGCAATCTTGCTGCTAAATTTTCAAAAGTTTGCTGATCACTAGCTACAGAGTCCCAGGCTGTACGAAAGGCATTAAATCTAGGAGGCAAACTATTAATTACTTTGGAACAAACAGCACTATTACTAATAGTTTCTTTAACATCTTTTAACTGTCTAACTAATAATTCTATTGTTGATATATGCTCTGCAACTTTTGCATTCTCATGCATTTTATATTCATAAAATTTTTGCCATAGCAACTCTCTAGATATTTCTGTCTTTTGTTCGTGTATTGTGATCAGTCTTGACCACATTTCTGAAGCATTTTCGCAATTTATCAAATGTTGTATTTGATCTTGACATATAGTAGATAACAAAATTACCTGTGCTTTTGAATTTTTGTCATCCCATTCTTTCCAGTCACTGCTAGTGTGGTCTTCTGGTTCTCTAACTGTCCCATTCACAATTGGTAGCAGCTTCTCTGCTTTAAACAAAATGGTCACACTAAATTTCCATAGTTGAAAATTTGACCCATCAAATTTAGTAATATTCCCAGAATCAATTTTCACAGCTGAGGCCATTTTTGCACTTCACTAAATGTTTATTTTATAATTGTACGACTCGAACGTAACGAAAAATAAACACGGGAAACTCACGACTTAAACGTGAAACAACTTTTACCACATGGACGTATAAATTTTACCACGCACCGGTGTGAACGACAGGCTAGTTTTCAAATTCCGTAATACCGTGTCTGGGCAACCATAACCTGATAAATAAAATAACTATACTGTCGAATTGTAAAAGTTTATTAAACAATAATTATTAGCCTGAGAAAACTGAAAATATTAATTAAACATGTGTAACCGTTATTACATATTTGAGAACATTGACATAACCTTAAAAACTTAATTCTTCTTTTTCTTATATCTTGAATATTACATTAGTACGGGAGCTTATATTAACAGTATCCTTACTCCTTATTCTATCTCCGAGAGAAATTCCTCGTATGCAGTTTTAATACTTGAATATCACAATCTCAGACGGGTTGTGGTTTAATTGTAGTGAAAAACAACTCAAAACTAAAGTATCGATTTTTGCAATTTTTCTTCGATGTATACACACACATTTAATATTTTTTAACAAAACTTGATCAATTTTAAAATAGATCAAAATAAAAACTATATATTTGCTATTTTCAACATAGAGTAATCTAAACAAACCGGCTTAGAACAAATAAAAAGCTGTATATAAATAAATTAATAGTACTTACTGATTTTTCGATGAAAATATTCGTTCTTACCTGCAATAAAACATAAAATATATGAGACCAAATTAACATTTTATATTTAATTTTTTCTATAGTTAAGAGTTAACAAAAGTTACTAGAAGACAGCGCTATATTATTATGTCATTTATTTTTATTTATATTTGATATAATGAGTTACTGACGAAATAATGAAAATATATAATCGTTGCTCTCCAAACGAAGACGCATATCTCAATTTAACATGTTTGAGGATATCGAAATGATAAAAACTCAAAACTGAATAGATGGACACAAAATTTCAGCACACACGTCTAAATATAAACGATATTGAAGAAGGTTACAACATAGACAATCAACAAAATCTACAACATCAACTACACAGTGATAAACCAACAAGAAAAGAAGTGTCAAATGCCATCCTAAAATTCAAAGACAATAAAGCCTCGGAATCGATGAAATCTGTTCGGAAATGTACAAAAAAGGTGGTGATCAACTTTTTGCAGCAAGCTATAAACTAATAGTACTTATATGGCAGAATGAATTGGTACCAAAAGAGTGGCTAAAGGGAATAATATGTCCTTTGTATAAAAAGGGTGATCAACTGGAGTGTAAGAACTATAGAGGCATCTGCGTATAAAATCTTCGGCAATGCATTGTTTAGAAGACTTATACATGCATTTCTTGTATATACATTATCTGTACAATTTACTACTGACGGTAAAAGTATTTCAACTGTCTTCGGCATTATATTTTCTACCCAAAAACATCTCTCATTCTTACTTTTGCCCGTATTTCTGACTCTCCTCATCCATCTAAACATTCTCATTTTCGCCACATAAATTCGTTGTTCCTCTTTCTTTGTAACTCTTCAACATTCAGTTCTGTATATCATAGTTGACACCTCACTCGCTTAATTCCATTTCATCAATTTTACAGTAATTCTATTACAGGTCTGTTCACCATATTATTTGGAGCAGAAACTCCATCTTCATCAGCAAAAATAACCGCAAACTGTATACAGTTTTTGCTCTATTACGCTTTAAATTTTTCCCCAAGAGCATGTCTCCAATAACGCAGTGTTTTTTAATCCAGCATACAATTCTTCTTCTTCTTCTTACGGTGCCTATCTGTTCCGGATATTGGCGATCAACATGGCTATCCTAACTTTGCTTGCTGCTATTCTGATTAGTCGGTTGTCGATGTATTAAAACCACTTTCTCAGGTTTTGAAGCCAAGGTATTCTTCTTGTCCCTGGTGCCCTCTTTCCAAATACCTTGCCCTGAAGAATGAGTTGCAACAAGCCGTATCTCTGTTCATTCCTAATAACATGGCCAAGATATTCTAGTTTGCGCTCTTTGATGGTGTTAATAATCTCGCATTCCTTGCATATTCTACGTAGGACCTCAACATTAGTCACACGATCCACCCATGAAATTCTGCATACAATGAATAACAAAATTTACATGATATTTCATTCAACACTAATCATAACCAATAAGGACTTAACACTTAGCTCTCATGCAATCTTACTTAAATATGGAATTGATCATTCTCTCCTACATTTCTCTCCTAACACTAATTGTTACATCATTATACATTTTCACATATTCACATTTTTATATTTTTTGCGCACCACAATATTTTCTCTAGTATACTTAACAGAAACAAAACTTTTATATGCTCTACTTAAACAAATCAAAATAAAAACGGTAAAAGGACAAAATAATATTAAAACCAGCATCCACACTTGACTTCATCTGTTCTTGAAATGTTAAACGAAAAGGACCGGACTCAATTATTAAAGAAGTGTTCCAAGATAATACATTGACACAAAGTGCAATGCAAATTTTTGTAAATGTGTTCTCTCCACACAATTAGTGTGGAGAGCAATTTTCAAAATGTTTGCAGCAGCTAGTAATGTGTTATTGATAAATGTTGACTAAAGGGAAAACATATAACATTGCGATATAAGTTTTTAAATTACGTGTTGAACCGGAATGAAATTTTACAGCAAAATTTCTGTTGATTATCAATTGAGAGAAAAAAACAATGCGTCCTTGTCGAACTATCTAAGTATGTTCACTTTTTCTAATTTGTTCCTCTTGATATCTGATTTTGATATAATTTCTCATATACGTAAAATGCCAATAGCAAACAAAATATATACAAAAATACAAAAAACTGGAATATATATTCTAGGCAAAAAATGTTCTTTAGACTTTAAATTTTATAAAAAAACTGTTAATGGATAAACTGTACTTAAAAAAATCAAAGATATGTTTTTTTTGTAAGCTAATACACACCGAGATTTAACTCATTGAATGCGACAATTTCGTATTTAACGAAAAATTTAAGAAACTCAACATACACTCCAGTCGTCAGAGAGGTTGACCCCTAAATATCATACGAACAAGCTGACTTTGCCGAGAATATTAATTGTGGGTCCCTAAAAAAGATTCAAAAAGGTTTACCACTTTTATCCTCGGGCTTCCCCCTAAAACCCCCATGTACGGGGGTAAAAACAAAAAAAATTAATTTACCAAGAATCTGTACGTCGTAGGAAAAAATGTTTCAAACAAAAAATGTAGCTGAGATAATTTTAAACAATAATGTTTATTATCACTTTTTGTGTAGAATGAACCGTTCTCTCAGAAACAACGCTTGAAGCGACCGTCGATTACTAAAATTTCATGCTATAGGTTTTAAAGGTTAGACTCTAGTAATCGAAACTTTATAGTGGTCAGTCAATAAAAGGGATAGATTGTATTGATATCATGAAAATCATAAAAAATGGCAAAAATCTCGTCACGTTTAATTATTTAAAACCTTTATAAAATCTAAGTTTACTTGCGGCAAAATATAACAATTGCATACGAAAGCTAAACTCTTTACCATTAAGACACATCTTAATTTTTGTCGATAGAATACTTGGACCAAAAGATATAGAATTTTTACCGTTGAGCTGATACAAATTTTATTGAACGTTAATTTCGCGCACGTAACTGACATTAAAAATCGACGGTCGCTTCAAGCGTTGTTTCTGAGAGAAAGGTTCATTCTACACAAAAAGTGATAATTAACATTTTTGTTTAAGGTTTTGTTTAAAATTATCTCGAGGAGTGTTTTAGGGGGAAGCCCTCCGGTTAAAGTGGTAAACTTGTTTGCATCATTTTTGGGGTTCGAAAATTAATATTCTCGGCAAAATTCAGATTGTTCGTATGATTTTTAGAGGTTAAGTGGCATTTTCGTCTCCGACGACTAGAGTAATAGAATAAAAGGAAAACGGTAAATTTTACTGGAAAAATTCGTAAAATATTTTATAAAGTCCTTAAAAAACGGTAAAATGAAACTTTAAATAGATACTAATAAATAAATACCATCCTTGATATTTCTATCCTTATTTCAATTAAACGTTATCTATTTTAAATTCACTTTATTTAAGCATCAGTAAAAGTTTAAACAATAATGAATAATTAAAAATATTAATTACAGGGAAAAATATTTTTGACATTTTTAAAAATCCATGTTTTTTTCAAAATAAATAGTATCGAAGATACGTAAAATTTGCTACATAACAGTATTTTCTGTAAAAAAACTTTTTGTAACTTTTTGTTAAGTTTGTAAGTTATAATGATTGTAATAAAGTAACTAAACTTTGATTAAAGCAATGTAAATAAATAAATCCCTAAATCCGACCCTGACTCTCACTATACATACTTGAGCGCATTTCTAAATGCAACACTGAATAATTGTTACAATTAAAATTTTTAAAAAATGTGCTATTTACATGAATTATCCAAACGTGGAGAAATGAAATGATAAAGAGGATGTTTCATAAGTTAATTGCTTAGGTTGGTACAAGTGTGAGAAAGTGTAACGTTTTAGTGGTTGCCATGTTTATGGGAGAATGAGGCAAATGAATAATGCAATAACTTTGCATCGTATTAATATTTTAACGAAATTATAACAAATCGGGGAAGGTATTTGTTTTTATATGTCAACGTAGTCAAAAACATGTATTGGACATCCTTCAAACAACAATAAATAATTTAATGCAAACTATTAACTATATGGAAAAAGACTAACTATACGGAGGAAAACTTAAACTAGACATTTTTGAAATGGGGTATAGCAACTATGATGAAATATCTCTTGACAGATTATAAAGAAAGGGAAAGTTTTCTTTATTTCTTTCTTCTTTCTACGAATAAGAATCTTATAGGAACAGATAAATATCTCCAGAGAACTACAAACGCTCCTAAATCGAACAGTCTAAGATATATGTGTCAACAAGAAAAATGCAACCTTATAATCGAAGGAATAATATTTGTATACATATTCGCTTCCCAGTATGTACTGGTAGCAGTATGGTCTATATAATAGAAATCAGAATTTTAAGACACATATTTCCATACCGTATGGAGGACAGTAAAGCATTACAAAAGACAAAGTATATCAAATAAAAAAGAAGAATCAATAAAAATGATCGATTTGAAAATATATTCAATAAGTATCTCCAAAAAATTTTCTTCAATCAGAGTATGTTAGCTGTTCATACAACTGTCAAACGTTGGCATTTACCAATGATAACATAGAAAAGAGCGAAAACGCAATATTCTGTTAAAAGATCAATGATTAATAACAGACTGACAAAGGGAAAAAATTAGTTGGATTTTCTGGGCAAACCCTAAGACAGCAGGACAACAGGTGGATTAAAATAATTAGAGAATGGAAGATAAATTAATTAAAAATGATTTACAACTAAAAACTTCTTAGTGTCAGAGGTAGCTATGTTTACCACTGTTGTTAAGGGTTATTTTTCTAACTTACAGCAATGTGTAACAGACCATCAGCACAAACAGTCCTATGGAAAATTCCTGCAAAGGATCTTTGGTGAAATTAGTGAGTTTTTTGGAGAAATCCTGCAAAGTGAGTTACCAGTAAGCATTTGTTTAGGGTACTTTATCGGTTTTATTGTTATATTAATTTATTCTAGTTTTTCATTAGTTTATTCATTGAAATATTGGATAATAAAAAGTGTAGTGGTGTAAAAATAAGCGTGATAATCGTTTTGCCATAATAAAGAGTAAATTTTAATAGTATTGATTTCTAAAAGTTATTTCAATTTATTCAACATTGCCAAGACGCCTCACTTTTTTACAAACTTGACAATCATTTTCCATGAATATACAAATAAATTAAGGAATGGAATGTTGTAAGACTGTTAGTGTACTTTCTAGTCTTTCAGATGAAAATGAGATTTTAAAATTTTTTCAAAAAGATGTTCTGGGTAAATATTGAGAGAAATACTTTTTTTCCAGTAAGCGAAAATACGAAAAGACGATGGTAACCGCCTATATTGCAAGACAACTGTATAAGTGCTACAAATGTTTGTAAATAAAGGTCTGGATGAGACCGATCATGATAATTATTATGTATGGGGTCATTTGATGCAGAAGGCAATATTTCACTCATATCGCCTTTAGCTAAGTGGGCCATGACTAGTCCAAGCATAAATTTGCTTCTAGTTTAAGCTCAAATATTGCTTTAACATCAAACAAATCTGAATCAAAAAATTCATTTAACTTTAGATTTCCCAGGTAGTAGTGATGCAGTTTTGGATCCAGATTATCCTGCAGAAGAGACTTCTGAGAAGTACTAATAAGACAAAAATCCACATATACCCATCTGAAAGTGATTCAGAGCCAAAACTGAATAGTAACAAGGACCATGTGTATGGGTCCATCTTCAAAAAAGTCGGAATTCAACTGGTCTAAAAAGGCAGACCCAATTTTAGACTATAGTTCATTTCACTTAGTAAGAATTGAAAAGTCAACATTGACCAGCCAGAAAATACTACCCCCTTGCATTTCTCCATAGCTCTTTTTAATAATAAAATATGTGAAAATATTGTAGAGCAATGAAATATATATACAGTGCAGCTAGAAATATCTTTAGATCTCACTGTGAGTTATTAGGAGTATTAAGGCAAAACTAACAGTTTTTTAAAAGACGCTTGGCAATCACGTTATATTACAACTGAGTCAGCAGTTTCAAAATCGGGGATATTGTCTTTATTTGACAATTTTTTTTCTAGACTGAAATTCTTCAATAAGCTCTTAGACAACATACGTTTGCTTGTGACGCATGCAGAATGCATAGAAAATATTTCTCAAAACAATATTCTCAAAAAGTTAAAAAACAGTGAGTCTAATAATGTAGCTAGTAGTATCTATAGCTATACAAATGAAATTGAAAGGTCGGTGGATAAAATGTAAAAATGAATAGCATATGCACAACTTCAAAGAGAAAACAACTGTTCTGAAACATCAAGGGACGAAACATGTAAAGAAGTAGGTTGTCCAAGAGGTATTGCCGATTATAATATTCATATGTGGGGTTTTCATCAATTTGATCAGATGACGTCGAACTATCCAATTCAATGAAAATTCAGAAGATGGTGAGTTAAAGCCTTTTATTAATTCCTTGATGTATCAATAGTGAACCATGTACAAGCACTTTCATTACGAAAATCACCCTCGCGAAACAGCTCTCATACGGCTCCAATACACAAGCTAGTTAGCTGATCAAATTATCGGTTTATTTACATCAACAAAGCGGCCTGGACCAAATCCTGGTCAAGTTACCAAATCTTGTTTATTTTAGTTGCAGGTGATGGTAAATGCTCAAACACCCACTAGTAGCAACATTTACCAACACATAAAAGAAAAATTTCAACATAATTCCGTTTTTTTTTCTATCAGCTTACTGTTGTCTTAGTGACCAGTAGAATTTCCATTGTGAGGCTAATCATTAAAACCTACATGAAATTTTGAATTTGAGTTTTGGCAACAAATAAGAGGCATTTGAAATATGCAAGAAAAAAGATTTTCACATTACAAAGGATTTGCACGTTACGGGAAATGCCTTCAAGAAGACGGTATTGGATAGAGTTTGTAGCTGAAGTTCTGTAGTTTCGAAAAACGTACTTGCATAATCGAAAAGAAGCAATTTTTAAAGTTTTTATATCGCCTGTAATATGAAAGTTTAAATTCAGCATTTTTAGGCATTTTTCAAATGCCTCACATTTGTTGCCAAAACCGGAAGCTGAAATTGCATGCTATAGGTTTTGAAGATTAGGCCCTAGCAAAAAAAATTTTTTTAAATTCTACGTGATCGTCAATGTAAGTGATACATTATTAGATCCCATGAAAATCGTAAAATTGCAAAAATCGCGCAACGTTTATTTATGTAACATCTCCATAAAAACTGACCTTATTGAGGCCAAATTCAAAAATTGAAAAAAAGCAGCACTCTTCGCACTTTAAAACGCATTTTGATTTTTTGTCCATAGGACACTCTGATCACAAGATATCGAACTTTTACCGACAACTTGATAATGGTGGTAAACTTTTTGCATGTTTTTTAGGGTCCCAAAATTGACATTCACAGCAAAATTCGGCTTGTTCGTATGATCTTTAGAAAACAAGTCTCTGACGACTGGACTATTTGTCAACCTTGATATTTAAATTTTTGTACTTACTAAATTAATTTGTTACATTAAGTAAATAAATGCACTTTTTTAATACCAAAATTAATGTTATTACTAACCCCTTCATTGATAACATCTCGGGATCTTTGACTTAAATGTGTGTTTTAAATGTACATATTTATACCTTTAACCTTCAATATATTTAGGAATCTTCCCAAACTTCACTAATTTTTCCTAGAAACTGTTATTTTTGCTCATCTAATGTATTCTTTGCTTAATTGTGTACGTTTCCTATGTTATCCTTGCTAATAAAGCAGAATTCAGTAATATCTATAAATACCACCAACGATTCTTTAATTGAACTAATATTGTTTATTGATTACAGATCCCCGCCTCGAGGAAATGCGAACAATGGCTGCAATTTCAGGAAACTACGTCGTTCAAAATTATAATAAACGAGAACGAGATATCGAAGTTTTGCGGTTGATAAACTTGCCAAGTTCAAGGCTGTTTATTTGGATTTATTCGAACGTCTGTATTTTGGCAAAATGTAATATTTTATCTCGGTTACCTTGAATTTATAAATAACAAAATCTATCGGGTTACTTTCATAATTAGATTAATCTCTATTTAAATTTGTTTATAAGAAAACAATGATTTAATCAAACACTAAATGTCTCACACGAAAAGTGATAATACAAGATTGTGCTCTAATTAACGCATTGCATAGTCAACCTCTCTAATTGAATTTTTCATACCTATTAATATTCCAGTATACGAAGTTTTTAACTCCGAATTCCATTAACATGAACCAATTTTTTTCTTTTCACAGTAGATAAATAGATTCAATAAGGTGACTTTTAGCCTATTCGACTACAAACGTTTCAGATCTATTATGGTCTTCGAGCCTAGATTACATTCTCTAGCCTGACCCTTTTTGAAAGGTCTGATAACTTACAAGACTGAAACTTTCATGTAGCTCTTTGTCGGTGGCTTTTCTTCTCCTAATGCAAAGAACTGCACATTTGCCAGATTGTCACACGACATAAAATGAGCTCTGCTGTTTCTTCTTCTGTGACAGAATCTGCATAGGTCATCATCTGCCAATCCCATCAGCTTCAACTGGCTATTCAGCTTACAGTGCCCTCTTAGCAGACCTACGATGGCTTTAACTGTTTTTCTGTCTATGTCCTGGTGAATTCCTCCACCATTCCAGAGATTTGTGAGCTACCCACTTTACTACCTTAGCAACGCCGCAGAAGGGTTCCGGTCCAATGAATGGCATTGGTGTGCCTTGCTTGATTATTTTATTTGCTTCTTCATTGCTCTTATGAACCAAATGCCTCGGTACCCAGGCTACCGTAACTTAGCTACGGTATCTCTAAATACGTATAGGAGGACGCTGAGAGACTCTAATTGAACAGAAACGCAAATATATTTATTTTAACGTTATACTCTACGAAAATAGTGCAACAATGATGGTGATTTACACGGGTAAATTGTTGATGTATTTGTGGAATAAATATATACCTAACATCGTTCAACTAAACAAATGTTCAGGAAAGAGCTTCAATGGCAATTGACTTTTAACCAAGCTAAAACTAACTTGAAGGCTTTTGATAAAGGTCTGCCATGCCGATTTATAATTAATTAGTCTATTCTTGATAAGAAAATTCCACAACTCTTCAGTGTATACATCGAGAAGTTGTATCCAAGGTAAACTACACTGGTTCCTACAATCTCAGGTGACATGGTATTGTGCTGGAAAATTTTTTTTAAACAGTTAACTACAATTTTAATTTTTAGAAGAAAAGCGTTTCATAATAATTTATATAGACAATTGTACATCCATACATATCACACGCAAGTAAAAAGTTGAAAAGATGAAGTGAAAGTTTTCATAACCACCATATCAAAATGACGAAAAATATTAACAATAAATGTCAGTGAGATGAGAGAGAATAGTGCCAAATGTAGCAATAGATCCATACCTTTGAAAGAGTAAAGCAATTTAAATATCTCAGAGCGACAATTACCGCAGCAGACGATATCATAGAAGAGATAAAAGGGAGAATGCAGGCAGCAAACGAGGATGTATGGCTTTCACAACATTAGGTAAATCCAGGAGCCTAACACTGCAGCGAAAAAGCTAACAAAAGTAGATGGTAAAAAGCTAATCGTTCACCAAGACTTAACGAAGACTACGTTGTTTAGTTTGAAGCTTCATTAGAGGGTGGGTAAGAATAAAAATTAATAGAAAAGTGCATAAAAGACAGATAGATAACTGCAAAACAAAATGGGCGCCAATAACTCTTAACCTGAGAGTCGTAAAGGATTCTAGATTAAATAAATTCAACATTAGATTAACAAAGAGATTATATATTAAATAATATCTTCAAAAAAGTTATATGGACTCAAAATATTATTATTAAATAAAATAATAAGTCTCAAAAATTTTTTTACGTGCTCAACAAAATTATAAACAAATACCTTCTAAACACAAGTATGTCGTCCACAAGGATGTGTTTGATGTTCTCAGAGACACTTCACCTAAGGCTAGGAACTCCAGTGTAGGTCTACGTTGCCATGAAGCTAATTCCGTTTATCAATTAAACATCATAGTTTTTTAACATTGAAAATGTAATTTAAAATTAATTCAACTATATTTAAAGGGTTTTACACATGTATTTAGTGGCTTCAAACTTGTAAATCCAGATATCACTGATGATGGAATAGTGATTCCGAAAACGTTCTGTGATGTCCCCGATAGGATTTTTATTACTATACCTTTTATAAAGGATTTTTTTAAATAAAAATGTTTTTTTGGAATACATTCTAATTTTAACAATTTTATTACATAATCAACAAACAACTTACATGTACCTATATTGTTCTCAATAATCTTGTTGAACTAAAAAGTTGCAGCATTTAAATAACTAAATAAGCAAATTAATTTAATTAAAACTTTAAACATATCAACATAACAAAACGACAATTAAGTGAATATTTTACTACAATCTAAATCAAATATAAAAAAGTGATCTTTTTATTCGTTCTTACTAAAATTACGTTACACAAGTATGTGACTTTTGTTTAACTAAACCATATAACGTAATATATTCAAAAATTAAAAATCGTCTCATAAAATCTGCCAATAATGATTTTGATTGTAAAATTTATATTCTTAATAATGCAAAAAATAGTCAATAAAACTCTTATAGCACACTTCAACGAGATTAGAAGGAAACATCTGATACGGGCGAAAAAACATGTGCATTTTGGTGTGTCCTTTTTCTAATCCCATAGGAGCCGTGGTCTTCCGACAAAATACAGCGATAAACAACTAGATGGTAGAAAAGGGCGGAATCTGACGGCGGAACGTTGGTGATAAAAAGGGATCTCCACTAGAACTCTATGCACGAAAAAATAATCTCTTAATATTGGAATTAACTATAAAAACAGAGGATGATCAAATTATCATATCATAATATGCGAGTTGTCGATCCTATCTAACCTATATTAACGTTAGAATGCATTTCGATATACAACTAATAACTGGCTGAAATTGGATTTTGCTCTTTTATAACTTGGCCAAAGCTAATTGAAACAAACGATTGAACAAGTACACGTTCATGGGAAAGTATGAATACTTATCTGTATTCAGAGCGATAAAAATATTAATATCTCAACAGAGTTAACCTGAAAGTAAAATTTCGTTAAAAGGTTTTAAATTTAAAGAAATTGAAACGTCACAACACGATCCTCAAAAATAAGGATATTTAAAAGAGTGATCAGATGTATGAGTGTGAGATGTGAGCACTAACTAGAGTGATGGAAATAAAACTCTGATATTAACCAATATCGAGGCTAGATATATAACGTTAGAGACGTCATCCAAGAAATTAAATCCCTATGAGATTTCCATATTCTACCTAATAACCTACTTCCAAAGTTAATCTGAAAGGAGGCCCCGACAGAGAAAAAGCTCTAAGGACATCCACGCATGCGGTGGAGAGATAACACATGGTCAGATATAAGAATAATAGAGCTACCCACTGACCCAACTATCATGGATGGAAGTGTAAGATGGAAGCAATTTGCGCAGTCAGCCAAGACTGCATTTTCAAACTGCTTCAGACTGATATTTCAAGTTGTTGGTCAAAATAACGTCAGGTAGATTACTATACTGATATTAAACGATGTACTAATTCTACACTGCACTTCTTCTTAGAGTGCCGTCTACCTACAGAGGTTGGCAATCATAATTGCTATTTTTATTTCAGAACTTCCTGCTCTAAACAAATACTAATACATGGCAAAATCATTGGGAAAAATTAGGTATAAAATTAAATGTAATCTGCCCAAAAATAAATGATGCTCTGGATAATCCTTTAAATAGAAGAAACCAAGGCGTACATATTAACCGTTCAAGAATTGGCCATACTGCCTTAACACACAAATATTTAATAACAAAACCACTACCAATCTGCTGCAACTTCTCTGATCCACTGACCGTTAAACATATCCTGCTTGACTGTCCGCAATTCATGGAAGAAAGAAGACCCAACGGAATCACAGATAATCTCAAAACAGTTCTCACCAAAAAATCTCAACAGTGTTAACCATTTTAAAAAACATCAAGTTATACAATTTTATTTAATGTAATATCTCTTGTTTTTGTTATATCCACTAATAACCATGTGCGGTTGATGTGGATTTGTGTTTAAATAAAAAAAATCATTCATTTAACTACATGTTTGCTCATTATGTTTACAAATATGCTAAATACCCCAAAATGACAAACAAATATGAAAATTAGGTCTCTATTTGTTGTTTTTATTTTACGGTTGCTAATTATTATAAAAATTCAAGTTCAACAATCGAATTATCTAGCAGACGAGCGATAAGTGTCTATGTAAGTCGAGAAAGTTTCCAAAATGACTTTTCCAGCCATGGGCGACTCGTGTTATCTCGTTATTTTGTTTTCTGATAACTCCAACAAAGTAATAATAAACTTGAAAAACAACATATTTACGACCAGAAAAATTTGGTAAATATTTACATTTTTGCACAATTCTCGACAGCTGACTAAAAATAAACTTAATTTACAGCCAACTGCAATGAAAATGTAATTCATGGGCGAATCTATGATTTTATTATTAGAGGAGTTCTCAGAAACAATAAAAAAGATTTACATAACTAATAAAAGAGGATAATTGCAATTGTATATTGACTGTTTTTTTTTGGCCTGCTACTGAATGATTTTCTACTTATCTGGATTATCGCCTGGATTAGTTTTCTCTATTTAAATCTTATTTCTCGGTTTTATATATCTCCCTAATCTATTTTTTAAACAAGTTAATCCACGTAAGTCATCTATATTTTAAATATGTCACGATTGTTTTGATATTTGATATAATCCGCCATTTTTTTATTTAAATATAATTGCTCGCGCTCGAAATTTTTCACTCAGAATTAAAATTTTTTTTTAACAAAGTTAAAATAAAAATTTTTTTTTTAATTAAAAGTTTAATTTTTAAAAAAACTTTTAACAATGTCCATAAATTAAAAAAAAAATTAAATATTTACATAAGTTGTATACAACAGAACGCATAGGTTATCTGCAGTGGCTTAGTTCAAGTAGCCTGAACGCATGGGTGTGCTCTAAAACATAATAAATTGAATATAAGTACCATCAAATTTATAATGCATTGAGATAATTCCTTGTACTGATATGTAAGTATGCTTATATTATTTTATTACATATAAAAATAACTCATGCAACTTATGCACCAGTTAACACCAGACTGAAGCTGGTCTATTTGAAACACATTTCATGTTATATAACTGACCACTTTCACACTTTTATATTATTTACTGGTTTATATTACTGACTCCTTTTTATATAATCGACTATTAACAGTCAGACAACGTCAATTGAGGCTAAAAACCGAAGTAAAACAGGCATTAAGCCTATTTATAAAGTAGGAAGAAGAAGACTATTAACGAAGTCCTTTTTGTAAAACACTGATTAAATGGTTGTATATACATTGGCTTACATATACCATCTATTTTAGCCTCTAGTTTCTTGAGGGCCTGAAGATGCTGCATAACTTATAAAGAGAGAAACCGATCCACTTTTGTTATAATAAAAACCTTAAAAAATCTAATACGGATTGTGTATAAAATCCTTTTCCCTAACATTCATATTTGCTCGTCTTTCCATTATTTTTAGCTACTGCCCAATATTTTCTACTATAATCGTAGTAGAAGTTTTCTATTTATTTCTCCATTCTTCTTTAGCATCCACTGATGTTTTTGTTATATCTACCTTTGAATCAATCAAAGGTTACCATTTTTTTTAATAATTCCGTAGATTCTGAGTTTTCAATTACATGGAACACTGAATATCAAATTATTAATTTATTACTTTAGTACATCTCTTTGTCAGTCCGACAGCCAGGTGGGCTAGGCGACTTACTCGTATTCGCTTTACTGCCTAATGGTTTAGTGGCGTTGCGTTGGTTCAATTCCTGGCCCGGGACAGAAAAATAGAAAGGCTAATTTAGTAGTTTAAAATAAAAGTAAAATAAAGTTCATGTAACCTTCTAGCTTAGGTCAGTTTAGAATTATAATTGACTCTGGTATGTAGAGTCTAAGCCATAGTTGGCTTAGACGCCACTATGTAGGACCCTTAGCAAAATCGTGCGTATGTGTCTAGCCAAAAAAATGAATCGCAATTGGTTTAGTCGCTAAGACGTCTCCCGGAAATGCAGTGAACGCTGATAGATTTGAATGATTTAAATCAACAATTTTATAAAACAAACTCTTTTATTTCGTTATAGTTTTTTGTAATATATTGTTTTGTTATTAAATGTACTACACCAATACATAACTCTTTATTCTCCTCTTAAGTAAAACCTTATAAAACCAAAAACATACTGAATCAAATCCTGGAGGTCTGCTACATTATATCGAAGGAACTACTTCTTTAAACAGTGTCATGGTCCTAAAATATTTGGTAGTGTACCCTCTAAGGAAAGGAATTCAATAAGCATTTCTTAACGATTAGTGCAGATTACAGCAAAGTTTCCATCGCCATTCGAACTTTTGAGACTATTTAATTTTTTTTTAATTTAGTAATAAGAGCTCCACTTTTGACAATAATTTGTCAACATTGTTAACGGTGCAAATATATAAATGACAACAAACAGTGTTTACTGTTGGTTTTACTCCAGACATCAGGACAAATTAAGACGGGACGAAGCAACATCTCTGTTTCGAAACAGAGGAAAATTATCTGTTTTAATCCGTTAAGGATTTACTCTTTGATTTACTCAGTACTCTTCGATCTGTCAAAGATTTGTCACGCGCTGTTAGCATAAATAAGGAATTATAAGTCATATTTAAGAAAGGAATTATAAGTTTAAAGTTTGTAGTAAAATTTCTTTTGTGTAAACCAGCAAGTTTGTGTTATAAGTTTTCGCATAATTTTTTTGGTACCCATAGACACCCAGGGTTGCCACATATCTACCATCAAGATCTGCGTGATAGTGACTTGGATGGACAATAGTGGACATAAACATTCCAAATACTTGTATTAACTAGTAATATTTTAGTTCTAGAATTTTGTTTATTTATGTTCTAACTTCTTTGATGGTATTTGTACTTCTCTCTCTTTAATCAATTTTTCGTGCCTTTGGAATTTTTCGTTAATTACAGGTAAGAGCTCTCATAATTTTGTATCCAGCACCCAGGATTTATACACTCTCTCATTTAGGATATTCTTCAAGTCTGTCCTATTGTGGAAATACTAATTTTACTTACAGTTTTTGTAAATGTACATCATTTATTATCGTTTAACTCTAGAGCAGTATATATAACTGTTTAATTAACTTATTAAGACAGTAATATATGAATTATAATTTTCTACAAAATGTTCAGTTAGTCGTGTTAGGTTTGTTTTAAATCGTTTGTGCAACATATGCTTTGATGGGTCTTTAGAAGAGAAAAGGGCTTCCGTACTCTACTAATGTCGATTTAATCGTAATTTTGTGTTAGGTGTCTTATTGAGAATCGCTACAAAGTTCTGTGCCAATGAAAAAGATTTATGTTGTAATTGTTTCTCATTTATATATACATAAAAAAAAACTTGCCTAATGATCAACCCAAAATCTTTCTACCTTTTATCAAAGGTGCCACTGCCAAGAACACTAGAACTCTTAATCCTCTGAACATCAAAACCATCTTCACTACTCACTCCAAGTTGTCCAATCTCGTCAGATCCGTAAATCCGCAAATCCCCAACGAAGACCATGGTGTCTACGAGATACTAGTTGCCCACGTACATACATAGGACAGACAAATCTTAGAATCCATAACCGTATTTACGAACATTCTATATCTGTAAAATCTTCCGATACAAATGACGAACACACAAGACAAAGATCTCCAACATGACGGGCAACCAAATGAAGACTCTGGTGGGAAAATCCCTACATGAAGCTGTCCATATGGCACAGGATCACAGTCAATGGAGACAGCAAAGTAATAATATATAAAGTGTCACCACGCCCTGACAAGGGCGCAAGGAATGAGCAGGAGGATGTATTATACCTATACTATTTATCTCTACTATCACTTGCTTTGACAACATATTTGTGATTATTTCTCTGCTTTTTGTCACTTATCAACATATATTTTTAGTCTCCTACTGTTCATTCTCTCTACTAGTCGAGACAAATCCACGAACCCACAAGTACAATGTACTTATGCATTATTACAAGCTATAAAAACTTTATTTTATGGTATAAAATGTAATATTATGGTTTATAATACTACTAATATTGAACTAATATCTAAATACGTTTTATGAAAATAATTTGTTTATGACAAGACCCTGTAATGTAAATATGTAGATAAAAGCCAAGCTATATAAATATTTTCGTCTGTTATGAGCCATGCATTGATCTATTTAAGAGATAATAAAAAACATTGTAAATGGGTGACGGATGACGGCTGGATCGGAAATGGATGGTAGGCGGGCGAATGCGAGCATGATGTTTATTTGTTATTATTTCAACCTCTTAGAATATAGAAACAAAGTAACAAAAATTATTTAGAGAAATGTACACCATATACATAGTTTAATTTTGTAATCTGTAACAAAATATTTGAAAGAGAAGATACATGGGTCTCATTGTGACCCAAGCTTATAAGGTTTGTTAAAAGATTTATGAGGCTGATTAAAATAATCACAGATCATCGATTTCATCGTAAAACTAACAGAAATCATCAGCTTCCAGAATACTATATTTGTAAAAAATATGTTCAACAACAAATAAGTAAATTTTGTCTCAAGGTAGCCTACCCCGCATCTTACGGTTTACAAAAAGTGAAATATCTAGTGAAACAAATGAAGCATAAAAAATATTAATTGTTAAATTTAATTGCTTTCTTCAGTTAATTGTGAAAAATCATGAGCCAAATAACAGTTATTTATGGTTGCCATAATGAACAAATGATGCGATTGGACAAAAAAGTATCTAAGCTGGACTTTGAAGATTGAAGAAAAATTTTGTCCTAGGATAACAATCTATTTTTGGTACTCCAAAGTGCCTTCACTGTTGAGGTTGGCGATCAATATGGCAAATTTTTCTCTGTTCTGGGCTTGATAAATTAATTAATTTCCTCTTGTGTGGGTCCAATCTCTGATATTTCGTAGCCAAGATTTTTTCATTCGTACTATGCCCCTTTTAGCTTCAATATTGCCTTCTAATACTACCTGGAGCTGCTCAAATTCCCTATGGCGCATTATGTATCCTAGATATGACGTCTTTCTAATTTTGATAGTATATTGACCAAATGAGGGAGTTTGTTCAATTACTTATACTTCATGTACTGGAAGTACTTCTTCATTCGTAAGTTCTGCTGGTCTAGCTTATTCTTAACATCCAGCGGTACATCCACATTTTCAAATGAATTTAATTTGTTGAGGTCATACTGTTTTAATGTCCAGGTCTCACAGCCATATAGTAATAGAGACCACACATATCACTTTAGTGTTCTCAATCTTATTGAGACTGATAGCTTGGGGTTACAGAGCATTTTACGCATATTCATGAAACCAGATCTTGCTATTTCAATGCGTCTTCTAATTTCTCTTGTGTGGTCTAGTTGACTATTTAGCTCTCTGCTCAAGTATATGAAGCTTTGGGAACTCTGAAGGGTGATACCATTTACTTGTATGTTAGGTGTAACTTGTTCATGGGGTTTTTATGGAATACCAGAATTTTGGTTTTGAAAAAGTTAATGTCCAAGTCCCGTGACTTTCTTCTGATATGTTCATCAATATTTTTAGGTGGTCTTCTGTTTCTACTAATATTACGGTGTCATAGGCCTATCTTATATTGTTAATGATGATTCCATTGACACTGACACCTTCAGGGCTATCTTCAAGACAAGCTCTAATTATATGTACGGCATATACATTAAATAATAGGGGGGACAAAATGCACCCTTGACGCACTCCTCGTTCTATGTTGATGTACTTGTTGTTTCCGTTCTCTGTTCGAACGCATCCTGTGTAGTTCCAGTATGTATTACTTATGATAGCTATGTCGTGTCCGTCCAACTCTACTTCTTTTAGCACGTCATTCAATTTTCGTATTTGATGCGGTCAAAGGCCTTTCTATAATCGACAAAGCACACATACAGCCGTTTTTGAACCTCAAGATACCTTTCTGGCATCAGTGTCAATCCATAATTGCTTCTCTAGTGCCTGTACCCTTTCTAAAACCATATTGAGAACGACTCAGGTATTCTTCACACTTATTGTGAATTCGGTTATATATTATTCGCATAAAAATCTTAGCGGCATGACTCATTAGAGATATAGTTCGATGGTCTTCATCGAACTGTATCCCTGCTGATCCCGTCTGAAAACTTCTATGTTTATTTTAATAAGTTACAGGAGTGAAAAAAAGAGAAAATTTAGTAATTTTAAATATCTAATTAAAAAATTTTTATTTATTCTAAGGGCCTCGGTAATAATGTAATTTTTTCATTCTGCGTTTAAATTTTTCAAAAATATTTGTTGGTTTTCTCAGGATTCGAAAAAAACGAATGCATTTAAAAAGCATTGGGCCGAAATTTTTCGCCTACGCTCTTACGAAAGCAAAACTAAAATAACTAGGACATAATTAGAAAACCAAGATATGTGTGCTTTCGACTAATACTCAACGAAGAAAATAAAAGGTAAGAAATGGATAGTTGCGACAGTGGACAAGTTTAACAACAGACCAGTTGCTACACGTAGTCCAAGACCAAGATCAATATAAGAATATTATAAGCATTGTAGTCACCGACGTTCCCTAGGAATAGAACACCCTAAGAAGAAGATGTAAAGTATCACCTATGTTTAAATTAATTGGCACAATATTATATGTACAGAAATTTACTGTTGCCACATGCAATGAGGAATGAATTGCTATAACCTTGGTTTCGTTTAATGTATTGTCTATGGTTTTTAAGATATCAAAAACTATTGCCTCTATTTCTTAGATTAAGTACCACTACGATTCATAAATGAACATTAATGCTTATATTTATTGGTGTCTTTTGATTTAAATATTAAGACTGATTTTCTTCATGTCAGAAAGCAGTATGATATTTGTCTTACAGTTCAGGCATTCTTTAGAACTTTAATACAGTCACTGATTAATTTTTAATCAAATTATTTATCTAATTTTATTGTGTTTTATGGTATTTAAGAGCTTTGCTAGGTGTATCACATCTCCTTTGAAGGTTCGCCATTTCTATTGCTTTTTAAAAACTAGAAAATAGGTTTAAATTTGTTCAGAATAATTCGTAAAATATAATTAGATCATTGTGTCAAATGGTTTTAATAAATTTCATATATATCGTTTGAAATTTTCATACAGTCATTATCATTGTAGTAATTTCAAATTTTTGATATCATGTGGGTCGCATTCCCGTTCTAATGTGTAAAACATACCGACCATAACATAAATCTCTCGGCTCTACATCCGCCTCTTTATGGGTCGCGTTTCCCGAAATCTCAACCGTTTATCATAGCACGCCTTGCCGCTTTTTGCCAAACAATTTCTGCAGTAGAATCGCGGAAACGTTAGAAAAGTTAAAAACCAACGGATCTGATAGATTTGTTGCGGAAATTTTGAGAACTACCTGTTTTTTATAGAGTTTTTGGAAATAGAAATGTTACGTAAAAACTAGAAATTATTTACAGGATGCAATGGTTGTCTTGAGTGGGTTTTATACAGAAAGCACGTAAAGGTTGCAATGCACTGGTTTCGATTAAACCTCCGAGAACAGAAAAAATCTTAAATTAAATTATAATTTTATTATGACAGAATATTTACAATAAATGAAGGTTACTTTTATTTACAATAAAACTACGAAAATGGAATTGGCAGTGTTAAGGTATTAAATTAAATTTATTTCTATCCCAATTATTCTTTTATTTCATTAATGGTATCAAATATATAAAAGCAAACTTTGGATTTAAGGTACCCTCAAAAAAGTCTAATAGCTTTATATCAGCAGATATAACTGGACGCTTTATAAACCAAGATATTCACGTACATGTTTCGCATATTGCAGTCGAGCAGCTTTTTTTTAGACCAGGCGCTGTTTTAAAATGATCACAAATGTATAAATGTAGTGTTTGCATAAGTCGCTTCCAAGAATCACTAGAAATCATCATTTCACTATGCATAAGTTCTCAAAAGTGGGCTTAACCTTTATGAAACAATATATTATAAAAAAATTTAAAAAATTAGTGTTTTGCTTCGTTTTGTATGGTGTATCTCAGCAGCTATTAGTTACACGAAAAATATTAGTAATGCTAAATTTGAAACCAAATTTGATTGTAACCTTTAAACCAACATTTCGGTAGTTAATCCTTGCCTTTGACAATATTCTAAAATATACAACATTGAGACCAGAATACAGACCAACTGCAATAAAAAGGTAACAAATGCCCTCCCAAGTAATACATATACCGAACATAATATAACTGAAACGGTTTTTAAATAAGGCTAAATAAATTTTACAACAATATTGTAAAGTCATTATTAATTCTCATTTATTGATCTTTTTTTAATTTACTAAAATACGATAATTTATTATCAATTTATTAAATCACTGTACAATAATTTATTTGACTACTAATTACACAATTTATCTATACGGGCGTTACATTTTAAAACACGAGCGCGGCTTCTTTTTGACTGATTTCCTCAATGAAAATCCTTGTTATTAATATGAAACCATTGGCACATCGTCGAAAGAATCGATGGCATTCTCGACGTAGACAGAGCGGCGAATGGTCTAAAAAAACTGGTATTTTATAGCGGCCTGTTTCCAGAAAGGTCGATTGTTGTTTTTATAGCGGATGGGAACCTATCGTCTGTCAGGTAGGTAATAACTACAAAAATCGTGAATGAAGAGAATATTAGTAATATATATGTTTACGGTTTATAATATGACTCATATTTTTTTACGTAACAATATCAATATACAACTCTTCCATATATGAAAAGTTTATCCGAACAACTAGCGAATCTTTTAGCCAAACATAATAGTAGCTCATAACGGCAACAATCTTTTAAATAAATATTTCACTAAACTACAAACAAAACTCCAAAACTCAAAAAATCATATGTTGTTTACAAGATACATGTACTAACTGTGAAAATGTCTATATTGGGCAAACCAGTCAACTGCTTCAATCCAGAATTCGTTCCTACACATACGACAAGAACAACGGCACTGCGCTCACAAAACATAAGAATAAGAGAAAGCATAAATTTTACTTCAAAAACATTAAAATTTGAAAAACCCATTTGAAAAAAAAGGAAGAGGGAGATATACGAGTCAATAGAAAAATGACAAAAAAGATACAAAGAACCTAAATAAAATATATTTGAGTCTAATTTAAATAATATTAAACCTTAAAAATAACACCATAGAAAACTCTTGTTGTAAATTATCTCGTTTACGTTTGGTAAGTTGTTATATGTTTTACAATAACTTTTTGTTCTCAATCTTGTTAATTCTAGAAACTTGATAAAGGCAAGGATTACCTGTCGAAACGTTTATTTAAATGGCACAAACATCTAATTCCAAATTTAATAATGCTTACTAAATCTAAACCTAAGAAATGCCTACTGATTTTATATTACATTTGCAAATACAGTTATTGCAGTTTGCTAAACCAGAATCACTATGTCCCAATAAACTGTGTCGATTCCAAAGAATAAACTTCTTTATTGTCTTACATATTAATAATAATTTAATATCCTGGTTGTTGTTATTATCTTTACATAAATCAAACCACATGCACTTCATCGTACGTTTTTCCAATTAAGTTTGATGTCATATTTTTTGTTCTATAGTACCATCATTAATGGCATTATTTCTTTGCCCATTCGATACTATCTGCCATTTAAATTCTAGTTGTGTTAAGTCCAAATATTGATGTTGTAGTAAATTTACATATTTTTCTCCATTCATTAAACCGTCGATGAAAAATGGTCTAACAACTCTATTACCAACTGTTCTTACCCACACATTAACTGTATGTACATACTAAGGGTGCCCCTATATCGACCAGTGAAGGTTCATTGGTGCCAGTATCTATAAATCTGCTAATTTATTGTACCATGTAAGGAAATTATTATATACCGATACATCATTAATTGAAAAAATTTCTGTATGCGATCATGCACTTTATATGGGTGCCACTTATTTCTTTTTTATATATTTCAAAATTAAAGCTTTACTTACTGAATTCTCCCATGAAACTTTCCTAAAATAGTTTATGATCAACATTTTGCATTTTTAATAATGTATACAAATGTTGATCTTCTCTAATGTCTTATAAAATTCCTTATAATAATCAACAGCATTAACAAATGGTCTAAATTTTGTTTTCACCTTATTCATTGTAGAAAATGTAGTAGTCTATTGGGAGATTTATCACTAAAAAATGGGCTTTTTAAAAGTAATTACTAAAGTCCGTATTATAAGTATTTTGATTTTTGTTTGTTTATAATTTAGGGGTTTTAGTAAAAATGCTCATTTACAAATGTTTTACTTACCTTACCTATTTTAATCCACTAGTTAAATAATTTCCCGTGTAAGTACAATTAAGTAGTTCTAGTGGTTAAAGGGCGATTAAGAATTTTAATCTATCAATAGACAAAACCTGAAAACCCATTGTGACTACCTACTCATAAAGTAGACATTAAATTTAAAAATTTGTAGATAGGTTACTTTAAATATGCAATAAAATATTGCCAGCAAATAGCAATAACTTCTGGCCTAAAAGTATTTTGCGCTTTTGAACTTTTGTTTTTGAACTTTTATAAAACGTCCGTTAATCATTACGAAGTTGTGTACCAGAAATACCAGAAATTTCGCTTTCTTCAGTTCAGGTTAAGACTATAACCTTGACTAAATTGTCAATTGTTGTGTACCTGCATGTAGAACATCTTTGGCCATAGCACAGTATAAAGAGTTCCACTGGAACCTCTTTATACTGTGGCATAGTCCTTACTTTATTTTCTTTACTAGTCCCTGTCAATTGATATTATCATTCTCTTGCAGTATATTTCTTGATCACTTGATCTCATCTGAGGATTTCAATGATCAATAATGCTGTATTTGTACAATAATACAATAAAGGATTCAATAATCTTTTATTCTATTATCCAATAATTGGGCTTCAAAATTTTTAATTTAAGTAGGAACGACAGAACTATGCAGAAATTATAAGACAGAGGGCATTCATAGGAATGAAAAACGAGCACAGGAAAAATATTAAGTGACTGATTAAATGAGAGAGCACAGGAAAAAGATTAAGTGACTCTGACGAAATGAAATAAAGATCATAATTATCATCAATGGCGCTACAACTCTTCGTGAGTCTTTGCCTCGTTTACTATTGCCTTCCATGTTTGTCGGTCCTGTGCCAGTAATTCCCATCGTCGCACTCCCATTTTCTCTAGATCTTCTTTGACTGCATCTTTCCACCTTTTTCTAGGACGCCCGACATACCTTCTTCCATCCGGCCTTTGTTTATAAGGCGATTGTCGTTACTGCGTAACACATGTCCTGCCCATCTGAGTCTATTGGCCTTTATATATCTGACTAGATTTTCTTTTCCGAATAGCGACTCTAGCTCGTTTTTTGTATCTGCTCCTCCATTCGTTTGTCACGCTGTCTCTGCAAGGGCCATATATCATTCGAAGAATTTTACGTTCACACACCAGCAATTTATTTACTTACCTTTTTGTTATCGTCCATGTTTCGCTTCCATACGCGACTGCTGGTCGTATTATGGTCTTATATATCCGGATCTTTACACCTCGTATAATAAGTTTCGACTTCATCAGATGTTGCATTGCAAAGAAAGATCTGTTTTCTGCCATTATTCTCGTTTTAACTTCTCGCTCTAATTTGTCTGTCATTTGTGATTGACTCCTAGATATTTAAATTCTTTAACCACTTCGAAGTTGTGATCATTTATAGGACTGTTTTGCCTTATTCGCCGTCGTTCTTGTTTTGAGACGACCATGTATTTTGTTTTGTCTTCATTTATTTTTAGACCGATGTTTAATCCAGCTTCTTCAAAGCTCGAGAAAATATTCTTAATTTCTAATGTTGATTGTGCTACTGCGTCTACGTCATCGGCAAAGGCGAGTATGATTTTTGCTCCCCGAGCAATTATGTCTGGTTTGATTTTTGGATATATTTTTCGCATGACATATTCTAAGGCAGGTTAAACAACAATGGGGACAACTGATCTCCCTGTCTCAGTCCAGAATTTACGCAGAAAGCATTTGATATTTTTCCCCTTATTCTAGCTTGTGTAAAAGAGTTACTTACACACATTTGTGTTACCGCAGCTAGTTTCTTGGGTACTCCGAGCTCGATCATTGCCTTCCATAATGTTGTACGGTTAATTGAGTCATAAGCCTGTTTGAAGTATATAAAAATCTGATGCACGTCGTGATTATATTCTCAATACTTTTTCAAGCATTTGTCTTATTGTAAATATATTTCACATCTGCAATACACACTGGTAGTCACCAACTATTTCTTCGGCGTATGGTACTAATCTTTTTAATAATATCGAAGCCAATATTTTACTTTTTATCTAAGTGTTCTTCTAGCTGCGGCTCTCTCTGTGGAACCGTATACGTTTTTCTTCTGATGGCCAGAGAGTAAAGATGGCCAAATGGAACATGAGAGAAACCTACACAGAGTGTAATGTTTTTCCAAAATAGGGGAAATGATAAAAAATTGGGAACTGGATTATCCGTTGTAAAGCAGCTAAAAGAGAATATTATAAATTTTAAGCCCATAAATGACAGAATGTACCTTTCAAGGATATGAGGAAGCATTTTAAATATACATGCTCCGACCTAAGAAAAGGATGATGAGGACATGTACATATTCTACGAATTATTAGTAAAAGCGTTTAGTCTGCGTAAAGAAAGTAATGGAGATGGAAAATGTTGACAGGGTTATCATTGGAAAACAACTGAAAACGTAGTAGTAGTAATAAAAAGCATGTAGTTGCAGAGAAAGGAGATCTACACAGTAACATGGTCGTTCACCAATGGTAAAAGTACGAGCTAGTTACACCATATATCTTGATCTAACAAAAACATCAAAACGTCACCACAAAATTTAGAAAAATAAGAGGGCTCACTGCATTTCTGACTTATCGTGGTAAGAATAATTTTTACAGTAGAAGGGAAAACGAGATCAGACATCAAGAGAAAAGTATTCCGATATATGACAACAGCTAACTAAAGGATGACAGAAAATGAATTACAAAATTACAATTTTGGTACCGTACAATTTTTGTATACAAAGTCCGAAGTAGAAACGAACTGGGATATGATGAAATGAGAACAAAACTAAAGAAGTTAAGAAGTGGTTCAAAGAGGAATGTAGAGATCTAGCGAGAGCAAAATCCAAAGCAAGGCAGGCGATGTTATCCAATCATAATGAAACCAATGAATAGAATTGCAAAAAATATGAAGAGTTTAAGAAAAAATACAGAACGCTAAAAAGAGAATACAAGGAAAGATCCGAAACAAAGAAATTGGGTCTTTCTACCAGGAACTAAGGAAGACAAAAAAGGTTTATCTGAGATAGATATATTAAGCGGGCGAATGTTGACTAACTAAATTCATTAGGTGTATTTGGGAAAAAGTGAATATGGTAGTATAATCATCGCTGTGCTTGACACTTTTTTTCGAAAGTTCTTTGTTGTTATAACTGGTCGAACTAATCAACCAGTTGGCTATTGTACATCTTTCATTCGTATAATTTTTTTATTCAGGTTTTTAGTGGTTACGTGGAATGACTACTATCAATTACTTTGTTTAATTTACTTCTGGTAACAATAATAAGAAACAATGATTTAGAAAACATCAATAGGTTTTACGAGTGATTTAACGCTTCTGGTTAAGACAAAGATATAATTAATAAGTATATATTTAAAAAATAGAAGGGGAAGTAAGAAAATATGGAATGGAAATTAATATTAAAAATCAAAATATATGATTATGGAGAAAAGCCGAGATGAAGCAAAAGATGGATAGAAAAGGTTAAGTGACTCACAGGAAGTAGGCAATTTGGACTGAAGAAGAGAAACAGAAGACAGACGAAGATGGACTAGTTAGTATCGTCAAGAATTTTAGTAAAAAATAGCATAAAGTATTACAAATCTAATTTATTGCCCTAGGCCTACAAGGTCTATGTGCACTATAAATAAATAAATCAATTTCACTTAATTGGTAAAGTTTCTTACTTTGATTACTTTACAAAAAGTTGGGATTTGTGTTATAAAAAATACTATTTATTAAATAGCAAATTGTATGTATTTTAAGTTATTTAAAAAAATATTTTTAAAAACGTAAAAATTATTTTTTTTACTGTAAACATATTTTTTTTCGAATTTATTCATTTTGCAGTAAAATTGACCGTTTTTCTATTATTATTTGTTGAGTTTTTAAAATTTTTTGTTAAATACCTCGATTTGTATTGGGCTAACAGCCAAAATTAAAAAGCAATATCGCTGATTGTTTATAAACTACGTTTTATCGATCAACAGTTTTTTCGATAAAATATAATTTTTTTGAGTTATTAAACATATCGTTAGAAATATCGATTAAAAACATAAGAAAAATTGAGCTAATTTTCAATCACGAATCTAAAATTACTAATTTTTCTAAAAAACTCTATTGACATTTTTGCTTAGAATATATTTTGATACTAATTCTTGAGGTTATTTTTGATATAAAGCTTCTAATCCGCTAGGCGGGGTGAATTCTACTACCAACGTAAAAGCACACTTCGGCATAGGGTAGATTTTGAAAGAGTAAGTAAGGTTAATTCCAAAATTTGATCAAAATCTATATGCGTTATGAAAATCGGGGTTTATACCATATTTTTACCATGGTACACTGGATTAAAATATTTATGTAATGGAAGGGCGCTGTTGATCGTAATGTACGGAGAAGACGAATGATTCCACCCAACCGAAAAGTTTCTTTTTCAATTTATTAGAGAAGCAAACTTTCTAAAAATATTTCATTGATCAGTTTCGCATTCTGGTAATTTATTATTAAAAGCAGACGAAATCTCCTAGCAAAAATTCACGTACACGAAATAGACGTCGCGGTGTATTTTCTTACAAAATTGAAGTTTCTAGAATAAAAAATTGCTGTTTACTCTACATCGAGGTCGTCGTATATTTCATGTCATTTTCAATGACAGAGCCTGAATAAAAATACCATTTTCATGGCTGATTTTTATTCAATAATGGCGGGCCAGGAAACGAGTTTTTAACAAATTTATTTAAGCGACCCTCGATGGAATACAAGGTATCTTCCGATTTTATTCAATCAATGCTGTAAAAAAATCTTATGGCAGATCAGAATTTAGATTTATGTTGATTTTATTTCTATACCTACTATACTAAATTATATTTCATTACAGTAAAACCTCGATATAACGGACTACTTGGGGGAACGGGGTGTCCGTTAAAGCCGAAAGTCCGTTATATAAAAATATGTTTAAAATAAATCAAAACACTTTTTTTTAATCATATATATGTACACTGTATTCAGAATATCTATATATATATATATATAATAAATATATTATATATAAAGATTAAAAAATATAAACAAAATTCTATTTACGTTGTCTTCGGACATTCGTCGTGAAGTGACATTGCTGTGGATATCGACACGCTTGATAATAATTAAAAAATGTTGATTTTAATTGTAAAACCTTAAGTTTTGCAAGCTACGCTGCCTTCTTGTATATTCTGCATTATCTCCATCGTGCAATACAACCATCACTTCGTCTAAAAACTTTCTGCGATGCCTAGGTTGAATAAGTGATGTATTTTTTGGCAAAAAACATACAGCTAAAGTTGCCATCTTCTGAACTTAGAATATTTTTAGAGGGGTGAGCAGGAGCATTGTCTAAAAGCAATAAACATTTCAACTCTTCTGGCGGTATTCCCAAATATGCTCCTCTTATGCTAAATTTTATTGAAATTTTTTGTAAAATACAGTTTTACTGACCGGATTTTTTCTCCGATATATCCGAAGTCCGTTAAATAGAGGTCCGTTATATCGAGGTTTTACTGTATTATCATCATTTTTTTACTAACTTAAAAAACACGATCTATTTTCCGTATTCTACTACGTTCCAGAGGGATGTTCTTATTTAGTATGGTTAGTTTTATAATATAAATAAACGCACCCACCCCAACTTGAAGTTCATCACATATTATATTAATCACATTGTTACAGTATTAATGTTAATTACAACGAAAGATACATGTTATAAAGCCAGTCTACAGACAATCAATGCTTACCAACAACAGATATTTAAATTATCACTCAAACCACAATATACATATCACAAAGGGAATTATCAAATCATACGATATCTTATATTTATTTTTTTATACTATTATTTTTTATCTATCTTTTATTTATATGATCTTATATATATATATATATAATTATATATTATAAATATATCTTATATTTATTTTTTTATATTTATAAACAAGAAATTTTACAATATTGACGGCAGAAAACAACATAACACAACAAAGAAGGAATTTGAAGATGACAATACTTTATATAAAGGGCTTATTCAAAAAATTAAAAAGGATAAAAAATAAATAAAACAATATTCGAAACAACACAATAAACCAAAATCTGTTCTATTCAAAAAGAAAAATTCAAACCAAAACCAAACAAAACAACACACAGGGAAATCAAAGTACTGCATGTATAAAATATCTTGTGAATAAAACAATTTTTATGTGGGAGAAACCGCATGACCACTAAGAGTCAGGATAAACTAGCATAAATCATACATATAAAACAATGAACACAGAGTACAAAAAATATGCTTTAATAGTCATGAAAGAAACAGACAGCAAAAGAGACATGTCGAAGAAGCAGCCTTCATGGAGAAAATTGTGTAAAAAGCCCATTACGAAATCAGCAACAAGAATATACCAACATTAATTGATTAATAGATATATTATCTACAATTATACATAATTCATAAACACATAATACACAAAGACACAAAAAATATTTTATCAAAATTTGACATCAACCTGAGGGTACAATACCACAGTCAAAATTTTAAACTCAAAACATGGCTATATATCTACAAGATCTAGACAAAGTAAGTCATTTTGTCATATTGTTGAATCAAAGCGCCAAATGCTAAACAACTACAGGTTTTTTATTTTTAATATATAACTTTTTTGAAAATGATTTTCTGAGTAAAAATCGAAACGTCAAAAACAAACAAAATGTAATTTTTATTAAAATTCATAGGTTTAATCGCATAAAAATATAATTGTCTGATATAATTTATCTGACTTTATAACTATCTTTTGTTTCTTTATTTTTCATGAAAATGGAATTGCTGCAATTTATATTTAGCTTCATATGCTATTCTAACAAGCTATGAAGATAAGCTAACAGATAAGCACATTTGCACCAACAAAACTGTATGAAAAAAAAATTAATAACTTTCTTCTTCTTCTTGCTTTTTGTATG
Organism: Diabrotica balteata; assembly: GCA_918026665.1. NCBI lineage: Eukaryota > Metazoa > Arthropoda > Insecta > Coleoptera > Chrysomelidae > Diabrotica > Diabrotica balteata. Next base: position 76,038,939 of record OU898277.1, read on the forward strand.
TAGGCTTTAAAGCCCGTCTTCAATATTAGCCTCCCAAATTGTTTAAATTGTCGCACCATCTTTTTGTTGGTCTGCCAATACTTCTTCGTCCATTTGGTGAATTATCTCGTGCTATTCGTACTATTCTATCCCATGTCATTCTACTGATGTGTTCATCCCACTCCTGTTTTCGTTTTGTCACCCATCCATTTATGTCTTCTATATTGCATGCTCTTCTTCTCTCCCTATCCAACAGACTTTTCCATGATAGTCGTCATAGTATTTTCATCTCTGTTGTTTCTAGTAGTCGTCTCGTTTTAGATGTGTCAGGTCTTGTCTCCACCGTGTATGTGGTATATAGGTATATAGACCTGGTGTATAGAATAGCTGTTTGTTGTTGTTGTTTACTTGCTTTAATCTTTGTTGTCGCACTTCTTCTTCTTCAATATCTCCGTAACTAGTTATATATATTCTCAGATATCTAAACCGTACTTCTTGCTTTATTATTTTCCCATCAATTTCTATTTTACACCGAAGTGGGTATTTAGATGTTGTCATACATTCGGTTTTTTCTGCTGATATCATATTGCACTTCTTGGCTGTTGTATTATATTTGGATTTCTTAGTCCCACATTCTGTAGCCATGATCTTTACATACTGCTTGTATTATTTAATTAATAACCAAATAATAATATAAGTTCAAACTTTCGAATATTACATATGTTCCAAAATCACTAAAATATCAATATGATTACAATTTGTATGACTCAGTGACGCTGATGATGTGGTTCTCATTGCAAGAAATGGAAAAGAATTGCAAATATAGCAAAAAGACTGATTCGGGAAAGCTCTAAAATGGGACTGAAAGTTAATATTAATAAATCGAAGTACATGGAGATCTCGAGCAAAAAAGGAATAAACACCAGGGGATCCTTTAAATTGGAGGTGGGGGATGGATCAGTTGTAGAATTCGAGAAGGTGGGATGAATATATGTACTTAGGTAGGTACTCTTATTGATCAGACATGTAAGGAAAGAATATATATAAAATAAAATATAAAAGGCCAAAGATATATCTCGTAATACAAAAATAAGAGTATATAAAACTATAATTAGACCCACAATGCTATACGCTGCCGAGACATGGACTATGAACAAAACCATACAGAACACATTGGAAGCATGGGAAAGAAAGATACTTCGCAGAATATTTGGTGGAAAATTAGTAGAGGAGAATGGAGAAGACGAACTAATGCAGAAGTGTATCAATTTGTATGCTAACCCTACAATAACAAAAGTGGTGAAAAAACGTAGACTAGAATGACTCGGTCATCTAGAAAGAATGCAAGACTAGTCAAGAATATTGCTTGGAGAGTACCTGAGTGCAAAAAAAGAGAGGAAGACCAAGAAGAAATGGAGAGATATCGTGATGAAGATGTCAGAGAGATGGGCATCAGAGATTGAAAGCGGTTAGCTAAGAATAGAAAACGATGGAAATTATCCATCCAGCAGATGGGCCTAAAAGGCCTGTTTGGCCTAAAAGGCCTGTTAACGCTGTACATACATACACGACTCATACACTATTTCAGTTGCCTTTACTTTTAACAGCTCTAAATAGATATAAAGCAACTATGAAGGAGAGAATAAAACAGTCTTTGTTTCATTAGGTTAGTGGGAATTATATATCCTAATTTTATCCTTAAAATGCCTTATCATCGACCTAATGTCTTAAACCATTTTATATTCGTTACTTTAATTATGTAATTTAAGGGTAATCTGACCTTAATATAGACGTAAGTATTAACCACATTTCCAATTTAACAGTTAAATTTTACCCTTTTGTTTTCATTTGTAAGCGGTTATGCTTATTTGTAGGTTTTTCACTGATGATGATCTGATAAAATTGAAAACGATCTGAACATTTATAAATCCATTATACTTAATGAATTTATAAATTTTATAATGAATAATTTTAAAATTTTAATAAAAATTTTAAAATTAATTTTACGCAGAAAGTTTTACTTCATTTTAAGTTTTTTTATATCTATAAAATAGTTCAGAATGGAATATGCTCAAAGATTCTGATGTTTTATATCATCGTCCTGTTGAACTTCAAATATTGTAATATATTCTACATATTAACATACTTAACCCGCGTTGATATGTTTTAGTGAATTAAGAACAAGAGCCACACTTTTGGTGGCACGAATCTTAATAACTTCACGACTGTGGTCATGTCTCGTTCGTGGCGAAAGTTTACTCGACGAATATTTGCTTCAGTGGCGAATATGCAGACCTTGGTGGTAAAAGTATGTCAAGTTATGTGTGCAGTGATAGCTGACAGGATTTCACAAAATTTGGCAAGAAAAAGAAAAAAATGGCGATGGTTTATAAGGAAGTGGATTTGATAAACAAATCATACTAGTTTAATGATTAAATACATCTTCAAGTACCCTGAAAATTTTAAAAATTTACTTAGAATGTCGGAACATCATTTTCAATATTTATTGGAACTTGTTAACCCCGAAATTAAAAAAAAATACTAAACGAGAAAAGCTCTATCGGCCAAACTGAAACTGCAAATAACAATTTGATATTTAGGTAGTGAAGACTCTTTTAAAAGTTTAGAATATTTGGAATATACTTATGGATGAGTTCCAAAATCATCCATAAGTAAATTTATAGCAGAAGTTTGCGGTATTATATACCTTAACATTCTCAGTTTTATCTTTATCAGCCACTGTATTGCTTTTCGATGCATGGTCTTCATTCTCGTTCGTTGTCGTTCCTTTTGCTTATAGTCCAGTCTTCAGATAATTCACCCCTAAAAATCATACGAACAAGCTGAATTTTGCAGAGAATATTCATTTTAAGACCCCAAAAGAGATGCAAAAAGTTTACCACTTTTACCCCCGGCTTCCCCTAAAACCCCTCTCGCAATGGGGTAATAACGCAAAAAAATATATTTACGAAGAATCTGTACACCGTAGAAAAAATGTTTCAAATAAAAAATGTAGCTGAACAAATTGCAAAACAAAAATGTTTATAAGCATTTTTTATATAGAAAGAACCGTTCTCTTAGAAACAACGCATGAAGCGACCGTCGATTTTGCATGTCAGTTACGTGCGCGATATCAATGTTCATTAAAATTTGTATTAGCACGACTGTAAAAATTCGATAACTTTTGATTCAAGTGGCCCATCGCCAAAATTCAAGATGTATTTAAAAGGTAAAAAGTTTAGCTTTCGTATGCAGTTTTTGTATTTTGTCGCAAATAAACTCAGATGTTACACAAGTGTTTTTTATGATTCTCGTGAGATCAATACAATCTATCATTTTCATTGGCTAGCCAATCCGAACTAAGTTTCAAAAGTTTTTATAGGTATATCTATTAATTACTTAGGAATCTTTACAATTATATATTAGATTTAAAACTTTTTATTAGATTCATTTGTATTGTTGAATATCTCTCAGATAATATTGTCTCCAAAATATCTCCCAGCCACTTTCGGCCCCGTAACATTTTCAGGTCGAAGCGGAACGCGAATCCGGGAACCGGGAAACCAGGTCATGGCTGCAAGGTCGATTCAGAGGCAAGGGGTCTCGAAAACGACGAAAAGAAATAGGAGAAATGAGTAAGGAAGAGACGAAATATTCGGAGCCGGTGCCTTAGCCATTCCGAATTGATATATCCCACGTCCGGGCTGACTCACTTCCGGTCGCATCAAGGCAGGCCACCCTCGCCACTTCGGAATTTTCTGAAGTGAGAGATTTATAACGTGCAGGTTCAGGGGATCTGTTCTATATCGGGATAAAGAACATGAGGGTCTTTTTGAAGATGCAATTGTTCCGTTTTTTATTTATATAAGATTGTTTCGTAAAACATTAAGAAACGTATCAAATAAAACAAATAAATTATCAGGTTGGAACAAAATATATATGTTACAAATGTCAATTTAATTGAAACATTCGGTTAAAATAAGTTATCAAGAAAAAATAGGCCAGTTACTTGCCTCATTATATTATAAGCTAGGAAACACGTATTGATACTATTGATACTATTACGATAAAAGTATTATTACTAAAAAACTATAGATATTCCAGTCGTCAGAGATGAAAATGCCACTGAACCACTAAAAATCATACGAACAAGCTGAATTTTGCCGAAAATGTCAATTTGATGACGCCAAAAAAGATGCAAAAAAGTTTACCACTTTTATCCACGAGCTTTCCTCTAAAACTTCCTTGTAGAGGGGAAAAAACAACAAAATAAAAAATATAGCTAAGATAATTTTGAACAAAAATATATATTAGCACTTTTTCTGTAGAGTGAACCGTTCCCTCAGAAACACCGCTTGAAGAGATCGGCGATTTTTAATGTCAGTTACGCGCGGGAAATCAATGTTCAATAAAATTTGTATCAGTCTCGACGGTAAAAATTCGATATCTTTTGATCCGATTATTCTATCGACAGAAATCAAGACGCGTTTTAAAGTTAAAAAATGCTGCTTTTGTATGCAATTATTTTAATTAACCTTACTCAGTTTTTATAAAGGTATTAAAAACTAAACGTAGCGATATTTGTGCCATTTTTTATGATTTTCATAAAATCAATATAATTTATCCCCTTCATTGACCGGTCGCTATCAAGTTTCGTTTACTAGAATCTTATCGCCTCATCTTCAAAACCTATAGCATGAAATTTTAGTTTTGAGTTTTGGCAACAAATGTGAAACATTTGACATATGCTTTAAAAAACGCTGAATTTAAGCTTTCACATTACAAACGATCTAAAACGTTTAAACCTGCTATTTTTCAACTATTCTAGTACGTTTTCTAAAAGTATATAACTTCTATACAAATTACACCCAAAAATCTTCTTGGAGGCATTTCCGTGAGTGAGATTGTTTGTAATCTATAAGTTTAAATTCTGAGTTTTTTAAGCATATTTCAAATGCCTCATATTCGTTGCCAAAACTCAAAATCAAAATTTCGTGTTATAGGTTTTAAAGATTGGTTTTTATAAATGGAAATTTCACTACGATTGGTCACTGAATTTTTACTTTTTATTTTCATCTCACGATAACCGTGAGATAAAAATGATAAAGATCACGCGACGTTTATTTATTTAACCGATTTATAGAAATTGACTTTATTTGCGGTAAAGTGCCAAAATTGCATACCACAGCTGCGCTTTTCTCCTTTAAAAAACCCTTTTTTACCGTCGAGTTGATACAAAAACTACAGAACAAGCTAGTTTTAAAAAAGGCTACAACAGTATATGTTAAAACTTCATAGCCTATAATAGAAAACAAAACAAAATTTGAATGCCAAAGTATTTGATTACTATTGATGATAGCGAACCTGTATAATCCGACAAGCAAGAGCTGACGGGTGAGCTACGCGATAATAGAAAAGGAATTATTTAAAAAAAAAGATAGAGAGGTACTTAATCGCGATTATAGGTATTATAGTATAGGTACTTAAAACGGTTATACACAATGTGAACTCCTAGCCGACTGCAATAGAAATGAGCAATCCCTTCCACTTTTCAATTTGTTCTACACACGCAACCCGCCAGCTCTCGCTTGTCGGGTTATAACACCTCCAAACTTTTTAAAAATGATATTCTCTGCTAGACAAGTATAAACAGCTTCTATCATATTTCCACTGAAATAAAATTTACGACTTTCTAAACTTTTTTGATTTGATGAAAGACATGATAATCGGACGGAGATAGATTCTGGTGAATAAGGTGGTATTCGAGTAATTTCAAACACTAAATCACAAATTGTTTATATGGTAACATGTGATTTGTGTATATCCAGCACATAATCCAACAGATTTTTAAATACAAAATTGACTAGGTATAGATTAGTACGTTGTTTCAAAGTCGGTAAAAAGGGGACTCAAATTTCACCCTTAGTAACAGTAAGCTGTTAATAAGAAATTTGCATATTTTTTAAATCGAAATCAGATCGAACGCGATGTTTCTATCATTGCATGCTTCTAGTCTAGTAACATTTAAACAGTTGAGGATGTAAACATCATTTCATGAACTACAATATGTTTACGGGGATGAATACAGAAACTAACCCACCCGATCGTTCTTCATCTTCAATGGAAAATTCAGCTCCTGGACTAGATACTTCAATTTTTTAATATTCACAATTTCAGCTGACATCCGTTTTTTTTTCATATTTTATTGCGCAGCTCTGGTTTGGTCTTCAGAGATGAAAATCTACACTGAGCTGGCTTTTGATAAGTTATCCTTCATTGTTAAGTATGGCAACGCAATATTTTCTTTAGATTTAGATTATAAAAGGTTACAAAAAAGAATAGTAACAAAAAATGTAATATGAGAAGATTAAATGATAAGGAAATAAAGGAGACAGTCGCACGGATTCTTTCAGTAAAGTTAACTAACATGGAGCAAACATATGATCCAGAAGAATCACTCCAGAATATAGGTGAAACCTTTAACAAGATCAGGGAAGAACATCTAATAGAAAATAAAGAAAAGAGCAAAAGTTTGATGAATGACAATATACTGCAACTGAAAGAAAGAAGAAAATAAAAGAAAGAGTCACAAATTGATTGAAAACACAGTGTGAAGAGATATAGTTGTTGAATCAAAAACACGATACATTTAATATGCATAAAAAGGTAAAACAAGCAGTTGGTCTTCAAAAATCAAATACAATTAGCAAACTTCTAGATCAACGGGGGAACATCATCACAGATGAAAATAAAAGAATATGCAAATGTACCAAATACATACAAGAACTCTTTGATGACAATAGGTTCAAACAACCTCCGCCCTATAAATGTAATGACACTTATTAATCACATCAGAGGGAGTTTTTAAAACACAAAAAAGATGGCTAAGCTCATGGAACTGACAACGCATATGCTGAACTCATAAAGCTGTTTAACACCCACGATGCTAAACGACTAACAAAAATATTCAATTACATATAATTTTAATTGGTAGTAATACCAATATCATGGCTGAAGTCAACGTTTATTGCTCTACCAAAGAAAACAAAATGCGTATCCTGCAATGATTTCCGGACCATAAGCTTAATGAGCCACATTTTAAAGTTATTTCTAAAAATCATACATCAAAGGATGTATAGTCTAGACGAAGAAAAAATCAGCCGTACACAGTTTGGTTTTCAGAACGCAGTGGGTACGAGAGAGGCCTCTTTAGTATAGAAGTGCTATTTCAACGATATAGAGATGTGAATTGCGATTTTTATTCATTGATTGCCATAAAGCGTTCGATACAGTAAAACACGACAAGCTGATGAAGATATTAACAAATATTGGAATAAACACACGTGATCTAAGAATTATTAGCCATCTTTACTGGAATCAAACATCCTCTATCGGTACAGAGGCAGGAGAATCCGATGAAATCAAAATCAAACGTGTGATGTATACCCCTGCTGTTTAACATATACTCTGAGGAAATCTTTCAAGAAGCAGTAGAGAATGGTTGAAGCCGGAATTCGAATGAACGGAGAATGTATCAATAACGTCAGATACTCGGATGACACGGTGGTATTCGCTGACAGTTATGAAGCCATCAAGGAGTAAATGAATAGAATCACAGAAGTGAGTCAGAGATATGGACTTTCACTGAACATTAAGAAAACAAAATGTATAATGATCTCTAAGAAGGAACAGCAAATTGAAAGAAAACAGTGTGTAAACGGTCAACCAATAGAAAGAGCAAAAACATACACCTACCTTGGTACGAACGTCATTGAAAATTGGGACCATTTCCTAGCAATAAAATGTAGGATAGAGAAAGCAATATCTGCATTTCAAAAAATGGCTAAGCTATTCAAATGCCATGATTTATGAGTACCCATAAAAATAATTTTTCAGAACATAGTATTAAACAAAGAGATCAACTATGAAATAAGATTATTATAAATTGGGGACCAGTGATAGAGAAAAATAGTGAGGGTACAAATAGAATGGGTAAATGTAGATGTCATACAAAACCACGTCGGTTCGGGGTGAAAATAAATTGCTGTCTACATCAAGTTTTATTAGATACGAGAATTATGTTTTTCAATATCTGTAAATTATATTCCTCTGTTTAGAAATTCTAAATATTTTGCTATTGTTTCCTTACGAGTTTGTAGAAATCATGTATTTCAAAATGTTAACAGTGTAGCATTTGTATAAACATTATACCGTTTATACATAGAAATTTCAAAGACTCGACTAATCCGTATACTAAATGTAATTTTAGTTTATGATTCCGCAAATTCCAAAATATTTCATCAAAACATACGATGGATGTCGCAGTGTTCGCTTATTTCAATTTCAAAGTGAAAAGTTAAAATTAGAAACTTTAACTGGAACGAATCCACTAGAGCATTCATCTATGTCTCGGGACTTGCACTATTCTGGTTATGAATCACAGACCCTTGCTAAAGTAACATCCTGTCTAGTAAATTTTCTTGGGTGACTTCCAAGAATTCTTTATGTGGTGCGGTATATTTTCTACATTTTTTAGTAATATTCGAATAAAACTGGTCTAGACTAGAGAAAAGTAAACGTGCCAAAGAGATTTATGCATTTTTTTTACCCTAGACTGAATCTTACCAATAATAATTTTTGAAGTACGGCTCTTGTTGATAGTCTAGTTTTTGGGATATTGAAATAATTCTGTAGTAAAACTTATTTGGCTACATGTTCCAATCTACTGAATCATCTAAATAAAGATGAGTATTTCTGCTGATATTCAGTTTTGATCGTGTCTTTTCTAAACGACACTTATATTGTAAGGATTCAGGCAAAGTTAATTCAAATCAAGGTATCGAGAGGAGAAAAGTGAATCACGGGATTCCACATATCTAATGTGAACAGGTGTTTGCAACACAATAAGGTTTAATGTTAATGTACTAATTGCGTTTTGATCAAAATTATTTACAAAATAAACGTTTGAAAAAGGGTTATGTTTTTTACTTATAAACAATTGTAATAACTTCTATTTTTTTAAAACTACAGACTTGTACGTACAATCATTGGATAGCTGGTAAAAAAACTCACATTTAACAGAAAAAAAATAACCTCCTATGACTAATAGGAACGCAGTTAGGGACTATTTTAACGAAATTTTGGATCGTGGCAGTCTGCTACTCATCCCGCCTTTTTTAGGCATACTAAGATAAATTACCGGTTTTCTATTATATAGGTGACCTTTTTTCTATTCACACAAATACATATAAAATGTAAGGACACAAGGAAGGTATACTCTGTGATTTTTGGAGATCTCTCTCTTCAATCCTGACCCCCAGGGGGAGTGTAGTGGTCGACGTGATGTCGTGTATTGTCCGTCTCCAGAGATCTCTGTCTCTGGTCATTTCTTTTAATTCATGCATAGGTCTTTGGCATATTCCTGTAATTTGATCTATCCATCTTGTTGGGGATCTTCCTCGTGATCTTCGGCCTTCTACCTTTTCTTGTATTATGAGTCTTTCCATGTTTTCTGTGTTTGCTCTCATAACATGCCCAAAATATTTTAATTGTTGGAGATGGACTTTACTAGAGAAGTCGTTGGCTAACTTTTAGCTCTCTTAAAATTGAATTATTTGTTCTGCGGTCGGTCCAAGGAATTCGTAACATTCGTCTCCAACAGAACATTTCAGTGGCGTCTATCTTTCTTTCTCTCCGATTGTCTCAGAGTCCAAGATTCACATCCGTAGGTCACTATTGGGAATATTAAGCATGTTGATCACCTCATCTTTATCGCTCTTGAAATTTGACAGTCCTTCCATATTTTGGTCATTTTTGCTGTGGCAACTTTTGCTAGATCAGATCTTACGTTTAATCTCTTCTTGTAATGAACCTTGTTTTTGTGTTGTTGTGATTAATGATCCCAGATATAAGTATGAGCTCACAACCTCGAACCGGTCAATTGTGGTTATGTGTGGATGATTGTTGTGTAGTCTATCCACTATCATGATCGTTGTCTTTGATATGTTTAATTGCAGACCAAATATTTGACTTTCGTTTTCGATCAGTCGTATAAGTTCTAACAGCTCTGCTTGACTATTTGCAAGAAGGGCTGTGGTCATCTGCGAAACGTAGGTTGTTTAGTTTATGACAATTTATTGAGATGCCCGTTTTCCATCCTTCAAGTGCTCTTCACATAATATACTCCCCATATAGTTGAATAATTGTGGAGATAGTATACATATTTGTCTGACACCCCGTTCTGGATGAAATTCGTTCGAAAGTGTGTCAAGTACTTTAACTGATCCAGTAGTGTGTTCATATAGTTCGGTTATAAACGTAATTAGATGTTGTGGTACGCCTACTTCTTTTAGTATTCGCCATAAGTGTCTCCACTTGACCCTGTCGAACGCTTTACGGTAATCTATAAAACAGATGTATAGTGGGATGTTGAATTCCTAGATTTCTCGATTATCTGTCTTATATTCAGCAGTGTTCTCGAGTACCTCTACCTTTGGTAAATCCGGACGGATGTAATTTCGGCCGGAAAAGGGCAGGTTACTAAAAGCCGGTAGGTAAATTCGGCCGGAGGTTTTAAGTTGCTTCCTTATCTCATAGGTATTTTCGGCCGCAAATCAAATAAAATAACCAGAATGCTTTATATTAAAAATATTTCTTTATTTCAATAAAATTATGTAGTTTTCTAATAAATAGTCTGCGTATTTATCTATAAGTTTATGGTCCGGTTTGTATGACATGAGATCAAATATGAAACAATCTTCAACTTCAGAGGGGTCTAAATAAAGTTAGCCAAAAGTATGAGTAAGCCGTTTGCTTTTAATTTGTATTAATACACAATTAATATTTTACAGAAACTATTAAGCGTAATTACCAATATTTTAATCTCATCGTAAACATCAAGCCCTCGGCCGAAATTATCCCCTGTCATAAATGGTACCCCTTGATTTATGCAGGTAGGCCAAGAGATTACCGGCCGAAATTACGCCCGCCGGGTAAATCCAGTTTGCTCTTGTGGAATTTCTCTTTGAAGGAATGTTTTCAGTCTCTCATTGATTATATGTAGCATTTATCTTTGCTGGCATGGGATATAAGAGAGATAGTTCTATAATTGTGGCATTTATGGAAGCTGCCTTTTTTTATGTATGGTCGTTATTGTAGATTTTGTCCAGTCTTCAGGCCATTGTTTGGAATGCCATATTTGGTTACAGAGTAGATGAAGTAACTTTACGCCGGTTTCTTCTGTGGCTTTAGCATTTCTGCTGTTATCATATCTGGACCTGGTGCTTTGTTATATCTGAGCTTGTTTGATAGCCTTACTTCATATTTCTCCCATATTTCCCATATTTCTTGTGATGTTCCGTTACGAATAGAGGGCATACTTTTCTGTACTTCCTGTAGAAGGTCTTCATTCTTTCTTAGTTCTATCCTCTTTATCTCTCTTTGTTTGTTGGGTGCTTTAGTTTAAGCATTACTTTAGCTACGAGGAGAGTATGATCGGATCCGCATATCGCTCCTTTGGAGATATTTAGATATAAAATCATAAATAAATGTGTTTACCGTTCTCGTACTATACATATACCTATACATATAAATAAACATATAGATCCTCAAAGTTATATACGAATTATTACACGATTTTCCGGGATTTTTTAAAGTTTTTGGGAAGGGGGGTTATCATTACTGCGACAGATTATTCCAGCCAAAATTATTTTTTTCGAGGTTTCACATATTTTCCCGGCCAGTGAAAATTATGTAGTTATTCATATTTCGACGAGCTACCCCAGATTAAAAAAGAGGCTTTTAGCTGCAATGGAAGCCGAGATAATGTACATTTTCCTTACGTGTTTCAATTTAAACTATCCCCTCCACTTTCCTATGTGGATCTTTCAAAAGTACCTTCGTTTCGACGGGCTGTAAGTTTCGAAAAATATGAATTCTATAGCTATAATTTTTAATATAAAGTCTAGATTTTCATTCTATCCATTAAAATATGTGCAAATTTTACGTCTTAATGTTTATAAACAATAGAGATATGATTTTTTTAAAAAATAGTCCCTAACTTCGTTCCTATTGGACATCGAAGGTTTTTTTTCTTAAATGTTTTTTTTACCAGCTATCCAATGGTTGTACGTACAAGTCTGTAGCTTAAAAAATATAGAAGATATTACATTTGTTTATAAGTAAAAAACATACCCCTTTTTCAAAACGTTTATTTTGTAACTAATTTCGATGGAAAACGCCAATACGCATTTAACTTATTATAGTTTAAGTCTTAAAGAATCCTATTAAATTTGCTAATGTGTCTAGCATCATTAATAGGGCAAGTTCAATAGTTTAAATATTTAGCCCAGGGATAAATAAATTAAATACCTTTTTAACCTATTTGACTGATCGGGGCTAAATTTCGCACAAATTTAAATCAATTTTAAATAATATAAATCAAATTTAAATAATATAAATTAGTGCAAAAAACTGCTGATTTGCAATATCTCCGTGTAAATTATTTATCAATTTTAATTTAAAAAACGGGAAAATAAAGATATTGTTAATATAAAAAAATTATATATATGATATAATAAAATAAATAAAATATAAGGGAAAAAACTTATAGACAAAAAATCAAATTGTGACCATAAATTATTGTTTAAAAAAATGCAAGGTAAAAAAACGAGCACTTTTTCATCTATTCGTCATCTAGTAACCCTCACCTATGTCTTAAAAGTTTCAGATATCTGCGAAAAATTTTGCCGTTCAGCCCATGCGTTAAAATGACATTATCATTTGTGTTAAATGTTTATGACACTCTTGTCCATCAACAACCTTTAACAACAGTTAATAATATAGCGACTATGTGCTCCGGTATGGTAGGTGTTAGTGAAAGAACCATTCAAGGATTTTTAAATGAAAGAAAAAAGGAAACATTACTAAGCCACAAAGACATGAAGGAAACAACCAATGGAAATTGATAATTTTCATAAAAACCTCATTCGGAGAAAAATTCATTCGTTCTTATTTAAACAAGAAGCTTCCTATATTTGATAATATAAAAGGCAATAGGAGATAATAATTTTCCTCACTTTGGCCCAGATAAGTTATGGAATTTATTTAAGAAATCGGTTTTTGCTAGGAAAGAAAAAACGTATACTGAACAATACAGAAAAGATTGTTTGTTGGCGAAGGCAATATTTGAGAACGATAAAAGATTTAAATTAGTAGAAGATGTAATTTCTAGTTAGATGAAATCTAAACCTTTAGATGGCTAAACAAAAATCTTACATACCGTTTCAAATGTATGGGTAGATAAAAATATTACATTAAAAAAAATGTTTCCAGAAAGATATTCTATTGATTTAAATGCTCCTGCGGGAAAGGGTCGAAGATTAATAATCACGCACATTGGTAGCAAACATGGGTTTTGTAGAGAATAGCTTATTTGAGTTCGTTTTAAAATCCACTAAAGATTACCACGAAGAAATGAACTCCGATGTTCTTGAGGATTAGTTTTCTCAGGTATTGAATTTTCTACCAAATAATGCTGTCATTGTTTTCGATTAAGTCAGTTGTCACTCAAAATTAGTGGATAGATATAATTGCCTAAGCTTAAAACGAAATTATAACGAAAGCCAAGGCAATATAAATCGTAGTATAAAAAAGATGTGATTGACTTATGGATGGAAATATAGATGAGAATAAGAGAGAGTGAGAACGATAGTGGAACGGCCGAGAATGCAAGTTCAGTTAACTGGACCACTTCCTGACGCAGTTTCTGACCGGACATGGTAGTGTTACTTTAAATTCTAACCCAAAACAGTAAACATATTTATTACTAATATTCTATTCATTTACGTATTTTCTAGGTCATATACTACCGAACTCTTCAGAAGGATTCGAATAAAAACTTCAGGTAACAAGAATGCAACCGGCGCGGGCGGCCCGACCCTAGGAAAAACGTTTATATTCTATACCAGACGAGAAGGCGATCGACTTTTCTATTCTAACGGTATTGGTACATAACGGGACCTTTTTGGAGAAAACAGGCAGTCAGAAACGAAGATCGCGACGCGTTTTAAAATGTAACGATCGTAATAATAAACTATTATTGTAAGATAAATTATCATAAATAAACTTTAAATAAATTAAGTTTGTAAGTGTTATAAATATCGAACCTTTAGTAAATTAAAATAAGAACAATAAATTAGAATTAACAAAGATATTACAGCAGTTTTAGCACTTTCTCAACTAGAATAGGCATATCTGTCTTGGCAGACTGTACTATTTGTGGGGTACCGGACGCTCCCGGCCACATTTTTAACTGTCAGAGATGAGCAAATGAGAGGGGTGGACTTCGAAAGGCGAATGGGTTTCGCACTGGATGAAAGAAACATGGTAAACATAATTATGAGAGGAGAAAAAGAATGGAGAGAAGTACACTGTCTGATCTTTGGGGTGATGAAGAAAAAAGGAGCAGAGGGATAGAGGAGAAAATTCAACCAGTGATCTGAAATTTTGTTTCTTTTTTCCACAGCCAAGAACCGGTAAGTACCAAAATTAGTTCATGGCCTCACAGAAAATATTTTCGTTCTTTTGATTTTTTTTTTGATGATAGGCAATTCTTTAACAATTTTTTTTTTCTGATTTACGGTGATAGGATATAAAGATTTTACTTGTTCATTGAGTGACAAGACCACTACTCTGGAAAGGTAGTTAAGGTTTTAGCAGGAGCACAGTTAATTCGGCACTACCCTTGGGTCTTCTGGCCTAGTATCCTACTCGGCCGAAAGATGCCAGAGTGTCTTGCTCCGTGACGTTAGATGTCTAAAAAAAGATTTCCCCCACCGTTGCCTGCCAGTATTCAATGGATACCTTCTTAGGCTCTTCCTGGAATCTGGCAATACGGCAAGTAAAAGGTGTTAGTGAATAAACAAAATACAACTTGTAAATTGAAGGATGTCAAACAACTTTTATTAATTTCCATAAAAAACGTAACGGAAGATAACTGGAGCAATGCCGTAAATTAAGATAAAAAAAAAGAAGAAATAGGTTGTGGACTGTTGATAATAACATTAAAGAACTTTGTCAATCTATACTCATTACAATTGGGCCGGAGATGGAAATCCATTATTTTTACTTCATTAATCAGTAAGTTTTTAATTTATGTACATTGCTTAAATGTTAGATATTAATACGATGTATCCGCTTTAACATTAATGTTATTAATAAATAAATCTGTCCTTTTTTTATTCTTCAATACTGACCCATGATTTCATATGGTTTAGTATATAATCCATGGGTTTGTATTGTTATTTCTATGTGAACATGGGTATATTATTTCTAAAACTACATTTCAATAGGAGAGGAAATTATTTTGAGTGATTTCAGTTTGAATACTTTATCTGCTGTTTGCAGATTAATGAAGATTTGCATTTGTGATGAGATCCCAGTTTTAAACAAATATACTTTAGTTATCAGTACCTGGTATAATAAAGAATCTAAAACCCTAATAAAAATTAAGAATAAATGTGCTATCAGTAATCATAAGTGAATCAACAACACTATAAACACAGATAAATAATTCACAAACATTTTCAAAAGCATCTCTAACCTGCTTCGTAATTTCTTCTAGTTTGGAATTCAGCATTGAAATTGCATTGAGTTGGGTAGGAGTGGATTTTTAAGCATGCGTTGCTTGGCTTGTGTGTCTCGTTTTTAAACTCGAGAATGCAAGACGCAACTCAAAACAACGTAACGTTGAACGTGTCTCGCATTTCTTCGATTGTTTCCCTCCCGACTCCATTTTGGATTTCGTGATAAGAATTTTTGTTAAGATTTTTTCTTGAAGGTGCTCAATAGATTGTCGCGATAGCGCGAGACGAGGTAGTTTAGATATTTGGGACTACGGGAATGCTTGTCACTGTTGGCCGATAAAATCTCCAAAGTCGAAGTGGGACACTATTCTGAAAAATTCTATTTTATCTTTTTAGGACGATTAATACAAAATGGTAATATACAGGTGTTAAATATAAAAATTCTATTCACTTTTTCCAGTAGTCATAATGCCCATTTGGAAATGGATCAAATATGAACTGCGTATTCTAGTGGCTGCTTGACTAGAGACACAATATGACGATGAAAATAAAAATTATTCAATACTGAATTATTCAATATGAAAACAAGAGTCATTATACTCTGAAACTTTACTTGATACAATGGAAAACCAAACCAAAAACCTAGTTTGACCAAATATGTTATACATTTAAGTATAATGAAACTAAAAATTATATAAATAGGGCTCAGAAAGCACTCAACTAAGATTGACACAACGTACACATTTCAAAAATATTATAGATCTTGGCATCACCAAATTATCATCCTTAAAGTTATAAAAACTCAAAAAGCTTCCGTTTATAGCTCTTTTTATATCTGTAAATGTCGTTTCAACTCCCTTGGAAAAATAAAACTCATAAAATTCCAATCATATCCGAATACGCCAAAAATGGAATGATAAATGACCTGCGAGGGACATAAGCAACCAACGTCGATGCATTTATAAAAAAATCTAAAAGCAAAACAAAAAATATTTTGGCACAAAGTTTAAAGGATTGTCTGAAAATAAAATGCATTAATTACGTGTTTATTTTTTGCCGTTTTGACTGAAAAAAAGTGTCTCCGGGATTAGGAATGGGGTAATACAATGACTATTATTTTTATAAGCAGAGTAGTGCTACTTTCTATACAAAGAAAACTCTCAAGTGTGGGCATTATAAGAAGAGGACTTTGGAAGAAATTTATTGCTTTTTTGGATACTTTTAAGTGAAATGCACGTTTTGGAAATTAAAAAAAATTGAATGTCAAGTAATTTAAATCTTTGGTTTATCTGCACAAAGATAATTGGGACCCAAATATACAGTAGATTTAAAATGCTAGAAACAAATATATATCTGCGTGACACTTAGAAGGTTTTTCTTCATTGGTAGATTTACTTTTGGTGTGGCAAATAATAGTTTGCCATTCATTTAAGGGTTTATGGTCAGAAATATAACTTGATGTTAAAGTTTTTATATTGTGATTGTTGAGGTGACTACATGAACTTTTTTCAAGAACTCAAGATGAGGGTGCACCCGAAAAAGCTTCTTTGATCAAAATTGGACGCTTTTGATAGGCTTTTGAAATATACCTGTTACAAAAAGTTCACGTTTTTATTGACACTGCAGACGTAAGATTTAGTTAATCCCATTTTTAGGGCTAATGCCAAATCTCTGCTACAAACTGTTTCGTCATTATTAAGTCGGTGCATCCTTTCTTATTTCGACAATGTAGCAACAGTGTTCCCAGATAAATGTAGTTCTTTAAATAATTCGCTAGTTCGGTATGGTTTTTCATATTGGTTTTTAACGCTGAGAGAGTCCATATTTTTTATTGCACCTTAATATTTAATTCATTATTCTTTCTAGACTTTTTAAATGATAGTATATTATTAACGTACTACTAGTAAAGCAATTTCCAGTAAAATTTCCTCAGAGTGTATTAAGCGTAAGATAATATAGCTCACATATATATCCTTGTCTTACTTTTCTCAGAATTTTGACTTCTTCGGATATTTCAATTGAAATCACACAATCATACAATCAAAGGCAAATCTTTAATACTATAGAAGTATTTTTAAACAAGAATACAAAAAATATCTTCTTCTTTTCGTTTCTCTTCTATCGGAGATTGGATATCATCAAGGCTATTCGAACTTTATTTACAGCTGTTCAAACAGTTCGTTTGTGGTGCAACCAAACCAACCTCTTAGATTTCTCATTCATGGCATTCTTCTGCGGCCCAAATTCCTTTATTCTTCAATTTTTCCCTGCATTATATTTTGTAGAAATGCGTATCTTTGTCCCCGCATTAGATGGCCCAAGTATTTCAATTTTTTTATGGTAAGTATTACTTCAGGCTTTTTGTCCATTCGCAGTAATACTTCTTCATTTGTGATTTGATCAACCCAACGGATTCTTAATATTCGTCGATGGCACCACACTTTAAAATTCCTAATGCTTTTTGTATTGTTCTGTTTGAGAGTCCATGCTTCTACTTCGTTAACAAGGTAATAAAACATATGTTCTTAACATATACTTAAAAACATACATAAAAACTTCCTGGCAAATGTGTTCACTTCTTCTTCTTTACGTGTCATATCAGATTTGTCAGAATCAACGTTGGCGATCACCATTGCGAAGACTTCTCGATCTTTTGCCACATGGAATAATTATCCTGTATTTGATATCTGAGTCCATTCACTTATGATTCTTAACTAGAAACCTGTTTTCTTCCTACACCTCTACGGTCTTCTATTTTGATTTTAAGATCAGTTGTAGTATTCTCATCGATTTCCCCTCACGATATGTTTCAAATAAGACATTTTTCAGTATTTAAGTCTTTAGAAATTCTCTATCTCTGTTGACCCTCCTTAGTACTTCTTTTAGTTTAGTTTTTCTTGCTGTCCAAGATATCTTTAGTACACGTCTATAAATCCACATTTCCAATACTTAAATTCTGTTTATGCTTGATACTTCTAGTGTCCACACTTCTGCTTCCTACAATAGTGCAGACCAAATGTAGCCCTTAACCATTCTTTGTCTTAGTTCCAAACTGTGATGATTATTGTAAAGAAATGTTTTCATTTCCATAATAGTAGTTTTAGTCCTTGCTATTCTTTATTTTATTTCTACGTCTAGATCTAGTTGGTCCGTTATCACAGTTCCCAAATATGTAATCTTGTGAACTTTTTCAATTTGGACTCCATTTAATTGAAGCTCTGCGTCTGAATGTGGGTTACGGCGAAAGACTAAAAATTTGGCGTTTGAATATATTTGACATGCCCATTTCCTCCACTACTTTGTAAATACGATCAAGCAGAATTTGAAGACCTTCAATATTTTAACATAATTACTGTATTGTCCGCGAATCAAATTACATTAACTAGTTTCCGTTGATTTTTATTCCACATGGTTATCTCCCATTGCCCTTTTAAAACATCTTGTTCGAGTAAACATTATATAGTGTTGGGAATAGAACCCTGTCTGACTCCCCGTTGTATGGAGATTTCGCCAGTGTACAGTTGACTTCAGTACAGATTTGTAATGACACGAATATCTTTGTCATCTATGCCTATATTTTTTTAGCACTAATTTTATATACTGTACTTTATCGAATGCCTTTTTCGAAGTCCACGAAGCCTACAAATACAACTTTTCTTTGATTACGGCATTTTTGTAACAGGATATTTAGCAAAAAGTGCCTCTAGTGGGTTCATGTATTTACTACAGATGTTAAACAGTAGTGGCGATAATATATATATATATATATATATATATATATATATATAATATATATATATATATATATATATATTATATATATGTATATATATATATATTATATTATATATATATATATATATATATATTTATATATATATATATATATATTTATATAATATATAATATATAATATATATATATAATATATATATATATATATATTATATATATATATATATTATATATATATATATATTAATATATATAAATTACATAAAGTATATAATTCTAGTTTGGAGTGTATTCTGCTAGTATGATAGTTTATAAATATTTTTAGTGTGTAACATACGTGATTAATTACTGTTCGGTAGTCAAGGCATTCTTTTGAGTCTCCTCCTTTCTTCAAATTCGGAAATGAGATGTTCGACTTCGGAAAAAATAAGTTTGATTTTACTCGATTTCTCTTAAAACATAAGTGGATTTTTTGTGAGATCAATGGTCGGGGTGGCTTTAAGAAGGACTTTTTGAGAATTGCCTTTGGTGAAAACTTAAATCAACGTGGCAACGTGGTGTTCCAGCCGACCATACGCGTCAACTTTAACAAGTCGCCTCTCTTAGCTAGCGACCATCGAACAAGCCAGTTCGAAATTATACAGTCCATTTCATTTCATTTTATTTAATGTTTCAAATGTTAATTTTATTATAGTTCAGTTAAATAAAAAGTGTATAACGTATGCAATTCATTTCTACATAAAGTTTGGTCCGTACGATCCAGATGGAAAGAAGATTACAATAATTTTGATGCAAAAACAAGTGAGTCCTATTTCATTATTCAATTTCCTAACCTCATAAATTTACAAAACGTGTTTCTTTACCTATCTAAAACCCTACCGGTAGCCGAAATTTAATGTTTAACCGGTTTTCAATACGGTTAAAATCTCGGTTCATATCAAGTATATTTATACAGCGTTGCCGATTAGTTTAACATATCCGATTTTAAAATATTTATGCAGGATTCAAAAAATTAATTATTATTTTCATTACGGACTAATAAGTAATTTAAAAACTTGGTTCTTTTCATTGTTTTATTAAAGCTTTTTTATTTAATGATTGCAAGTGTTTATTAAAAGCTTTACAATATATGTATGCACGTTCATTTTAACGTAAAAACAAGTTTTTTATTACTTTGAAAGTGTGAAATTTATGTTTTCATTTATGCATTTAATGTTAGAAATCTCACAGTAGATTTTATTTCAATTTATTTTACATAATGGCTGATCTTAAAAAACTAAGACGTAAACGAGGTTCGATTAAACAGCAATTGACATGTTTTATTTCATTTTTCAACAAAATTCAAAAACTATACGATGATAGTGAACATATAGAACAGACAATCATTTTTGATTTACAACAAAGATCTGCAAAATTAGGTTCATTATATGATGAGTTTAATGATTTACAAACCGACATTGAACAAGAATGTGATGATGATCAATTAGAAAATGAATATGCTGAACGAATTAACTTTACAAACGACCATGCAACTTACACAGCAAGTGCTTTATGTTTGGTATCCAAATTAAATGTTATAATTAGTTCTGAAACAAATAATACAACTCACAGCGAGTTATTTGAAAATAAAGTAGAATTTGTCAAGCTTCCTCCAGTCACAATTCCTTCCTTTAATGGAGAGTTTTGCAAATGGATAGAATTTAAAGAAACATTTGAGTTATTAGTTCATCAAAACTCTTCATTGAATGACATTCAAAAATTCCATTACTTACGAACTTCTTTAGGCACAGAAGTGCAACAAATTGTTAAGCATTTAGAATTTTCTAAACAAAATTATATTTTAGCATGGCAGGCTTTATGCAAACGGTTTGACAATCCTCATTTGCTTGTCAATAGTCATATTAAATCGTTATTTAATTTAAAATCAGTCACACAAGAAAGTGCTAGTGCTGTAAGAGAATTAGTAGATACAGTTAATCAACATTTGCTTGTTTTAAAGAATTTAAACTTGTCTTATGAAAATCCATTATCTAGTGCTATGTTGATTCATATTATTTCAGACAAATTAGACAAAGTTACTTTAAAAGAATGGGAGCAAAAATACGATAAAGATACTTTACCAGAAGTCAATGATTTATTTAAATTTCTAGATAACAAAGCAAATCAATTAGAAAAGCTTGAAGAGAGGGGAATAAATGTCAACTCTCAAGTTCAACAAAGTTCTCAACAGAGAAAACCATTTAAAAAACATGTATCTTTAGTGTCAAATAATCTTTCTAATGCAAAGAAAATATGTCATTTATGTCAAAGTGATCATCTTATTTACTATTGTCCTCAATTTTTACAATTAAGTGTTTCTCAAAGATGGACAAGGATTAAAGGTATGAAATTATGCACAAATTGCCTATGCAAGGACATTTTAGTAAAGATTGCAGTCATGGGTCCTGTAAAGTTTGTAAAGGTAAACATAATACCCTGTTGCATCATTATCAGGATCAAGGAACTTATTCAATTAATCACATTACAAATTCAAATATGCGAGCAGCTCAAGCTCAGTCATTACAAGTAACAAATAATGGCACCAATTGTCATGAATCAAATAACGCGACAGAGCTAGCTGTGTCTAATTTCTCAAAAACTAATAATACATATGTTTTACTGTCTACTGCCATCATTAATATATGGGATGATAATGGTCAAGTTCATCAGGTAAGAACTGTTCTTGACAGTGGTAGCCAGACTTCATTTCTAACAGAAAAATTATGCAAAAAACTTAACCTAAAGCAAATAGATGCAAATCTTTCAATTGTGGGGATCAATCGTGTCACTTCCACCCTACGTTATAAATGCAATGTTTCTATTGGATCTACTTATGATTCAGATATCTTCAATTTAACATGTTTTGTCCTACCTAAAATTACAGAAAATTTACCTATTTATAACATTGAAGGTTCTAAATTAAATATTCCTAAAAACATTTCTTTGGCAGATCCTTCGTTTCATAGATCACAATCAGTTGATATGCTTATTGGTTCCGATTTATTCTGGGATATACTTCGAAATGGAAAAATTTCTCTGGGTAAAAATCTTCCTGTCTTACAAAACACATGTTTTGGTTATGTAGTTGCCGGGTTGTGGTCACAAAATGTCGATAAGGTCCAATGTTTTTTTGTACAGAATGATCAAGTACAGAAGGATCTTGAAAAATTTTGGTCAATAGAAGAAGTTTCAAATACAAAGTTAATTTCTCAAGAGGACAACATATGTGAAGAACATTTCAAGAATACATATTCTAAAGATTCAACTGGTAAATTTATTGTCAAGATTCCATTAAAAGAAAGTAGAGAACAGTTAGGAGATTCAAAAGACTTAGCTGTGAGGAGATTTCTAAATCTTGAAAGACAATTTGAAAAAGATCTTCAATTAAAGAATCTTTATGTTTCATTTATGCAAGAATACCAGGCACTTAACCATATGTCAATTGACACATATTTCGATGACAACATTTGTTCATATTTTCTACCTCATCACGGGGTGCTCCGCAATGAAAGCCTTAGTACACGATTAAGGGTTGTTTTCAATGGTTCTGCTAATACAACAACTGGTAAGTCTCTTAATTCTATTCAGTACGCAGGACCAGCTATTCAAAATGATATTTTTGCAATATTGTTAAGGTTTCGGTTTCATAAATATGTAGTTATTTCAGACATCGAAAAGATGTATCGGTGTATTGATGTCCATCCAGATGATAGACATTTACAAAAAATATTTTGGAGAGAAGATGTACATCATCCTCTTTCAATTATGACCTTAAATACCGTGACATACGGTACCTCGAGTGCTCCATATCTCGCAATGAGATGTTTAAGACAAATTTCTTATGATTGTCAAGATAATTTTCCATTAGAATCCAAATTAATTCATGAGGATTTTTATGTCGATGATTTGATTACAGGTTTTGATGATTGTGATGTTGCGAAACAAACCTGCAGAAACATTTCTAATATACTGCAGTCAAGTGGTTTTAATTTACGCAAATGGGTTTCCAATGATCCTGTCATTATAGAACATTTAAAGAACAATGCCGATGAACTTAGCGTCTTAAACTTGGGAAATTCAGATCCTGTAAAGACACTAGGAATACAATGGATTCCTAAACTCGATATTTTATGTTACAATCTTCCAGAACAACAAAAAACAATAAATACAAAAAGACAGATCTTGTCAGAGATTGCAAAGGTTTATGATCCGTTAGGACTTATCAGTCCATGTATTATTTTGGTCAAAATATTATTACAAAAGTTATGGAAACAAAAACTGAATTGGGATGATCAGATTCCCACAGAATTAGTAGAGGACTGGAATCGATTCAAGTCCAAATTACATTTGATAAATCAATTTCAATTGAACAGATTTATTTTAACCGAATCGCATCAACGATACGAGATACACGGATTTAGCGATGCATCGTTCAATGCTTACAGCGCAGTTGTGTATATCAGGTGCTTCGATAATTCTGGAAACATTACAGTTCGTTTATTATGTTCAAAAACCAAGGTGTCTCCTATAAAACTACTTACAATTCCACGATTAGAATTATGTGGAGCTGTATTATTGGCAAAATTAATGAAATCAGTTATAGACGCAATAGGGGTTTCTATACTTCCAATTTATTGGTGTGATTCACAAATTGTGTTACATTGGTTACACGCAGATCCAAGTAATCTTCAAGTGTTTGTAGGCAATAGAGTTAGTGAAATTCAGCGTCTCTCAAAAAGTCGTTCATGGCATTATGTTGCATCAAAGGATAACCCAGCTGATATTGCTTCAAGAGGCTCTTATCCCCATGAGTTACTTAATCAACGTCTTTGGTGGAATGGTCCTATATTTTTACTGGATTGCTCTTTTATTCCTCCACCATTTAAACAGTCAGATTCTATTATTATTCCAGAAATCAAACAAAAACCAATCTCCTTAATTTCAAGAACAGATCAATTTATTATTTTTAATAAATTTTCTACTTTTCGTAAACTGTTGCGAGTCCACAGTTATTGTTTAAGGTACTTAAGGAACCTACTTAATTCTAGCAAAAATAGAAAACTACCAGATGCAACATCCAGCAATCATGGCTCTCGCAAAAATCAGTACATCCCCTTTTTATCACAAGATGAATTAGAAAAAGGTCGATTAAGTTTAATTAAATTAGCTCAAAATGAATGTTTTCAGGAAGAAATACAATTAATCAAAGCTAATAAAGAAGTCAAACGAAATCACAAACTCTTAGCTTTGTCGCCATTTATTGATGGTAATAATTTGTTACGAGTAGGTGGTCGATTAACCCACTCTGGGTTAGAGTATAATCACAAACATCCTTTTTTATTAGATGGTAAGCATCGGCTTACTCAGTTGCTAATTGAGGATGAACATTTAAATTTATTTCATGCAGGTCCACAATTATTATTGTATACTATAAGGCAGCAATATTGGCCAACAGGAGGCATGAATGCAGTAAAATCTGTTGTTAGAAATTGCATAACATGTCACAAATTTAAACCAACTCAAATTACTCCATTCATGGCCGATTTACCTCAATCTAGAGTAAATATTTCATTTCCATTTGATCACACCGGTGTTGATTATGCAGGACCCTTTGTCCTTAAAGATCGCAAAGGTCGTGGTTGTAAAACGTATAAAGCATACATCTGTTTGTTCATTTGTTTCAGTACAAAGGCAGTTCATTTAGAATTAGTCACTGCTCTTACGTCCGAAGCATTTATCGCAACATTTCGAAGATTTGTTGCTCGCAGAGGTAAACCATCTCACATATATTCGGATAATGGGACTAATTTTGTAGGTGCAAAAAATGAGTTAAATATATTATTTAAGTTTTTGTCTACCTCTTATGATACATTTTCAAATTTTTTCACAAATAAAAATATTCAATGGCATTTTATTCCGTCGAATTCTCCGTCATTTGGAGGATTGTGGGAATCTAACATTAAAAGTGTAAAACATCATTTACTAAGGACAATTAAAAATGTTTTATTAACGTATGAAGAATTTGTAACGATACTAACACAAATTGAGGCTACGGTAAATTCCCGTCCCCTTTACCCTATGTCCTCAGACCCTAATGACTTTTCACCCTTAACCCCATCTCACTTCTTGATTGGAAGATCACATACTGCTGTTCCTGATCCAGCTTTTGGTGAAACGGTAAAACTGAACCAGTTAACAAGATTTCAGCTGCTTCAACAATTGCAGCAAAGTTTTTGGAAGCAATGGTCTACTTCCTACCTTTCCAGCCTTCAAAGCAGATATAAGGGCAAACAAAAGGTACCCAATTTGGAATGTGGTACATTGGTGACCATCAGAAATGAGAATGTTCCTCCATGTCAATGGATTTTAGGACGAATCAGTGAAGTTCACCCAGGCCCAGACGGCGTAGTACGAGTCGTTACAGTGAAGACGTTGAAGGGAACTTTACAAAGAGCTGTAACTAAAATATGTCCTCTACCAGTATTATTGAACCAACCGTTCAAGGCGGGGAATATGGTGAAAACTTAAATCAACGTGGCAACATGGTATTCCAGGCCAACCATACGCCGTCAACTTTAACAAGTCGCCTCTCTTAGCTAGCGACCATCAAACAAGCCAGTTCGAAATTATACAGTCCATTTCATTTCATTTTATTTAATGTTTCAAATGTTAATTTTATTATAGTTCAGTTAAATAAAAAGTGTATAACGTATGCAATTCATTTTCTACAGCCTTTGTTTCGGAAAGTGGTCTATTTGTTTTAATACGCTTGACCTTTCGTTCGTATTCGACTTGGTTTAATTCGAAATAATAGAAGACTCGATTTTAGTTTAAAACTCGTTGTTTACTTGTAATTTGAAAAGAATAGGCGAATGTGGAAAAAGAGAAGAAAATAAAGCCCCAAGCGTTGGGCCCTACTTTATTTGTGTTGCGACATAAATGTCACTGTTGAGCTATGAAGAAGTGCGCCTAAAGAAAGATGGTAAAGACTCTAATCCTTGACAACACGGTGACACAAACAAATAACGGTACTAAGGTCTGGGCTTCAGTCTGGTGGAGGTGTCTTGGTCGGGTTAGACAGAGCTAGACTAGAAGAGATTCGCGAGTGAGATCAGAAAAAGAAGAGCAAGATAACATAAAAAAAACAAGAGAAGAAACTTTTGGCTTTTGATTGAATAATATAAGCCGTGTGTACTTACAAATACAAATAGCACGTGGCGGCTCGAGGTAGATTAAATATCGGTAGCGTACAAAATGGTAATCGATTACTGCAATTAAAAATACTTCAGGGGACTAGTTGGCGTCAGGTAAAGATTTTATGATTGCAGAAACAAACAGCAAGACAACAGTAGGACGTTGTAGTAACAGAAACAAAACGTTGCTGTTAATGCAAAATGTCATATGTTAATAAATGCATTTTCAGGAGACAAAAAAAAACTGAATAATATTTACTATTTATATTTAGTTTTTTTCTCAAAATTAGAAGATATGCCTAAAAACAAAGGACAATACTTATGTTAATCTTCTAATTTGTAGAAAACCCTACTCACACAGTAAATATTATTCAGTTTTTTTAAGTCTCCTGAAAAGTGCATTTTTGAACATATTATATTTTGCATTAACGGCAACGAAAAGACAGGACGGCAAGGCAAATAGAATTCAAAGTCTATAATTAATAATACATAACCGAAGTGAAGTAGCTTTGATATTTTCTGAATAGGGCTTAGATTTTCGTTCAAAAAGGGGAAGGTCTGGATGGATGCAAGAATAGCCCTAAACATGGATTACCACACGGGACCATTTCAAGTCAACGGGACTTTCTCTTATTTATTCAGACATCTAGACAAAGGTACATTCTATGTAACGTCAAAGAGTTTTAGGAAATGTATAGTTCTTAAATTTACTTAAAGCAAAAGATATATTAAATAAATTCTTGGAAGATAAGGGCCTTAAGAAAACAGTGCGAGGCCAGTTTCAGTAATTAAAAAATTGACGCGTGAAGCGTCACTGGGGATTGTTAACCATGGGCGTGGCAAAAAAATTTGGGAGGACAAAATTGTGAGATACTTTGAGCACGCTTCAAGCTTTAGTAATTCACTTGGTATTTGGACTCGACTACGAGATTTCTTGGTTGGCATCGATTTTACTGCATGAATTACTTCTGCTTTAGTAAAATTGGGTCCAAAGTCTCCGCTTAGACCGTTCATAAAATATTGTCCTTGTCTTCGTTCTTGAAATAATTCCTCTACGTATTCCTTCCATTGGCGTAATTTTTGTTTTGTTTTCATCATAATGGTTCTTTCTCTGTTTAGCAGTAAATTTAAGTTATTTCGTTTTTCTTGCTAATTATTTTTATGCAAATTGAAGGTGTCATATTTCTATTACATATCCTTTATTTCCTTACATTTTACTGAAAACTACGCTTCATGTACTTCTCTTATTTTTATTATACTTTTCAAAATGTTGGTATTCGATATTGTTGGTATTCCTGAATTTTCTTCTTTCATTCATTAGTTGTAAACTTTCACCAGTTATCCAGTCTTTTGCCGTATATTTTGTAAATGTGTTTTTTACTTTACTACCTAACTGTTGTTTTAAAAATCTGCCACTAATGCCGTTTACTCTCGTTAAATTTCTCTAGATTGTCATTTATGTCTTGTTTCATTGCTCTTTTCGAAATACAACTCGTCTTGCTCTTTTCTATAACTAATTTATCATTATTGCAATTTATTTTCTTTTTTATTTGAAGTCGGATTCTAAATTTCCCCATTCTTATCCCCCATCCGCCACTGATTTCAGGTGAAGTATTATTAAATTCCATATCTGAAACTCCCGAGTGTTCACAATTTTTTTATTAAATTAAAACTTTTCTCAGAATAACTAGTGAGCTACACGTTTGTCATTATATTGTCAGAGCATTTTATGATGCTCGAAATTTTATACACAAAAGTCTAGAATATCGAGAATTTATAGTTTCTGGTTTATGAGCAAACAATAAAAATATTAGCAAACAAATTCCGATAATTGACAGTATAGAACATACAGTTTCTAGAAAAGCGGAGAGAGAGATGGAAGATTTTAATTCTAATAGACTAACTTTACTAATGAAGTTTCTACATCCCGAAGATAATCCTAACAAATTGGTTTTAGGAATGGATAAACTTAGAAACTAGGTCTGTTCATTTACTGCGATTTTAATCTAAATTCATATATTTCAACTTCAACCAGAAACTTCATGTTTATATAACCATAAAAATGCAAAGAACATGCCATTATTCACCAGAAATTTCCTTAACAAGAAGGTAAACTGAGGTGTTTTCTCAAGAAAGTAATTAAATAAAACGCCTATTAATCCTAATTAGACTCCTCAGATAAATTTTCATTTCCCTAAATAACTAAGAAATTTCTCATCACTCTCTAGCAACTGGAAGCCGCTACTGAAATTTAATCTCAAGGTCGGTCATGGCTTTAGCGTAGGTTCGATAAATTGGAAAAAAAGGAAATTCATTTTCATTTGGAGAAAACGGTAAAATATCGCATTCTTTTTCAATTTAAATGAAATTAGTTTTGTTGTAAAAAAATTACAAGGAGAATAATAATTAATTAATATTTTTTGCTAGATGGAAAAAAAGTTTTGTAATAGCTTAATTTTATCTTCCTCACTGACACTAACAATTTAGACATATGCATTCTCCACCTATTGCAGTACCGTCTCCTATCGGAGGTTGGTTACCATCACAGCAATCTTTACTTTGCTGGCTGCAGCTCTGAACAGCATATATGCATACCCACATCAAAATCATCGCGGGGTCACCTATCTTAATAGCTTTAAATCAATGTTAGCTGCAAATACAAAAATAAATTTATGTTTTTAATCTTTTTTGTTGTTTTGTTGATCATTGTATTAACTTTCACGGTAATGCTGATAAGAATAGCTATGAAAAATTTAACAAAACTTCAATATGAGTTTTTTGTGTATAAAATAAAAAGTAATTCTTATGTTTAATTTTTTCGACGTCTACGTAGATTTTTATTCAGATTTACAATTGCCAATAATGGAGAGATATCGTATAAAACGCGAAAACGCAGTGGCGTGCTATCGGGATGCTTCAAACTGGCAGAAGTCAAAGAGACGTTGCTGAGGTTTTCTACACGAACTTTGCTTAAGGTATTAAGAAACTGGTGATTGCTGAAAGTGATACAGGCCGTACACGGATAACCAACCAAATTGGAGACCGTTTTATAAGGTTGCAGGCTTTGCGAGATCGCACCTATTTACAAATGAGCCTGCAAGAGACCCATCAGGCATTTGTAAGTGGAAAAACCATTAAAAAAAGACTACATAAAGTAGGGTTAAGTGCTCGAAGACCTGTGAGAGTGCCTGTCTTTGTCAGAGGAAATCGCGCACAAAAGATGTGAGTGGGCCTCTACTTTATTCAGAAATGTCTCGATTGGGATTTGCACCACATACCATGCCCATTTGGCCACCATTAAGGATGTTCATAGACAGCAAGACGGCAGTATAATGGTATGGGGTGACATCACTCTTGGTGGTCTAACCAATCTCGTTTGTCTGGAACTGTTTCTAAATGCAAACAGACTACCACGATATTATTCTGGAACCTATTGTTCTCATTGCACAGGGTATACCTTTGTGCGAACATTCCTAGAAAATATTGAAATTAGGATTTTACAATGGCCTACACAATCACCAGATTTAAAGAAAATTGAGCATGTATGAGACATATTAGGCAAACTCATTTTACAACAAAATTTTGCGTTCAATATAAAACAGCAACCGTTTAAAGGCCTTTAAAAGGAGTGGAACAGAATATCGTATCACTACATTGACATCCGATCATGAGTTTGCTTTACAAATGTAGAATAGTAATCAATAACCGTGGATGTCATACACTAGACTAACTTAATCTAAAGACTGCTTTGTTGGGAGTTGAGGGGCAACAAATTAGTTTAATTTTTTTTGTACCATTTTTTGACTTATTGAGTTCTCTTTTAATTTTCTTCAGAGCTATTGCGATAATTATAAGAAAAAATGTTTATTTTACATTCGGAATCCTTTTTTTTTAATATTTATACCTTTTTATTGAAAATATTTAAAATAAATTATTTGAAATCCGTGTATTTTAAAATATAAGACTTTAATGGTATTGTCAGTATATGGGTTTCAGATAAAAGTATCATTTGTTTTATAGGAAAATCTAAATTTGTTAAACATTATCCCAAAATGATGAAATTTTGGAAGAATAAAAAGTTACGAATAAATCTACACCCATCTAAAACGATCCGCTAATGACCGCAATTAAAAAACGCGTATTGACGCCAAACGAATGGGCACATTCCACTAAATTAATATACAGAATTTTATCACTTAGAAGACAACCATTTAGAAAAAAATTGAATCAAATCATTATTAAAAAACTCTAGCTTCCTCTGGAAGCATTTTTGATAAGATGATTTACGTCCAAGTATACGACTGAACAGTAAATTATGTGTTTTAAAGAATATTGAAAAACTTACCTATTTTTCCATTAGGACTGTAAGGATCATAACTTCCAGACGACATAGGTGAAGGGTATCCATTACTAATAACCGTATACGCTTGAGTTGGTGGTCCGGGAGAAGGTGTCAATGGTGGCGCGGTATTACCACTCATAGTTCCCGGACTAGGCGAACCCAAAAAGTCATCTGTGCGCGCTACCGGTCGTTTATTTACAGGCTGCGCAGCCTGCGCCGCGGTCGCAAACGCGCTGAACGCACCTGCTCCATTACTCGACACTAAGAGCCCATTACTTGAAGTAGCCATTCGGCCATTATTAGCAGCCGATAAGAGGTTTCCTACGGAAATCGTGGCACCGTTAGCAGTAGTGGGAGAATAGAGCTGAGGCTCGGATTTAACGAGCAACACGTCATCGTCTCGGTAGATCATCTCGTGTTTGATGTCCATGCTGCGTACGTAAGTGGGAGGGAAGAGGATGTCTAAGATGGTGGTCATAGAAGGGGGTTAGGGACGCGGCGTTGACGACGGTTGCCGCGACATTCTATCACAATCTGAAACAAAAATAACAAATTAGTATCAAATATACAAATACCTACAATACAAATTCTAATAAAACAGTGCGACTTATAGAACACCCCGATTAATGGCAAGATCATTTTATACATATGATATTCTTGGAGGACTTATTGGAACCAATATCAAAGCAAGTTCAAATGATAAGCGCCTGTAACCCCGAGTACGCGGGAAATGTCGAGAATGTCAAAAATGTTTGAGAAGTAAAACCTAGGAAGGAATATCATATTCATATTATCATTCCATATCTTATTTTTTTTATTGACATCTTAATTTATTACAATCTACATTTTTTACAGAGTAAGCATTAAGTTATATTATCGGTTAAACTATTGACATGTGGCAAACATATCTATTAATATGCCGTTCTTGTATTGGTTCTGGAAAAAACATAATTAGCACTAAGTACACTTTTTGTTTGCTCACACTAGATCATATCCACTTTACGTTTTCACCTATGCATCGTACGCATCTGCATCAAATTCCTTGCTAGGTGATTTGGGTGTTCCTGCAATAGGTCCTTGGTATTTTTTTATTCGATATGTAATTTCTTCCTTTACAAGTTATTTCTGCATTTCGATGTACGGCGTGTTGATGATCACGGTATATTTAAAATTATCCTTAGTATTTTGGATTGGTACCTTTATATAATTTCTATATTAGAATTTGCGCTGTTCCCCACAATTCTATCACATAGATCCATACTGACTTCAACATCGCTTTGTATAGGAGTAATTTATTTTAAATAATAAATTATTATGTAAAATATTTATTTTTATTTATTTTTATTAATAAAATTTTATACTAAAATATTTATTTTATTTTTTAGGATTATTTTAAATAATCCTAAATAGGGAAATTCAGACTGAAGAAATAAAAAGAAGAAGAAAGTTAGCTTGGGCAGCATTCGGTAAACTGAACGATATACTCAGAAATCAACAAATTCAATTACATCTTATATCTAAAGTTTTTGATGTATGCATTATTCCGATATTAACTTATGCGGCACAAACATGGACAATCACAAAAAAGAATATGAATATACTTAGAGTCATTCAACACGCGATGGAAAGAGCAATGCTCGGTATATCACTTAAGGAGAAGAAAACAACCACATGGATAAGACAGAAAACCAAAGTCGCCGATGTGGTGCAAAAATCATTAAAGTTGAAATGGGAATACGCTGGACATGTAGCTAGGAGCGATCTAAACAAATAGCACAGATCAATTTTAACCTGGAGACCATACCAACACAAAAGACTCAGAGGCAGACCTCCTGTGAGATGGACAGATGATCTGAAAAGGACTGCCGGGAAAAATTGGCTAAAAGTAGCGTACAATAAAAAACAATGGAAAGGAAGACTTGAAGAGGCTTACGTTCAGATGTGGACGTGAATGGCTAGACGAAGAAGAAGAAGAATAATTTATTTTAAGTCGTTAACTGGGATTATTTCCCTATTAGCTAGTATATTTATGTTTCTCACTTTATGACCCAGTTGTTTTCTTTTGGAAAATATGTTTTTTCCGGGTCAGTCTTCTATCCAGGTGAATCCCAAGTTCTGTGGTATTCGTTTGCGGTTAATACACACAAGTGGTCATGTTCCTCTACGGGTTGTAAATGTTACATGTATCGACTTTTGCTCACTGTGTTTAATTATCCATTTTTTTACCATTTTTCAACTTCACGTATGTTATTATGCAGGAGTTCTGATGCGATGTGTGGATAGTTGTTTAAGCATAAGATCGCCGTATAATCAACTAATGTAGCTGTTGTTGTGGCAGGTCGGCAGTGTAGACTACGGACAGGACAGGACCCAGTACACTTCTCTGTGAGACTTCCGACAGCGAAGTCCCACAATGAATATCAACTTAAAGGTGAAAATATGTTTTCACAAATATGTCTGTTCACTTATTATTGTTCGATATGGACTTTTAACTTTCAATTAACAAAGTACGTTGAAGAAAGAAAAATGTTGAAGAAAGATAGAGGTGGTATTAAATTTTAAATAGTTGATTGGAAAAATAATAAAACTATATCCAAATCATAAATAAAGTTAAATGGGTTTAAAATGAATGGTATTTTTCTTTTGCAGATTTAAATAATTGAAAGTTATTAGATCCAGAAAATTACCTACATTGTTCTACATTTATTTATGCTAATTCCGATAAACAAGCTGTAACCCGCAGTGGTAAATAATTCTTTGCAAATTAGTCTTCTGCAAGGGATTAGTATTTTTGATTTAATTAATGTACTTACACGGTACTTTTAAAATTTCTTTAATAAATAGTACCACCTGTAGACCTTCTTCCAAAGAATTTTCGGAAGTAAACATCTACTTTTTTAGTAGTGAATCGTACAAAAGGATATGTATTAAAAATTTTTGGTAAGAAAACACAGATAAAAATCATATATTTTTTTAAGGAATATACAGTTTCGAATCTTTTAACCGGTTTTGTCTTTGTCACGATAAATTTTAAGACATTCTTAATGGTCTTAATGATATATATTGACTGTTACAGACAAACCTTAATCAGGCAATATTGATCTAAAGCTATTTCCTTGTAGCATCCTAATACAATTTACTACATATTTTTACTGTGAATAAGTCACAACTTT
Source organism: Diabrotica balteata (assembly GCA_918026665.1). Classification (NCBI taxonomy): domain Eukaryota; kingdom Metazoa; phylum Arthropoda; class Insecta; order Coleoptera; family Chrysomelidae; genus Diabrotica; species Diabrotica balteata. The sequence goes on from OU898277.1 coordinate 76,072,984, forward strand.
ACTTAAAAAACAAGCTTTTAATTTATATTTTCTTAATAAAATCATGAATGTGTTGCTTGTGTGAGTCCATATCAAATAGGTAAAGAAATAATAATAAGACTTACTCACAATCAATTTAATTTAACAATCTGACGACCGGTTTCGCTTTCTATAATTTGCAAAGCATCTTCAGGTCGAGATACAAAGTTAAACTAATGCTGCAATAAAATAAACCCAATTAGGGTGGTGTCTCATAAAGATAAAATAAACAAATAAATAAATTAGTTCATACAAATTATAGTAATTATGCCAATATTACATGTCTGTGGTTTTCAAAATGAATAATTTGAATATATAAAAGGTATTAACAGACAAGGTAAGGCCCACAATTGGTATAAAGTAGCAATCTTATGTTGTAATAAATTAATAAATGAGCAAATAAATAAAACAAAACAAAACAAACATTACTTACATGCCGGTACTCTATTAATTGATGGATGGTAGGTCATGGTTGCAAAAATCATGTATTGTTGATTGGAGAACTTTAATGTGCTATTGCAGTTGTTTTGACAATAAACGGGAAGTTCTTGAGGAGAACAGATTTGATCCAATGAATTAGAGATAGGTATATTGTTGTTGTTTGTCAGATGAAAGTGATGTTCTTTACTATTGTATTATTTAAATTATTTACACTTATATCAGAGATATATTTTTTGGAATGTGTGTTATTTATTGAGTATTTATGTAATGAAGGAGACAGTTTTATGACAATGAATAAGAGTAGCTGTACCGATTGTGTGGTTGTGCAATTTTTGACTTGCAATTATCAAGTCTATTGGCAAAATTATTAAATTATTGTAAAGTCAACTATGTAAAAAGGTATATAAAAAAGTATATAAAATTATTATAACTTAAGAATGATCAGGGACAAATTAAACACACATTAACAGGAAACAGAAACACTAAATGACGGGACAAACATTGAATTTAAAACTTAAACTGGGGGATGGAAGAAACTGTAAGCACTACATCTCACTTGTTGGAAGAAATGAGTTTTTTCATATTTAATCTATTAGATTTAAGAGGTAAATTTGACATATGTAGGTTGAAGTGTGACAGTTCTTCTTCTCTTACTAAATACTGTAAGTTTAGTTATTCAGTATTATGGAGTATGTTGATATTAATGAATGTATCAAAATTTGTTTTAATTTAGAAATCAAAAGTAAATTGATGTTTTTAATATTGGCATACTTTAACAATTTTAATTAGTAAGTTTCAAATTCAAAAATTTTTTATGGTAACAATGTGAATAATTGAAATACATCATTTGTTATAACTAACCAATTTTAGTCTAAATATTTCAGAACAAATTAAAATGATTATTTAGTAAATACAAACAAGTGTACTTGTAATTGAAAGGTATAACAAATTTACAAATTGCCTGAAAATTTTTTATTTGAAATGATTGTCGGTCTGAGCTATCTATTATGGTGTATGAACATTTCTTAAAATATTTTTATTTAAATTGTAATAATTAATAATTAAATAAAGTAGTAATTGGGTGAATATTGATGATTATTTAAATTTTGAATTCGAGTAATTGACTGACTTAAATCTTGAATAATTAGTTGGCAATACTAATTTATGACAATTGGAACCGGAAATTGATTCCATCCCCGGGCAGCAGGTACACATTTAAACCGGTGTAAAATATATTTTATTTCAATTCTTTGTCTCATACGAACAGACATTCCTCAAACCGACAAGAACACTGGTGAGTTTTTTACAGTAGTTTTAGTAAGAATTTTTAAAAATTTTTGATTAAAATTAAAATCTGTTTTTGAAAGGTAATGTTTCTATTTAAATTTTAAATCTATACAGGATTATGAATAGTATAGATATATGTAATCCGAACAGCTAGTCTGAACAATTTTCAGTCATGTTGGAAATCCATAAACCACGTGTTGAGTTTGAAATGAAAATTGTTGTAAATTAAGTAAATTGTCGAAACCAGATGGAATGCAATAATAATTATTATGGGTTAAATAAGTTGAGGTACCATACCAGTTCATTACTGATGTTTAATTTAGTTTTAGGAAAATTTATTTTTATTGGTGATATGTTGAAGAAAAGAAAAGAGGAGAAATTCTGTGAACACGAAATTCGATCCATCATGGTGTGCTGGATTTTAATTTTATGTTGAAGATTTAAAACAAACTGAGAAGTATATCAAACCTGTATATCAGATGTATTTGATTAAATGGGTTCTTGGACAAATTGTTGTTTCTATGGTATTGAAGTAACTACAAAGTATTGTGTGATATTAAAAGTTGATGTTTGTGGTAACAATTCTCTAAGTATATGGATCTACTGTAGAAAACGAGAAATGGAGTAGGTTCAGGTAATATTATTTATATCGAAAATATTATTTTATAATAATACTGAATATACTGGTGTGTATTCTAATTCTAATTGTGCATTAAGTGTAACTGTTGTTTGATTTTTTAATGATTTTAATATTTCTAAATGTTCTAGGTTATTTAATAAGGAGCCTTTATTACAAGTATGAAGGATTGTGAAATCTGTTTGAGGATCAAAGATGTGGTTTGTTCGACGGATATGTTGGGAGAAATGTGATTGGCCTGATGTTGGACGTTCTATATATCTAAGATGTTCCCCTAGTCTGGTATTGAAGGATCTAAAGGTTCTACCGATGTAACATGCATTGCAGGTATGGCAGCTCAACTTATACACTCCGCTATACTCAAGTGAGTTACGTTTGTCCTTGTTATTCAAGAAAGTCAATCCTAGATTTGAGGCAGTTTTAAATGAGATATTTATGTGGTCATCAAATACTTTTGCAATTTTATAGGAAAGTTCACCTATGTATGTTAAAGATCGGTAAGATTTTTGTTCCACTATTTCATTAAACTGTTGTGTGTATACTTGATGTTCTAGCATTCTATTTGTCTTTTTATGCAAAATTTTATTCACTAGATTAGTGGAATAACCATTGTTCAAAGCTATTTGTTTTATAATTTGTAACTTTTTGTTAAATGAAGTCAAAGTTAATGGTAAAGAAATTAACCGATTAATGTAACTGTAAAAAGCTGCCATTTTGTGTTGTATTGGGTGATGTGAGTCTGCTGGTATTACTGTACCAGTATGAGTTGGCTTTCTATAAATATCAAGAACAATCGTACTGTTTTTTAAGGTTAGTGTTAAGTCTAAGAAGTTTAAACTATTTGAATCATCTTGAATCTCTAATGTAAATTTAATTGAGTGGTGTAATTGATTTAAGTAATCTAGGAAGGAGTGTAGATTGTCAAGAGTACCACTCCATACTATAAATGTATCATCTACGTATCTTGAGTAGAACTTAATGTAATTTGTGTAGGGGTTATTTTTCATTATTTTGTTTGATTACAAAAAACAATACATGATTTTTGCAACCATGACCTATCATCCATCAATTAATAGAGTACCGGCATGTAAGTAATGTTTGTTTTGTTTTGTTTTATTTATTTGCTCATTTATTAATTTATTACAACATAAGATTGCTACTTTATACCAATTGTGGGCCTTACCTTGTCTGTTAATACCTTTTATATATTCAAATTATTCATTTTGAAACCACAGACATGTAATATTGGCATAATTACTATAATTTGTATGAACTAATTTATTTATTTGTTTATTTTATCTTTATGAGACACCACCCTAATTGGGTTTATTTTATTGCAGCATTAGTTTAACTTTGTATCTCGACCTGAAGATGCTTTGCAAATTATAGAAAGCGAAACCGGTCGTCAGATTGTTAAATTAAATTGATTGTGAGTAAGTCTTATTATTATTTCTTTACCTATTTCTTAATAATTTCCGACGGGGAAATTGGAACGCCAAAATAAACTTATTTTAAAGCAAAATTGAGGCTTATTCCCAATAAAAATAGTAAAGTTGATCACATAATAATAAAATGATAATTTTATAGAAAGCTCTTGTTAAATTACAGAAAATGTGTAAAATATTTCAGTATTTTCTCTACAAATGTGTACATTTTCTGCTTCATTTTTTGTAAAGTTTAAAACATTATAAATTATTTCTATCGTTTGACGATTTAGAACTTGTCAGTCCTGCATATTTTCCATATTTATATCACTACGTTACAACATTGCACAAAAGTGCCGGCAAATTATATGAATGAAACTGCTCTGTTAATTCAGAATGAGAGAGACAGAGGAGCTTTCCCCACTTTTTCGAATTTTACCACTGCGCACCCAGAACTCGCGTCTCGTCACTAATTTGGGTTGGTATACCTTTAAATTGAATTATATTTCTTTTTGTCTTTTTTAGAATTAAAACTATTGTCTCTTGACGTATTTTATAATACACTCAAGGAATTTGTAGTCTTTATATTGATTCGTTCCTAAGATATAAAAAATTAAAATCAAAACATAAAATATGGAATAAGACGAATCCGACAACTAAATCAGAAAGCGTTTAATTATGTTTTATTCCTACACTAGTTGCAACTAAATCGTGGAAACAAAGTATTGATCACCAAAGCTTTAATAGGTAGCAATTTTTAATCTGCACTACGTCGTTCTAATGACCGGAAATTATGCAGGCCTCGAGAGAATTTTAATGACTGTCTGTTATATTATTAATGAGAAAAACGAGGACAGATTGGAAATCTCTTAAAAGTTTTAAATAAAGAGATAAAAGTAAGCCTTTTTATATAATGCCTTTTTTATAATAAGTGTCTGGAAGTAAACCAAGTAAATTACACTATTAAAACTGAGTGTGAAAATTGAATGTACAAAAATATTAATAGAAATGTAGTTTTTAAAAGCATGATAGTATAGTTTGCTTAATTTAACAACGTTTTCACAAATGTTTGAAAGACAATAAAATGAACAATAAAAAACTTAAACAAAACAATAATGATATTTTCCTATTCTGTTACCTCATTTGCATTACCTATTAAAATAAATTTTTACTATGTATTATAAAAACGTTGTGTTTCCTTGAGCATAAACAATATTTCTAGTAACATTTAATTTCAGTGACCTGGCCGGTTTATAAAAATACTTCATCAAAACCTTTCAATGAAATAAATCATTGGACAAATATCGTTACAAAAACGAACAAAAATCGAGGCATTTTACCACTCGTTTCATCGAAATAAAAAAATACAAATGGGTATAAACAATTATTCGAAAATACATATAAATTCATAACATAAAGTAAAGACTGCACAGTGAAAAAAAACATTGTATATACAAAAATTTGTATTTCGAAAACGGTTTCCGAGCTGAAAGTCTAATATGTCTAAAAATTTGTGCATAATTCACAGACAATTTTGCAGATTAATCACATACCTGGCCGTTGCATTCTTGTTCTCAGTCCAGTCCACACTATGATCATGTCTTCTCTCACGTCACCATTGGAAAACAGTCTTTCATCCTTCCCGCCTGTTTTCTCCATCTCGTCACTCAAATCTTCCGCCACATGGCCAAATAACTAAGCTTAAGTCGTCCTCTCCTTCTACTTACGACCAGCTTCTTTAGTATTAGCTTCCATAGTTATTAGAGCAAGGTTACTTCCTTACATTTGCATCATGTGATCTATCTATCTCATGACATCTGCATCACCAAAAAGGTGATGCAGATGTCTAATAAAATTATATCGCCTTATCCATAGACCCCGTTCTCCGCTATAGAAACTCCGCATTATTTGCTCCTCGATACTTTTCATTCAGAAAATATTCGCAGCAACTCCTGTCGCTTCGTCATCTCTTTAACTCAACTTTTGGATCAGTTAGTGACAACTGCACGTATTGTCGTTTTATCAAGTATACATTTTGTTGACATATTTCTCACTTTTAGCTAAGGGCGCAAAGTAGCAGAGATTAGCCACACATATTCGCTTTCTTATTTGATGCGACGTATTGTTTTGCAGTCCACCAATTACCATAAGTATATGAATTCTTTCACTGTTTATAAGATTCCAATATCGTGTCTCGTGTGTATTGAAGAGTATTTGATGACGCCGGCATATATTTAATTTTCTGTGTATTAACGACAGGTCCGATATATTTTGTGGCATTTTAATTTGTGTGAAAGCTTCAACTGCTTATCTCTGATTCTTCCAATTATCACGATATTATAAGCATATGATATTATTTGTAAATTTGAGCACTAGGTACTTAGCATTTGGCATAAATACTATCATCAAAGCCCTGTCAGTCATTAGTCATTTACCCTAATTCTTTTTCATCCGTGTTTGATACCGCAATGACGAAGTTCACGGGCTTTCATAGCACGATTTATTATTTCATTCTATCATTTGCAGTGAACTCTTTTATTTCTTGCAGGGAGTGGCTCTGTTATTAAGCGTTTCGGCAAACTTGATTCCTTCATTCTAATTAGATAGCCAAACCATATGGCACTTTTTTTCGATGCGTTCAATAATTGTCTCTATTCCTTTTATCGACATTTTACTTCTTATTTTATCGTTGCGTAGCTCATATAGTTTAGATATTCTGTAAACAATGAATTTAGATTGTTGTCGAATGTCAGTGTCCATACTTAGCAACAATTGCAAGCACTGAATCAATCATTGTTTTATTGTCTCTTTTTATTTATCTATGTAGCTATTATATATTTACATTACCGCCCAAAAGGCTATTAATTTGTCCTTTTTCAAGATATATACTTTCGTCAATAACTTCAAACTTTTTAGCAGAACTCTAAGTAGAAATCATTAGAACATTCAAACTCAATGGACCAATTTGTTCATTGATCTCGGATCTCTCGTAACTACTGAGGTAAATGTAACTTGCACTGAAACAATATTCGGAAGGGAAGCAGTTGTTTGTTCACTAGTGGGTTCATCATTTGTGCTCAGGACTCTCATCATCATCACTGGCTCGACAACCCTTTTTGGGTCTTGGCCTGTTCAAGGATTCTTCTCCATTCTGACCTGTTTCGTGCTTTTTTTCCAGTTTTTAATTTTTAATGTTGTTATATCATTTTCTATTTGTTCTACGTATCTCAGCTTCGGTCTTCCTCTTGTTCATTTTCCTACTGGCACTTGTTTGAATATTTTGTTTGGTATTTCGCCTTCTTCCATTCTTTCCACATGTCCAATCCAACGTAGCTTCCTATTTTAATGAATGTTATGATAATCCGGATCCTGGTATATGTTGTATAGTTCAAAGTTATACCTTCTCCGCCAAATCCCGTTTTCTTTTGTGCCCTTATATATGTGTCGCAAGATTTTCTTTCAAAGGTGGCTAATAACGTTTCCTCCCTTTTAGAGAGTGTCCAGGTTTCTGAACGTATGTGAGTACCGGTCTTATTAAGGTTTTGTATATTTGGCATTTTGTTTTTCTGGAGACGTTATCTGATCTTAGTTGCCTAATTAAGCCATGGTAACATTTATTGCAATAAATATTCTCCTCTTCACTTCCTCTGCAACGTTGTTATCAGACGTAACTAGGGATCCTAAGTATGTAAAGTTTTTTACCGACTCAATGTGTATTCTCCTATTGTTAAATTTGGCAGCTGCCTTATTTGTGGTTTTTATTTGCAGCATTTATTTGCTCAGGACTTTCGGCTGAAAATTTACTATTTATTGGTTATAGCATGACTTGGCTAAACACGTGCCCTTTATTTTCTTTGGAATTAACTATTTTTCGACGTCCCAACGAGTGTGTACCTTAGTATAAAATGGTACCAGTTCAAAATTTCTTCACAACTGCTAAAACTACAGGTCCGTTTTGTTAATTATCACAATTTTTCTGATACTTGTGTTAAAACTAAACTACTATTTTCAACTTCTAACAAGCGGAATAATATTTTATTAAAAATGTGTTCTTCAGTTGAAAGAAAAATACTGCCAAAAGATCTTCACAATAATATCAAGACGATATTAAGACGAAAATTAATTATAGTACTGGAGCTAAGTATGATAAATAAACTTGTGTGAACAACTCCTCAGATCCATATTTCAGGACCACTTATTTTGGCAGGATTTCTACAATATTACTAATAACTGATAAAATTCAGAAATAACAAGAGAAATTCCGTTTGGTGTATAAAGATTAATTTCAATGCCGTTATGGCATTGAAAACTACACGATGCTACTTCTTCTTGGCGTTCCCACACTAGCCTAGAGTCCACCTTACTGCTTTTAGGAGCCCCCATGACCGCTTGATTAACTGTGTATGTATTAATTCGCTTCAGTTCGAAAGCCCTCATGTTAATTTCTCTTGAAAGATTGCATGAAGACCTCCCTATTGAAAGAAACGTTTACATTTCCATCAGCACTAAATATTCGTACACCCGACCCATCAGCAGTTTTAGACCCGTCTGTGTACTAGGTACAACCCTTCATCCATCTGGCATATGTCTACATGAAAAGGTACTTTCTAGTACCTAGGTATCATATGGTCAGAAGTCATCATCCGTTCGGTATCCCTGACTTTATTTATGATGTTGCTATGTCATGATCTAACTATTACATTACTCAGGCTTTCTCGCAGTCTATAATGTCCTATTTCCGCCTAACCCTGATAACAATATGTAAAGGAGGCAGATCCAGTAGGACCTCCATAGCTGCTGTTGGTGTGCCTTACAGAATCCTTGTGATTCTCCTTGCTTTGCTGTTTGATTGTCTCTTCCTAATTTAATCTCGTGGCCCAGATACTTATAGGTACTTGTACGTATAGGTACTTGTTCAATTTAAGTTCACAATTAGATGAAAAGTTTTTGACCAGTACAAGGTTGGTCATGTAATGTGTTTTGGAAAAGTTTATTTTAAGGCCAACTTATTTATGGCTCCCAATTTATGTCGACTCCAATATTTTCACAATTATTGATTCTCACGGCACTCTGTAATAAAGCGGTAAATAGTTTACAATAATATAAAGGATATTATGTTATTAAAAGTTTAACTATCAGCCAATACATGACCAGATACTAGAAGACAGGAGATATGACTCTCTACGAAACTTTTAAACGAATCGTCCTTGTGATTGCTTCGTAGGTGTTGTCGAATGCTCCCTCTATATCGAAAAATGCACTAATTATCACCTGTTGGTTTTAAAGAATGTACTCCATCCTCACGTTGAGGGCTATAACACAGCCATATCTAGGCACATCCCGACTTGTAGTATCGCAACTTTGTTTTATAATTCTCAAGGAATTATCGTGTTCAACTTACAGAATAGAAAAACATAAATGACCAACAATTCTAATTTGTTGCACCAAATTAGCTATGAAATCAAAGAAAAAATTTCATTTGTTAACCGGGAATGTAATTTTCCATCAGGGTATGCAACCTGCCTACGTAGTTTACAAATGGTGTTTCATTTGCTGTTATCCCAGATATGGCTCCTATAGTTCGTATATATTTGCAGTCCTGAAAAAATTGCTTAAAGGGAAGTGATTGAAGACGGTAAGAAAGATGGTAAAAATATATTCAAAAAAATTCAATAAACATAAAAGTAATGTGAATATCAATAAAATATTAATTTAACTTCTTTTTATTTGTCTAGCTTTAGTTAGACGATTCCCCAATAGGAAGACGATTAGTAGGACAACGAAAACGATGGATCGAGAACTGGAGGCACATTGAAAACAGACAGTCATGTGTACATAAAAAGAAGAAAAACCTTTCTGTTTAAAAGTGGACTGATGTGTCGGAAGGTAAAATGTCCTGAGAGAACACAGAAAAAACTGTTCAATTAAAATTATTCGGTATTTCTATTATATCGAATTTAGAATTAAATTTAAAATTAGTCTTAAATAAATTTCACTATTTTTCTGGTTTGATAAAAAATGTTTAAAAGAAACTCTTGAGGTCAATCAAATATAAACATACAAACGAATCGATTTTTCTACCTGGTGAATCAATCCCTAACCCATACCTCATAGACGAACCAACCGCTTCTGATCCCGTGTTGATCCCTTTGGGGCGGTGGGACACTACCACCGCCGTGTCAGTCTAGACGATACTCGGGGCGGTGCACTCTCTCACAAGCACATCGGGAGCGGCAACGGCAGCGGCTGCCGCACCACCGGGACAAGGACGAAGGTCGTGGAACTGGGAAAGTGAAAACCCCCGACGCATAAAAAGCTACCTCTGCCGTTCCCCCTTTCACTCATTGCTCTTGCTTTCTCTCTTCATTCGTATGCCGCCCCGGCAAACGACGGTTCAGCCGCTCCCGAAATACTCAACGACGTATATATAGATGTAGATTAGACAGTGATGGAATGGCTCAAAAAGTACAAGACAGAAAAAAAACAATATTCCCATTCACTACTTATTCTGATTCTCCGCTTTCGACAATGTCTATTTATATAACAGAAACTGAAGGCAAATATAATAAAATTAATAAGATATTCTTGATCAAAAATTAATCACTGTCTGTAACAAAACTTTGTTTTTATATATTTTTATATTTGGATTTACATTGTATTTCTTATACTACGTATCATAGCCCGTATTTCTACTAATAATATTCTGAGAAGCTCTAATAGTCATTCACCCTCAATGTTCAGTTCTTTGTAACTATTAATAAAGAATTTTTAAGCCTCCTATTCCGGTATTTATGGAATTACTTATTTGTAGTGTTGTCAAATGCCATATATCTAAATCATATAAAAAAGAAAAAAAAGTAATATGAGCTGAATGTTATATGATTTGGAATACGTAAACACCGAGTTAGTCGAGGAATATACTTTTTCTTAAATTGAAAATTTAATTCAGCATATTTGTCTTTAATAATTGTTTCCAACAAAAAATGTGGTCTTGGTGCATTAAGTATTACATGATCAAAAATATAGTGAATGGCCTCTTATCAAATTGTGATCTATTAGTTTTTCGTGTTTTCGTTTCGTCGTCTTATTATATTCTCAATATATTTTACCATTATGGCAAATAATTCAAATGAAATAGGTTACAGAACTGCCGTTTTATAGGTTACGTTTGTCAAATGTCAATTAACGTTAATTTGTGTTAGCGTAATTTCTGAAAGGAATCAAAAACGATTTTAAGTAAAAACGTTATCCCTTATTTCTTACTCAAAGCGCATGACAAGTATAACGTTTTACGTTTAACGTACATCAAAAGTAGATAGTCTAAAAACTCTCTAATATGTAAATGTTCCTGCTATATTTTTTATTTCCCCTGTAAACATTTTGGTGATAAGAATTTAGCATTACCATAGCTCTTTTATCTGTATCTTAAAAATATTGGGCAAAAAATATATGAATAAGAATATCAACAGAGTATAATTTGTCATCATTTTATACGTATTCAGATATTCTGTTTTCATCAGACACTTCATAAACACTGTTTAGGTTAGTATATCACACACACACACACTCTTACTCTTATACACACTCTTTCTAATGGTATAGCATTCTATTTAAGTTTCTTCAAAGGCCACCAGAAGGAGGGCTTTTGAAGAGGAGAATTAGGAGAATTAGAGCAGAATCCAACATCAAAAAGATTATAATACTCATGTTCGTCCGTCTAAAGATCTGGCCTACTGGCAAGGATCGATCCCACCGTAGACCGATAATCTCAACAGAAATAAGGGCTCGTGAGACAACCGTAACGAACTACGATTGCCTAGTAAAGTTACATTGTTTTGAGCCTTTCCACTCTCGGAACTCCAAGAGATATTGTTGCCATCTTCGACTAGAAAGGATACGGCTTTAGAGGCGTTCAGGCATAATCCCACGGGTGGTAGCTTCGCACCATTACGCTTGGCGAATTCTGCTTCGCAATAATAGGAAGAACCGACATCGAAGGATCAAAAAGATAATTTTATAGTAAACTATCTAACAATATTTATCGTATAAAAATAATTATCTGAGGCTTGAAAACGCAGTCATAAAAAGTTGCAACCAGTATAAATATCTAGGAAGCATCATATCAGCAGATGGCAGAGTTAAGATAGATGTACAAAACCGAATAATCCAAGGAAAAAAATGCATCCGAATACTAAATTCATTACTGTGGTCTAATAAAATAAAGATGCATACCAAACTTCGTGTATACAGAGCAATTGTAGAACCGATTACCACATATGGTGCCGAATGTTGGACGATGACATAGAATGAACGAGATAGAGTAGACCTTGTGGAAATGGATTATCTTAGAAGGTCATGCCGAGTATCGAGAATGGAAAGAATCAGGAATGAGGAAATACGAAACCGTACAGGAATTAGAGATACTCTTTCAGATAGAATACAAGGAAGGCAATTACAATGGTATGGTCAAGTGATGAGAATGGAGGAGGAGCGGTGGCCAAAGAAAGCCTTAATGTATGTTCCGCCAGAAAGAAGGAAAAGGGGAAGACCACCAAATTCCTGGAGAAGAGAAATTACAAAAACAATGCAATCTAGAGGCTTAGAAGAGGGAGATGGGAAAGATAGGAAAAGATGGAGGCTGAAATGCGGCAAGCGGCAATCGCCGTAGGACCCCCGTTATATGATGATATGATGAAATATTATGTTTATATCGTATTAAGTCTGATTGACTGTAATGTAAATTAGAAATTATAATTTTTATTTTATATAAGTTTTATAAAACGTTTATAGGGAAAACGGATTTCCAACGCGAGTAAACAGTAAATTTGCTAAACGTATTCCATAATAGAGTGACAAGATGATGTTTTAAGTCGATTACGTATGAGAAACCGCAAGACCACTAAGTATCAGGATAAACGAGCATGAAACATACATTAAGAACAGAGATTTCGAGAAATCCCAGATATGCAAAGATGCCTTTGACAACAAATACAGACGACAAATCAAAAAATGCATCAATAATAATGAAAAAAAAAACAGACATAAAAAAACGAAAAGTCAAAGAAGCTACCCCTCAACCTACTTAACGAAGAAAACTGTGTAGCAAACCCATCATCAGAGTGTAGCAAGCTTTGATTGCCAATACTAAAAGAAAAAGTCAACCACAAGAGTATAACCGCAATAGCAGAGTAACAGGTGGTCGGAAAACACCACCTACAATCTTATAACCAAAACATTTGTAACACATAATGGCTTTTATTACTGGTTTACCTTCCAGTAGAAGACGTTGCAATTTCTATTGTTATATTCAAATTATTGACCAATATTTCTAAGTCTATTTTCTACATTATTCTTATAAGTTTATCATCAGTATTAGAATTATTTGAACCCGTTTAGACCAGGAAAATAACGATTTTTGAGAAATTTGGTGACAACATTACGAAACAGACAAAATGTGCCAAAGATTAAACATCACACTTACATATAAACAATATAATAAACAATGTAAGATCGTTATTTGATTTTAAATACTAAAGGTGAGGACCGGTAAATTATATAAAATGTGACATGTTTTTAATGAAAAAGCATAGAAAGCCTTTAAAAAGAGGGTTTGTAAAGTTGTTTTTAATAATTTTTTGCTTAATTATTGCAAAGATCTTAACATTAATAATTTTCTAAAAATACATAAAAAACTTTGAAAATAAGGACGATATCAGAAATATTCATCTTTAAATTTTTTTAAAAGTTTCACTTAAAAGTTATTGCAAAATTAAAAACATTTCAGCAAATATTAAAATACAATTCCTGTCCTTTAGAGTCATTTTTGATACTTCTTTTTATCTTATTAAACATTAATTCGTTAATTCCATGATTTAGTAACATTCTATCTAATAAATTAACATAATAAACATTAATTCGTTAATTCCATGATTTAGTAACATTCTTTCTAATAAATCTGTTAATGTTTTTCTAGACAGCAAAGAAAATTTTTTTGATAGAAAAGCTGTAGCTTTATGCTGTAGAAAAGTCTGTAGCTCCTTCCACTGCATTTAAATAATGTTAACGCTAAAATCTTTTCGTCAACTGAAAAGATTTTAGCGTTATATACGTGTGTTTTTGGGTATATATTTGGGATAGAATAAATTTATATGTTAAGGGGTTTATCCCAAAAAGCTTTTATCTACAACATTACTCGTATTATACGTAAACTATTGGATCTACATGACTTCTGAAAGCACCAAATTAAAAAAAAAGGTCATTTTTTTATCCTATTAATCATTTAACGATTAACAAATTTATATCAAATAGTTATTGTAAAATAGGTTTGCAAAATACTGCTCTTTTTAGCTTATAAACAATTAAAATACCTCAAGCTCAATAACGTGTAGGAAGTTCATATTTTTTATTCGACATGTTGGCATTTTTACACGAAATAAAGAAACATAATGTCCTACAACCCTTAAAATCCGCGTCAGCTTTTATATTTCAAAAATTCACCAGGGCTTTTTTTTATAAAAAATAAGCAATTTAAAAAGAACCTTTAAAAGATTATGGGTTCAAATTTAGATAAACAAAAATTGAATTTAATTTAAATTAAATATTAATATTAAAAATTTAAATAATTAAATTTAAAAATAAGCCATTGATAACGCGCGAAAGGCAAAGAGTTTAAAAGCAAACAGATTTACTTTTAAATTTACTACTTATTTACAGATTTACTACTTATTATTATTAGTATCTACAAAAGTTTATGAAATAATAAGCAACTTAAATATTTATGTAATACAGTTGTAAGTTAAGTAATATCTTTTACAATAGATTTTAAAAAAACTTAATATTTCATTTGAAAATCAAATTTATTTCAAAGCTATTTCACTATATCTCTGGTTCTAATAAACGAAAATTTGTTTTTTTTTTTTTAATTTGGGGTACCTTGTGACATATCTAAAAATCCATTTGGTTAATTGCTTAATTGTTTATTTAAACAAGTAATTTGTTTAAACAATTTAAAATAAATATTTATTTTATTTTATTTTATAAGTGAGGCAGATAAAATTACACTATTAGATGAATTTTCTATTTTCATGTGACACAAAACATAATAATCTGTTTGACAAATAGTGGAATATGAAAGAAATAGGAGAATATTGCAAATAAGACTTGCAGAGAGATAACTTAAAGAGATACATCGTGTTGGATTGTCGGTGGATCATGGTAAAGGAAAAAATAAAAGAAAAAACTTATATCGGTTGTCCCAAGTTGACATCAGCAGAATATAATCTCTAGTATATTTTCTATATTTTCAAGAATATAATAAAATCTTTTAAATTTTATATAATGTTATAGTTTCTTATATATAATGTTATAGTGTATATAATATTATATATGTTTTATATAATATATTATTATAAAAGTAATTTCCAAGCATATGTTTTTATAAATTGTTATAAACTTTTTTATTTTTGATTTTACTAAAAGATGAGGTTTTCTTAAATGATGCAAATCTGGTTGACGTGCTATAAAGAAGCGTAAAAGTAGTACGTACTATTAAATTCATTAAACACTAATGAGTTATAAGGTAATTATTAATTCTATTTGGGAATTATATATTTTCATATCTCCACCATAAATCGAGCACATGGAGTGCTCTAAAATTAAGCAATTTTCTACAGTCCGGTCCTCCATTTAGATGCATATTCCCGGGGTATGCAGGGACGACTACAGGAGAGCACGGGGCGTTTTTTGGCAGAGCGAGCAGTCGACGGGATCAATAGAGCCAGACACAACATAACATTATACACATCGGATATCTCTTCTGCAGTAGTTCAGATCGAGAAAAGAAAAACTGGAGAACTGATTAAGAAACGTAAAAAACGCGACGGGATCAGACGGCACCGCGTGTTATATTGACGCACTAACGTAACCATTTGTATGTTTGTCACAGTATTTGTTATTTTTGTATGTATATGTTGCATAGCTCTGGTTTTACAATCTTTATGGGAACTAAACTTAACTTATTGTAATTCTTCTTTTATCATTTATTACGTAAGTTTTTTTGGTTTTTTTGTTTATTCATTTGTAGCTTTAGTACTGAACTTGTGTTCTTAATATTAACAAGTAAATAGTTGATGAAGCAAAATAGACATAAAAATTAAATGGCTAAACAGGCTAAATGGTTATAAAATGTATTTCTAAAATTAATAAGATTAATATAAAAGAAAGAGCTAAAAAAAGGAGAAAAAAGGACAGATCTTTACGTGCATCTCATAATCATCATTATTGGTTCTACAACCCCACATTTACGTTTGAGGCTTTCGAATTACTTTTTTCATTATATCTTTCATTAATTATTATATAAGTCCTCGGGACTTCGAAAGACTTGCTACACTTATAAACTCTCCGTCAACGTTCGATGTTAATATTATTTGGCCCTAATGCAACCAAAGCTCTTGTATTGAGGCAACATCTAACCCTCCCATAACTTATTAAGTGCTGCTTGAGGTGTCTTACTGTACTCGAGGTTACTGTGCTGTGCATGAAGACTGTGAACGCTGATTGGGTCGCTCTGGTTCTGTCTATATTTTTATTTACGATTCAGAAGATCCACTCATTTCTGAATCTGCTTATTTGGAGCCGTCTCTTTTTGTCTCATGTCCATGTCATTTGCATGAGTTAGAACGAAATGCCTTTAGGCCATGCTGTGCCAACACTACAATTCCCCAGATTTTTCCAGCTCTGTGGGGCATCGCATAGGCAATACTTTTCCTCCGGTGCCATGCATTTCTTCGACACGATGACGTTATACCTCGTGAATGGTGAGCGCGGTTGTCGCGGCACAAAACTCACCACTTCATGAGTCAGTTGTGGTACTGATGACTGGTGATATGCCAATTAAGTATAGTGTAGATGTGCATATGTGTATGTGTATTTTATGTGTGGTTGTGTGTGTATGTGCGCGCGTATTTGTATATAGGTGAGTGTGCCACGTTCAAATAACAAATATATAGTTAATTCTATAGCCACAATTTTTATGTAATTTTCTCCAGTGATCAACGAGTGTTTGTTTGATTATATTTTATTAACATCAGTCTTATGTTCTTATATATCTATAGCACGTTTCCTATTAGACATTGGAACGCATTGTGTCAGGAATGAGAACTTCCCCATCCAGTTTGTCCTGCGTTTAGTAATGGCCAACTTAGAATCTCAGTCTAAGTCCAGCACGTTCTTTAATCCTTTCACCACTGAATTGCTAAGTCTCGTTCGCTGGACCTCTCTTGGTCCTTGGTGAACTTCATCCTGGCTTTGCTTTTTAGTTCTTATCTTTATCTTCATCCTCAGAAGTATGATCTATAATGGGAACCAGTTCTATAGTCTCAGGATGACAAAGCTGTTTTGGTTCAACCACGTGCGGAAAGCTAGCCAATAACTAGATGGTAACTACCACATGCCGGGGAAGGCTAATGGCCTAATGGCTAATGAAAGGCTGGGTGTCTCAACTCTGATACTCAGAGTTGAGTCGCCCTTAGTTTCCGATCTTCCATAACTGAAAAAATGTACACTTTTATTTCAACAAATCCATTTGCAGAACCGATTTAAAAGTAAAGTTACCTAGAAAATTAAAAGCTTTAAAATAAATTTAAAATATCTCGGGATGGTAACCAGACCAAAATAAAAATACCGCAAACATAATAATAAGAATTGTCTTTGGAAACATACATATTCTATAAAGAATATTACACCTAGAATTTGTCAAATTAGAATGTACCAAACATTTGCCCCAAAATTTGCTGCAGAAAAGTAGATCTGAGTAAGACATATGAACCTAGATGCAAAAAGAAGGAATACAAGCTGACTTAATCACCATTTATTATTATTAACACGATCGTTTATGACTTTGTACCACATACCTTGCTCCAAGCCTTGTATTCCGCCATTATCCCTAACTCATAAGCCTCTTTTGTATAGCTTCTATAAAAATTATAGCTAATTCTCTGTCTTATGCAGTATACTTTCTGTTCAATGTTGTCTAAAAATTAGTAAAAAGTAAAAGATCAGTAATATTAATCACCCTTGTTCTTCTGTACTTTATTCTTCTTTTATTTTATTTTTTTACAGCACAGCTAACCAAAAAAGTATGACAGTGATTCTCCTGTAGATATTAAAATCTTTTTTGTTTTAGAAAAACATTTAAGATTTTTCATGTATAGTGCTTCTACAATTCGCTGCTTATACGTATTTCGTCCTTTCCGGACTCATCAGAGCCCCTCAGTATGAACTCTACTGTAGGGGTTCCTACTGAAGCGCTCTAATGAATCCTGAAAGGACGAAATACGTATGATCGAATTGTAGAAATACTATACGTGAAGTAAAATCTTAATGGTCTTCTTTAGATCTTGATTTACTCGTATTTTCAATATTAAAAGCCAAGCCATGAGAGGTTCTGACTTAGATGAATCAATATGATGTGGAATGCAATTTTAGATTCCCCATGTCAGTTTATTCATCGTCCGTTTGCTTTGTAAATCGTAAGGCACAGATTTAGGCAGAATCTGAATTTTGGTTTCGAAGAAGTAGAAATCTTCGGATTTCTTAATTTTTGTTCTTTACTGTTTCTTCCGTGGTATATTGAAATACGAAACGTTTAGAATTTTTGCATTAAAATTGTCATTAAAAATGTCAATGTCAGCCAATATATGTATCACCACAAAGGAGAATGTTTTATCCGTACAATGGAAATATCTTTTTGAGTCGATGATGAATTGCGTTGTCTTATTTCTTTTGTATTCGTGATCTAAGCGATAAATAGATCATGGAAGGGACTGGACAAAGAACAAATGCCAAGTAACTGAATGATGCAATACAGTAAAATAAAGGTGGGGATAGATTCACAGGATGAACATCTATAAAAATTAAAAATATTAAAAATGGATCAACCAAATGAAGAACAAAAAAATGAGTAAGGAAAGAATGCAAAAAGCTCGAACCTTAAGGGTTTTCATGTAATTTGTTTAATTATTTGAAGACGTCCTACATACATTATTTAAAATATTTTTTTTTCACTAGTTTTCGAAATAATTTTACAAACTTACACGTTTAGCTACATGTTGAGTTCACAATGACATTTCATAAATAGTTATCATTACTAATTAAATTTTATAATTTTTAAACTAATTAATTTATTAATTATTACTGTAATTAATTCACGGTACTTTTTTCGCTTACTTAACTATTAATTTTAATTTGTATCTCCTTAAGTTACCGGATCTTCTCAGTGAAGTAGAAGGTTTACGCGGAATAATACTGGAACACATACAACTTACCCACATCACTATTAGGTAATATATAATATCACCTAATAGACGTCCAGCCACTTTAAGCTTAATTTTTAGTAGATTGGAGAAACAAAAAACCGGCTAAAAACCGTTGGAATACCGAAATAAAATTGTTAATTACAGAAGTTATTTCTATCATTACTTTGTTACCAATAAACTATTACCGATATACAGCATACAATATGCCAATTGGCTGCAATATAACCGGTTTACAGAGAGCTTCCAAAAAATCTTTATTTCTTCAGCATTTCTTTTATGTTCAATATATTATTTCAATTTTTGAGTTTTAATTTAGTAACTTATTGGCGAATTTCGAATATACTTCTGGGAACCTCCGAGCTAGCTATAATCTACGGTAATTTGTGTGTATTTTACATATTATCGCACAAAATTTTTCTTCTTACTATTTGTTTCTATGACATATACGCCGTGGTGATACGCCAGCTCAATTTGGTGGTGACCACGAAAAAGTCTGGTTATAAACCAACTCGAGGCCACTAAAATTGTGCTAAATACTTTTGTAAACATCTATCAATAGAAGGTTATGTTACTAAACACAACAAAAAGTATTGAGCATTGTCAAATTTAAAGTTAATTTATTAATTGAAAGGATCAATCAAGATGCTGACTGATACTTCAGTAAGTTTATTTAAAATGGAATATATATATATATATATATATATATATATATATATATATTATATATATATATATATTATATATATATATATATATATATATATATAGTAATTGCTTAATTATAATCCATATAAACGAATTTTGTGTATAGGTTAAAGCCCGGAATGATTCTTAATCAAAATATATATGATTTAGGTTCTGAATGTATTTTAGATAATAGATAGATAATGATAATCAATGTTAGGCTTATATATTGAGAATATTAACAAAAAGAAAAAAATAGGCAAATGAAGAAAATGTAACGATAATAACAGAATAATGTAACGATATTTAATTTAAGTATAAAGAGAACATAATAAATATATTTTAAAGAAATTACCCAACCACACTAAATTTAAGCTAAAAGCCTAAGTATATTTTATTTATGTAGGCTAAATGATGTTGCCTAATGATAAAAAAAGAGTACAACGAACATATAAATGATAAGATACTATTTATTATGTTTCTTATTTATAACGAATATTTTTTATAACAGAAGTCAATTTTATTCTTCGTGTGCCTCATCCTTTAAGGACATTGGCGATGATCACGGCCCATTTTACTCTGTCTGCAGCAGTTCTCTGAAGAGTTCTATTGTCGTTTTTCACTCCACTGCCTTAAATTTTTCAATCAGAACGTACGCCGTCGCCCTGATCCTCTTGCATCAACTCATATTTTTCATTTTTTAGTATGTTGGTTTCACTGTTTAGGAGACGTTTTCACGTTTTTCACATTACATGAGTAATTTCATAGTGGTGAATATTTCTTTTTCTTTTTCCATCTTCCTCAATGTTTTCATGTTGGTTACGGGTTGTGCCTATGATATTTTCCACATTCTTCGATAATACCACATCTCAAAGCTGGCAAGTCTTTTTTCAGTTGCATACGTAATTGTCCAGGTTTTAACTTCATATAAAAGGGCAGAGAATACGTAGCATCTCAATGCTCTATTTCTAATGCGTAAATTTCAAAAAGCGCTTTTGGCTATATAAATGCGTCGTTTTATTTCAAAGCTGCGGTCCCATTGTTCATTTAGCTTTAAACCCAAGTACTTGTATCTGGATACTTTCTCTAAAGCTTTTATTTTAGCGTAGATTCCTCCATCTTCAATCTTGCTCTTACTGACAACCATTATTCTTGTTTTTTTATGTCTACAGCCATATCATACCGCTCGCAGTGCGATCAACCAAAAAATTTGCAGCCCTTCTCTGCTGTCCGCAAGGAGTATTGTATCATCTCCATATGTGAGATTATTTACTAGTATTCGAGTGTCAGTTGGTTTTATATCTGGGTATATCATTCAGGATAAAAAAGAGATTAATACAGTATTGTTAAGAGACATACATACTAATAACGACTTCTTAGTAGTAACTGCCTCCTAGAAAACTTGTCAAATGTTACTTGGCCGTCATTATGTTTACAATTGTTCGAAATCTTCCTTTATTTGCTGCTGTGGGAAATAATTCTTCTACTGTGAGATCACACCACTGTTTGATAAGCGCAGTCGGTCTGTACTAATGTTTCGAAGAATATGGGATCCTGCGAAAGTCAACCTTTTTAATGGTTTTTAATGTCCATGTCTCGCAGCCGTATAATAGGATAGACCACACCTAGCATCTTAGAAACCTCCCACAAATATCCTATCACGCATTGATAGTTTTCTATTGCACAGGACTAATTTCTCTGTCATAAAGGCCTTTCTTGATACTTCAATTTTGGATATTATCTCTTCATCAGAATCAGAATCCACATTTAATTAGCTGTCACGTTATTTATAATCATTTACAAGTTTTATCCTCTTTCTATCTAGCCAATGCTGACATTGATCTACATTCACAACTCAATTGTCATTCCTTTGTTTCTGAAACGTTAATTTTGGGGCCAATTCGAGAACTAGCTTCACTGACCAGGTTTACTATATTTGGAAATTTATTAAGTTCTCTGATATTATGGCTGTATGATCAGAGTATCTATTATTGTTAATTATTTTTCCTCCAATTCTTACTCCTTCCTGAAAAGATCGCGTTACACAAAATGCAGCCTTATCCTACTCCATGTTTAACACGTAGTTTTGAATATGAGTGTTCAAAATTCTTACTCCTTCCTGAAAAGACCGGATTACAAAACACAGCCTTATCCTACTCCACATTTAATACGTAGTTTTTGAACATGACTGTTTTAATTTAGATAGAGATTACTTGATTGTAGTACGTATATTTTAGCAAATATCTTAGTGGCATTTATACACTTTAAAAGTGTATCGTGTTGAACTCCGTCAAATACCTTTTGTAAGTCGATGAAACACATTTATATCTTCTTCTTTACGTGCATCTCCGCGACGAAGGTTGGCAATCATCACTGCTATTCTAACTTTTAACACTACAGCCCGAAAGAGTTCAGTTGAGCTGCATTCAAACCATTCTCTGAGGTTTCTCAGCCAGGAGATTCTTCTTCTACCCATGCTACGCTTTCCCTGAATCTTTTCCTGCATTATTAGTTTTAGGAATTCATATCTGTTGCCACGTGTTATATGATCCAGATACTGTAGTTTCCTTTTTTTGATGGTATCCAGTATCTCCCTGCTGTTCTCTATTCTTCTTAGTACTTCTTTATTGGTTATTCTGTCTGTCCAGGAAATTCTCAGCATTCTTCGATATGTTCACATTTCAAATGCCTCCAATTTATTGAGACATTGTTTATTTAAAGTCCATGTCTCCACACTATACAAAGGAACAGACAATACGTAACACTTTAGTACTCGTTTTCCATGATTTAGTATGAGGTCTGTACAACATAATATTTGTTTCATATTATTGAATGCATACTATTGAATGTACATTGAATGCCTTTTGTATTCTTACTCTAATTTCATTGGT
Organism: Diabrotica balteata; assembly: GCA_918026665.1. Taxonomy (NCBI): domain Eukaryota; kingdom Metazoa; phylum Arthropoda; class Insecta; order Coleoptera; family Chrysomelidae; genus Diabrotica; species Diabrotica balteata. The sequence goes on from OU898277.1 coordinate 76,095,680, forward strand.
ATAATCGTTTTAGACTCTATAATATAAATTTGGTGGCAACTGTCATCACTACATATAGTTTATGCAGATTAAAATTTTAAGGGATATAAAAAAGAAACTGAGGCAGACCACCAAAAAGATGGATGGACGACTTGAGAAAAACAGTCGGAAATTGGATACCGAAGGCGCAAGATAGAGAACAGTGGAAGAACATGGAGGAGACCTAAATCCAACAGTGGATGCAAGAGGTTGAGGAATGATGATGATGAAAAAAGGAACTCATGTACCTGAACACTACCAACAATACATCCTCATGATACACCTAATATCAGGAAAAATATGCGGTTAACTTTTATCACAATTTATCGCAGAATTAATGACAGGCTCAAAAGCCCACTATTAATAGTACGAAAGAAACGTAGTCTCCAATGAAAATGATAGGTATATTGACTCCTAACGACCCTTTCATAATAGTTTTAAATATTCTCGTGCACATGTAAACTTACACTTTATTGTATGACAAAACTTCAAAAACAAACGGAGAGTAAAATAAAACCATCTATAAAATGCTGAACAAACAGGCAAGACAGCTACGTAATTATAAAAAGTGGATTCGTCCTCATTTAACTAAATAAAAAACAAACAATAAAAGTAAGAAGATTATGTAACTTTTCTTGTCTCCTTAGACGATTTACCGTAAATCACTCCATTTATTAGTATTCTAACAACAATGTTATTTTATTGCTACGAGTACTAAACTGTGATTACCATCCAGCCCAGCGTCTGTAGTAATTTACATGCGTTCTACATATCCGGACAGTCCGGGCACAATTTACAGCCCAAATCCGATGTCGATCCAATGTAGCTCGAATGTTAATTCAATGCGCTGCTTTGAATGGACTAGGAATAGAATGGCATTATATTTAAACCAGGCATACAGTATGACACCGTTTATAGATTCTTTCAATCTATTTTCAATGTGGTAGCAATATATAAATTAAAGAGTTAAAACAATATAATTAATCTATAGAATTAAAGTGTATTGAAAAACCTAAGTATATGGTAAATATAACAAGTTTTTCTTCGTTTAACCTACAATATGTATATTCCCGCCCACGCAAACCAGAAGAGTGGTATTAGGTAGAGCTGGCCAAGAGGTTATGTGCTAAATTTGTCCTTGTAATAAACCGAGAATATTATTTTGGATTAGCAAGATTTCATTCCCGAAACGATTAATTCATCACTACACTCCTTATCGCTTATTTTGCTGATAAACGATAAATAAACAGAAAGAACAGTAATACTAATAGAACGATGCATTTAGAGTTGCTATCTAGAGGTTTAATATATACTTTATCTCAGCGTCAGCAACCCCAGTTTGGGAGTCTTACGTTGACATGAAGTAAATTCCGTTTAAAACTTAAACATCCTATAATATTATCAGCAGCAATGTAATTTCAAACTAATTTAACAACAATTAAAGTGTTTTTACCTGTGTATTTAGTGGCTTCACTCTAGTAAAAGCACTGATGATGGAATAGTATTTCCAAAAACGTTCTGTGATGTAGCCCGAAAAGGTTCTTTTATAATATTATATGTTTTATATAAAAAAGGAACACTGGCAGAGTTTCTCAAAACAAATGGAACACGATTTCTACGGAACACAAAAAAAATATGGAGAAAGAAAAGAGATGAACAAACTAATAAAAACGATACACATTCAGAAGGAAACATATGTCGACTACTTTTAATCCCTGTTTGCTAAAAGTGACGATGATAAACCACCAACACCAGAAAAGAGGACAAACGAAGAAATAGATATTAAAGAGAAAGAGGTAAAGGAAGCGTTAAGGAAATTAAAAAATAGAAAATCACCAAGAGAGGACAGAATACCGAACAAACTCCTAAAGTACGGAGGACCAGATCTGAAGAAACAACTATTAAAACTAATTCAAAAAATAATAAAACAAAACAGAATTCCTCAAGAATGGAGATCAAGCATCCTAATACCCCTCTTCAAAAAGGGAGACTACATGGAAACTTACAGAGGAATTAATTTATTAAACACAACACTAAAATTAACAACCAAAGTGATAACAAATAAATTGAATGAAATTATAACACTACCAGAAGAACAACAAGGTTTTAGGCCGGGAAGATCATACACCGACGCTATACTTATAATGAGGTAAGTACAAGAGAATTAGAATACAACAAACCGGCATATCTATGTTTTATGGATCTTGCAAAGGCATTTGAGCGAATCAAATGAAAAGACGTTATCAACTTACTGTATGCAAGAGAGATACGATCGAAAGATAGATATAGATAGACCGAGAGATAGATAAAAACGATCGAAAATATTTACCAAAACAACGCAATAAAAGTAAAAGTAGAAGAAGAACTAACCGACCCTATTGAAGCTGGAAATGGAATAAGACGGGAGATTCCCTGAGTCTTCTATTGTTCAACCTAATCATGGATAAAATAATAAAACAAGTAAGAACTAAAAAGGATACCAAATAAAAGAAAAACAACTTAAAATAATCTGCTAATCTCTCAAAGTGAAGATGATTTACAACATATGCTGCACCAATTTAATATAACCGCCAGAAAATTTAACATGTTAATTTCTCCAACAAAGACAAAATACATGATTACAACAGCAAATTTACTAAGATGTAAATTGGAGCTGGAAGGTCAGATAATAGTAGATCAAGTGATGGAGGTATCACATTATCTAGCTACAGAAAGCTCGAAACCGAAGTGGAAGATCAAGTCAATAGAGCAAACAGAGCCGCAGGCTGCCTAAATGAAACAATATGGAGAAATAAAAATATCGGGAAAGAACCGAAAGGCAGAATTTACAAAACAGTCATCAAACCAATAATCACATATGCGGCAGAAACAAGACCTAACACAGAGATTATAAAAAGGATGTTAGAAACAGTAGAGATGACAACACTTAGAAAAATTGATGGTAAGACACTATGGGACAGAGCTAGAAGTACAGATATACGACATAGATGCAAGGTGGAGAGCATCAAACTGGGTAAGAAATAGAAAAGTATTGGTACTGAGTACTGAGGTTAGAAGGTAACTGAGTGGAATGGAACGATCATATAAGCCGAATGCCAACAAATAGAGTAGTAAAGACGGCAAGAGACGGTTCCCCAATAGAAAGACGATCAGTAGGAAGACCACAAAAACGATGGAATGACAACAACTTACTGGAGGCACATTGAAAAATAGACAGAGTCATATCTATAAAAGAAGAAGAAGTTTTATAAAGGATTTTTTAAATAAAAGTTTTGGATGCAATTAACTTACACACTTTTTTGTTTTATTTTTTTACAATTCCTTCAGTTTTTGAGATTCTTTTTCATTTTTCGTTAATAGTAGGTACCTTAAGCAAACAGTTTTATCAGTAATTTTTACGCGATTTCAAAGCATAAGCTTTTTTTACTAAGGTTACATAGACTGAGACTATATCAGTACTATATAGTACGTGTTTCCTATAACAGGAAACATTAGATTGGTTGACACGGCAGTACTGCCGAAAATGACCGAAAACCTTTTTGGGCAATAATAATAAAAGACTTTCCCCAATTTAACAAAAATTGCAGGTTAGAAAAATAAGGATAGGATCTTGAAATCTTGGAAATAAGAATCTTACAGATAAGAATATGGAGTTAATAGATTCGCTTTAAAGAAGGAGAGTACACATTGTTTGCATTCAATAGACGAGATGAAAATGACAATGGGTGAAATAACTAGGTGAATGATACAAATTATGATGAGTAGGGAAAAGTAAGTAACAAAAGTTAGTATAATTGCTGATGGAATAATGAAAGGTATGGTAGTAGAAGTTGTAACAACGAGTAATAGAATAATGTCAGTAAATTTTGTATTTGATCAAGAAGTATTAAATGTTGTGTGTGCATGCTACACAAGTCAGTCTGGTTGAGAATGAAAAAAAAGCTTTATTTGGTCAATTGGGAGACATATTTAAAATATTCCATCACAGGAGAGTCATAATAGGAGGTGATTTGAACGCACATACGGGATAATTCTAAGAGAAGATATTAAGTAATACATTGTAGACTTTGAAACATAAATGGTGAAAAACATATACCTTCACTCAATAAAACATCTACTACAATATATGCTCACACAGATATCTACAATTACACAACAAAAAAATCATTACAACAATACAATTCATTAAGTAAAAAAAAGTAATAAATGCAGACATAAACGATATTATTAAATATAGGCCTCACACCTACAAAAACATTACGGCGAAATCTAATTCGCTACTTCTAGGGTACGCTACAACTGCTAACTCTATAATTTCCTTAAACTGCACAAAATATTAATTCTACCCAAAATAAAGATAAAGGACAACATATGAAACAATTACAACTTCTTCGTGATTTCCATTGATGTAACACGAATCGTTAATTCGAAATTTACTTCTTCCTTCTACAGGTACGCAACAATTGACGTATCCATTTCATGTAAGGGGAAGTAATACAATTCTCAATTTACGCTAATATATATATATATATATATATATATATTCGGTTTTTTTAGGCGTTACGCCCGTCCGGTAGGGATCTATGGAGGAGTATCACCAAGCCGCAAGCCCTTATCTCTTGCCGTACTGCTCCACCATGGGCCGATCAGATCCCAACATATCCTAGTCTAAGCCGCAGATTCATCTAGAATTTTAAACTGCTGCGTTAGACTTTTTGTTTTCAGTACACCGAGCTGGGGCTCGAACCCACAACAACTGAACCATTAGACAGTGAAGCGAATGAGAGGCAGCCGCACAGCCCGCTGAGCTATCTGACCGACATTTACGCTAATACGTCGTAAATATTATTAACAAACTAAGTTTTACAAAATGACACATCTTTAATTTGTCCGAGACAAAAGGTCTTTAAGATATTAAACTTAAAATTTTTTATTCCTGCCATTCCACTAAAGAAGTAGAAATGAAAGTGTAGTAACTAAATATTTAAAGACGAAAACCTTCACAATAGAAGCAGTAATATGCTTAACTACTACGTGTCAAACTATCCACCTGTGAAATGTAACATATAATCAGATCAACATATAAACAGTCAAAAACAGCTCGATCAAATTATGTCACGTGTCAAATCATCAAAAAATAATAAACTTTAAAAAAATGCATTTATTCGTTACTCAAAAAAATAAAAAAAGGACACATACTATCATAACATCAATAAGTTAATAATGGTCTTTGATAAAAAAGAATGAATAATTATTCAAAATTAACTTCTGCTGAAAACTTCATAAAAATTCATAAATAAGAGTTCGGACCACAATCTGCCAAACCGAAAAAAGCTTTTTGGGTTTTACTTAATATTACTAATTACACAGGCCATATAATATTATCGTAATATTCTCTAATCCAATTATATCAATATATATTTAACTCAAATATATGCACAAAATTCTATGGTTAAATGTTACACATAATATACTCACTATAGTACAAAGTGCGTAACCTACTAACTCAATAATTGAAATAAGTACAAATTAAATCGAAAGATGAAATATACAAACGTCTTCTAATCGACCATAAACTTAAATAAAAATAGTCTATATAAAATATGTACACGCTCACTTTAAATGTTGATCTCTGTGGGTCATATTATGTAATGAAGCAATAAGGGCAAGTAAGAAACCAGAAAGGTCAGAGTCCTTCTTATGTTAATCGACATAAATGAAACATAACTGCAGAAATTTGACGAAATAATCCGGACGTTGAAATTGCAGAGGTGGTGAAACAGTGATTGTTACGGCTACTTAATGCCAGCCCTAGAAACTCGCAAAAAATGCGCCATGCCAGCCATGGCAACAACAAAACTAATAATTACTTAAAATCTGAGGGTTTGTGTGTTATACCCTATGACCAGACTAATTTAGGGTAAGATAGACATTTTTTAGGTACTTAGGGAGAAAAATGTAGCTTCGTCTATAATACGGAGTTATTTTCGTGGGAAGTATTACGCACTTTCAACATAAACTACACACATAAAAAATTTATGTCATGGGAACTATGTACGGTAAACGTAGACATAATAAAACCAGTCTACGAGATAGTGTAGTCACATCTTGATACAGCACAATCAAAATTTTAAGGGCTAGAAAAATGAAACGCTACAAAGGAAACGAGTGGTGTGTTGTGTGTCAAAAAGATTCCAATAAAACTGAAAGGAAAATTATACAAAACTGCCATAAGACCAGCTTTGATTTACGAACTGGATATTGGGCAGTTAAAATGGAGGAGGAACGTTATAGGAATGTTAGATGGATTAGAGGAGTGATAAAAGAGGATAAAATTAAGAAGGAGTATATTAGAGTTTGCACCAATTGATGTGAAAACGAGAGAGCAAGAGATAATTTCTCAGAAACAGAACTTATCAGCCGTATCGTAAATGATTGAATTAGAGAAGTACGCTAAATCGATATTTTGGATCGTACAATTAAACGCCGTTTTAATTGTTTAATAAATACGAGACAATACGTAGGATGGAATGTACACGATACAAAATAGGCCGGTCGGCTCATCCATCCGCATAACGTGGCCCACCCACCTTAGGCGGTTTATCTTGATGGTCTTCACAGTATCTGCATCACCAAAAAGTCTATAGAGTTCAAAGTTATATCGCCTTCTCCACAGATCCTGTTCGTTTACTCCGCCAAATATGGTCCTCAATACTTTTCTTTCAAAGACTCGTAGTAACTCTTCATCTCGGGTCGTCATTGTCCATGTTTCCGATCCATATGTGAGCACTGGGCGTATTATTGTTTTATAAAGTTTGCACTTTGTTGCTATTGACATACTTCTAGCTCTTAGTTGAGGGCCCAGGCCGAAATAACAGCGGTTAGCCACGCATATTCTTTTTTGTATCTCGTTGGATGTGTTATTTTTGTAGTCTACCAGTGATCCTAAGTAGCAGAATTCTTCTACCATTTCTATCGTTTCGTGTTGCACCTCTAAGTTATTTTGTTGAATTCTTGATATGGCCAGCATATATTTAGTTTTCTGGATGTTAATCAGAAGTCAGATGTTTTCTGCGGCATTTTTGATACGTGTGAAAGCCTCCACTGCTTCATTTTGGGTTCTACCAATTATGACGATATCATCAGCGTATGCCATTATTTGTATACTACGGGTATATATCGTACCTTTTAAGTTTATTCCCGAATCTCTCATAACTTTTTCTAACGCTAGGTTGAACAGCGTGCACGATAGCGCATCTCCCTGGCGTAGTCCTCTGTTGGTTTTAAATGGTTTTGAAACATCCCCTTGTACGCGCACTTTACATTCGACTTTCACCATTGTCATTTTAATTAATTCTACCAAACCTTTTGGTATTCCTAATTCGATCATCGCCGAATATAATTGGGACCTGTCAATAGTATCGTACGCTGCCTTAAAGACATGAATCGAAATAATGAATTATTTTCATTGAAACTTTAAAGTTAAAGTTTGAATCCCCTTGTAAGTCATAAAACACGACAAAATAGTGTAAATGAAATGAAACAGTGATTGTAACTGGGGAATTCAACCGTTTTAAATTTGTAATGGGTTTATCGGCAGCTCCATAAATGCACTGGATTTCAAAGAGCCTACAAACACATAAAATGGAAACGAACCATTGTATGCTTGTCTATTTGATTGGTTTGGGGATTTTTAACAATTACGCTTCACATACCCGCCAGCAAAAATATGATCATTTAATAACATCTGTTATTCTGCAGTTCTGTATTCTAGGATTTCGAACAGTTAAAAAATACAAAAGAAGCTGCAATGAATCTAGAACCAAAAGTATGTCTCACTTATAATGAACACAATGAATAACTTTGTAGTAAATTGTTAATATACATGTTTTATATTCTTACGGTAAAGGCAGTACATAACATATTGTATTTATGTGTTTGCAGAAAAATCTAAAAGTGAATTAAATTAAAATCTGGAAGAATGGTAACAGTTTATTTTTGTTTTAATTTTAACAAGGTTTAAGTGGTATTGCTAGAACAGAAAGGAATTAATATTGGTATGAGGCAAAACAGAAACTTAAGGTATTTTGAAGTATTAAATTACAAGACCAAGTGTTTTTTACCCAGAATGAATTATCACCCAAAAAAAAACGAGTGACAATAATTTGCCACTAGATAAAAATCAGGTATACAATAATGACTGATAAACGCTGAAGGTTTCCATATTTCAGACAAAAAAATATTATAGAATTACTGGTTTTATCAACAATCAAATTTTAGAATTAAACACAAAACAGATGCTTTAGTTTGCTCCCAAACATAATTTCACTTTTTTAATTGTTTGAGAATTCGCATTATATTGTTTGACAACAAATGGTTGACTGATAGATAACCACTTTGTTGTAGCTGTTACTGAAATACATCAGTACTATAGGTGACCTAAAGCGGTTAACACGTTTTTATAATTCTGACAAATATGGAAAACGAAAATAGTCAAAGGAAACGTCGTCAAAGAAATGAAAATATGTTGTTCTTATAGTCTTTTTAAACACCTTTGTGATATGAGACGTGTGACTTTTAAATTGGGCTCTGGTTCAGTACGACGTTGGTTTAAATTGGGCTCTGGTTCAAACGTTGACGTTTTTACCTTTTGCAAAAAAAAAAAAATTAAAAACACGCTAATTGTGCTTCATTTTATTTCAAATTTAGTTGGGTTGGATTACGTTGTGCTGAACGTTTAAAGGGGTTTTGCAAGTTTATTAAGTGTTTTTTTTTAAATGAACCACCAGCAACAAGAAAATCGAAGTTTGTCAGAAAGTGACTGTTTTAGAATCGATACTCTTGGCGAAGAAGGATACACTCAAGTAGAACTCTCTGAATGTTTTAACGTTGCCCAGTCAACCATTTCAAGAATGTTAACACGTTTTTTTTTGTTACTGGAAGTAACTCGAGAAGACCCGGTTACGACCGTAGAAGGGTTACAACTCCTAATCAAGATCGGTTTTTGACACTTCGTACACTGAAACAAAGGTTTGTTACCAATACTTCTCTACAAAATGAATGTTTGAATCGTTATAACTTTAGAATCGCCAAAAATATGATTACAAGGAGACTTGTCGAAAACGCCCTACACATTGGAAGGGCACCAATTGGCTCATTATTGACCAGAGACCATAGAAGGCAAATATTGCATTTTGCTCTTGAACATGTTGATTGGAATAAGACGATTGGGGAAGAATATTGTTTACCGATGAATCCAGGTACTGTTTTTTTTCAGATGACAGGACTGACAGGAGAAACCGAGTGTATAGAAGGCCTGGGGAACGCTATGCACAGAATTAGTTAAAATAGATCACGGTCGGCTTACATCGCAGAGGTATATAACAGACATTTTAGAAGAGCATGTCGTTCCATTTGCACCCACCATTTATTGGGGATAATTTGACGACTACGACAACTACCTAATACACCAAACACATTAGGTGAACTGTGTTTGCGGTTGGTTGAAATTTGGGATCAAATTGTTCAAGAAGAAATCAGAACGATCATTCTCAGTATAAGAGATCGTTGTCAAGCAGTAATAAATGCCAGAGGGGGCAATACTCGATACCAGTACACGGTACTAGTATTTTCTTCAATTTTAAAAATTTCAATTTCGACATTAATTTATAATGTTAGTTTGTTTAGATCAGTTGTTTCTTTAGATGTTTGGATTTATAATGTTATATTGTTAATTTCAATACATTTTTTGTAAAAAAAGAAAAGTTTTTTATTTAGGATATTCTAAAACAAACATAAAGCAGAAAGAACAAACAAACATTTTTTCATTACAACTTAAAATAAGAATAAAATTATGCGTTAATTTTGAAGCGCAGTGTATTTTAAAATTTAATTTTATTTGCATTAAAAATTCTATTTTAATCTTAATTTACTTACAATTATACCCGTAAGCGGAACACCATGTATGCACTATGGCGAAGACATTTCTATAACTCAATACCAATTAGGTAAACCGACGTAATAATATATTGTATTGTCTAACAGTTATTTATTTGGTTTCTTTTGTATATAACTATTTCTTTCAAATGAGTACCAAACGCATAACGTTGACGAAAGAAATGATTAGTCAAAAAAAAATTTAATCCGATGGAATCATATCTTCAAATTGCTTTTTAAATCCTTCTTAAAAGTGATCATTTCGATCTCTAACAAATTCCAAAGTAGTGCGCCTTGTCATATCGATCTGCTTTTCGTTTGGCTTTTCACTGGCGGTATGTAAACGGTGTTGCCAATAATTATACATAAATGCCCACTATTAAGTTTCTCATGTGTAGAGATTTTTTTTATCTCGATATGGAAGTATGTTTATTACTAGTTAAACAATGTTCGCAATTTTATTAATTTTACAAACTCATATTACTCGTTTAATAAACAGACCGTTTATAAATTATCATAGTAATAATAATAAGATTGTCAGTAAATCTGACCATTTGTAATAAAGTGTAAACGTGTGTATTTGAGGACAATATTATTTCCTAGCAAAGTTCAAGCTGAAAAACTGTACCAGAGGAGGCGCAGGAACTCCATACCGAGTAGCACCCTGCGCAGATTGACTAGGCAGTTTTCAAGTCCTTCACATGGTGCGCCTTATAGGACAATATATCAGTTGTGGACAAGTTACAACCAATTAACTTGCACACTAAACTACACAAATACCAGACAAACGCATCACAAGTGGCTTATTACATGAAATTTGCACTGCGAATTCGAAATCCATGGCACAGGAGGAAAACTGTTGTCTAAGCGATGCCCCAGAGAGCTGGCAAACACCGAAGGATTAGGTATAGCCTTGGCACGGTACGGAACACGTGGGAATAAAATGAACACGGAGAACAGAAAACGAGATGGCAAACCAAGATATACAGGGACTGAGCAGACAGTAGCAGTTGCAGCAGCAAGCCCGGTCTGGAATTATGTCTCTATCCCCAATAGGTCTTAATGGCCCCGTCTACAGACTAACCTTCAGCAAATTAAGGAAGCTTCGACAGAATTTGCTGTTGCTATGAAGTTCGAGTTAGACTGGCTACAAAAGCCAGATTTTTGGAGGAGAGGTTTAATAACGGTTTTCAAAGAAGAAAGAAAACCAAGTGCACTATAATTTGCTGTTTTTCACTCTGTATCAGCACCATACACATTAGACAAGTAGAGTAGTCTGTAGTTATTTAGATTGCCTTACTGCCGTTTAAAAAACATATTTTTTAAGCTGCTTCCGATGTCGAAGTAGAAGCGTCAATTAGGAATTTTCTGTTTAATTTTTGTTGTCTTTCCAAAATATATTTCTAAACAACAAAATTCGTAAAGTTGTAACGATATCTAAAATATTTAATATGTAACATGTATACAATAATACAAAGATCACGACAAGACACATCTAAAATGAAGACATTAAAAAATTTACTAATTGGGTGAAAGCACAATGGAATTATGTAATAAAATTTATACATTTATGCGTGTCTTACTCAAAATAGAAAGTATTTACAATTAATAAATATTAAGAACATTGAAAACTTTATATAGCTTTGTGGCATTTAAAATTTTAATAATACTTGAAAAGGCGTCAAGAAAACTACATAGCTACCATACATTAGTCATCTGGCAACACCGATTCTGAAGTTCTCACCCGCTTCTCTTTCCCCCATACTCCGTTCAGTCTCGGGTAGGTGGCTTTATACAGTGGAAACTCCGGGGAATAGGAGGGGTGCTGAATCAGCCTTATGCGACCTATGAACCCCTTGAAGGCTACGACCTACTTATCGTTTAACATCGTGGAGAAGTCACTTACAAACGACTTTTTTTGTTGAGCACGGAACTCTATCGAATAGACCAGCCAGAAGTGATTCAAAAAGGAAGAGTAGGTCGTAATAGTGTCGAGTAGTCAGGTCTGTATCTTTTCATGCAGTTTAAAATGGAGAAGATGAAAAAATTAGGTATTGCGCGATCAATATATTGAAATTTCTAATACAATAGTATCCTGGGATTGTGTATAGTATTTTGATAATATTTTTGTATGATTTGTAGATACATTTAATGTTTATATGATTTGTTCGTTACCAAAACCTATAAAAATGTGATTTATGAAAATGTCATTTTGTGACATTTCTTTTTTATTATTATTTAAGATCTCAAACTAAAAACCTGTTAACGGTGCAACCAATTTGAAATTCAGAATGCAAGATGTTCTATATCCTATGGCTCCCTACATTTATTTATGATTTTAATTTAAAAATATGGTGAATGTCCGTAAGTTGCTAAGAAATAAAATATAGAGCCAACAAAAAATATCGTCATTGAGATAGGCTATGGTATAACCTATTTAAATGGGTCGTTAGTACCGTAGTTAACTGGATAAATGACGTGCAATTAATGGTTTGACTTTGTCAAGTAAAGTTTTGTTAGGCTTATTATTTAACAAATATTTTTGCTAGTAGTTTGCTAGTATCTTACTTTAAAAATTGTATACATAAATTTCTAGCTATTTAAGCCACCTACTTTGGACTTTACTAATCTATGGCAATATTTTGATAAAAACGATAAAATAATTATAAATTTAATACTTTAGTGCTACTTTACACACGGATACTCCGTTGCTCAGTACTGCTAGATTATGGGCGGGGTCACAAAAGGAGGTTTACATAAAAATTTATATTAATACATGTGGAATAAGTTAACAGAAGAGAGGACTGATAAAAAGTTAAAAACTGAAACATTTGCTCATTAAGTTGAAAGTTGGGTTAATTGTTGAGGGGTGACAACATACAAAGAGGGAAAGTAGTATCCTCAAGAGTTAGTTAATAAAAAAAAAGATTAAAGTAAAGCTCATCTAATGACATGTCAAATAAGGGTGGGAAAAATAGTATGGTAAGTTTAATTAAACTATTGCCTTAAACTGTATTAAAAGTTTACATTGTTAGAAATGTAAGGCCTCGATGGCAGAAGCTGTTCATTCAAAACTATTTCAATATCATTTGATTTAGCTCTAGTAATTTCATATGATTATAAAATATCCAATCTATTACTACTTTTGCAAGTGTGTAAGTGTTTAACATCTGGGAAATAAATTATTAATAAAGAAATAAATTTTAACATTTAGAAGGGAATAATAGTGTTTTTTTTTCTGTAATATGGCTTTGGCAGCGCCAATTAGTCAGACTTGTTTGTGTTTATTTTTAAAATCCACTAAATTTTAATTATTAGTGATTGCAGTTTCATAGTCAAAATTTTCTTGTTATAAGTTATCAATGTTAGTACTACATATACCTAATATTTTTATGCAAAACTAAATTATTATTTCTTTATTCTTTTATTATCTTCTTTTTTGTTTGTTTTCTTTTCTTTTTTTGTTTTTTTTTTTGTTTTTCTTGTTTTTTTCTTTTTTTGTGTTTTGTTTTTTTTTGTATTTATTTTTTTTTGTTTTTTGTTCAAATTATATTAACAGATTATGCCTATATACTATTTACAACTTGTATTTACACATTTTAACATGTTTGTAAATGCAATGAAGACTTTCCATATTATTTGAAAATATTAAAAGATTAAGGTTTATTGGAAAACAACACTCAGAATTTATTAATTTCTTATAAAGTTCATTTATATTATTAATTTGTAAATCACATTCTAATATAATATGTGTTAGATCACCTATTTTGCCACAAGTATAATTGGGAGTATTTGATAAGCCGATTACATGCATGTAAGATGGCGTAAGAGCATGATTTGCTCGCAGCCGATTTATGGTCTTTATAAAACGTCGATTAGATTCTGGAATAATAGTTGTTTGTTGAAAAAATATGATTGGAGAAGGCAGAGTTAGTATTGCAAATGTCGATGTCTTTGTATTTATTAATTCATTTTAAATGTGATTTGATTTTTTTAAAACACATATTTAAAGAAAATAAAGTAATTTATAATACGTTTAAGGCCTTTTAATTACTTCTGAATATATACAGGACATCTATGTGTCACGAATGTAATGAAACTCGTACGCAAGGTGATTCAAAGTTAAACCATATTTGCCTTGTGTGATTTGTTAAATGGAGTACTTTGACTATATAATTAGAGGACTCAAATACCATCTACTTCGCATATACTTAATAAAAGGAAAAGTGGAGGGAACGAGGGATTGGTCGAAAAAAACTTTCATGGTTGCGTTATATTAGACAATGGTGTGGTTACACAGTAGAAGAATTATTTCGCACAGCAGCCGATAGAGAACGGTTTCAGGAAATTGTATACATGATGACAGCCAACGTCTGAATACGGACATGGCACCTAAAGAAGTAGAAAGTCTGTTAAAAATAGTCAAAAGTTGTAAAGAAGATAAAAGTAGTGCAAACTTAATTAAAATAAGAAACTACCTATTTCAGATTCGAGAATTCTAGTCATGCCATTGGTATTTGTATTGAAGCAGTGACTTTTATACCTTTTATATTTTGATGTGGATTCAAAATGTAAAGACATAATTACAGTGTTAAAGTGACATATTAGTTTATTCAGAATTTATATCAATAGCAACTTATTGATTTTTAAGACGAGCCAAAGGTATTGATTACTATTCGATTAATCCATTGTTCATTTCATTTTTGCGAACGAATCACTTTTCACTTTACGTAAGAGGTCCCAGAAGTTTGGTTTTTCAGTCACGGACTAAACCAGATTTTCTTCTAAGTTATTTGGGGCAGTTTTTTTTTATGAAAAGTTAAATTAATTTATTATTCAAAGAACTTGTGTCTAACAGTTTAGTAGTGATCATAAATGTTTTGAATTCATTATGAGAGAGTGACTAACCAAAAGGAAAAAGGAATATTTCGTGGCCTATCTCATTTAGTATTTTTTTGACATGTCGTGTCAAGTGTTCATGAATGTCGTCAACAATTGTTTATATAATAAAACACTGAAAACTTTGTTTTCAGTGTATATACATCTTCAATTGTATATACATCTATCTATTCATCATATAAGTAAATATGAAGTTTACGAAATGCACATAGAGTACATACATCCTGCAACAAAACAAATTTTAAATACTCTATCACAGTGACAGATCTATACATTTCCCTTTTGAGGGAAACTTCCAACTTGGGGGAGGGTACACAATGAAACACTAACCAAAAGACATAAAAAATATTAACCCAAACTACAGAAAATACATAAATAATAGCTTTTCTTTAACTTTGAACCTTCTTGATGGGGGAAGAAATTTCCCTATTCCCCCGTGTATCCGCCCCCGCTCTATAATACCTAATGCATTACCAAGAGTTAAAAGATATTTTGTATCTGTTAATTTAAAAAAATATACCTGAGTCAAGTTTAGGTTCAGTCCGAATATTTATAAATAAAAACTGGAGTATGTACATCATTAGAGAGTATCTGCGGTGCGATTTGATTTCTCAAGACAACCCAACTTAAAGCAAGTGTACAACTTCAACAAAAAATTGTTAGTAAATAGTTAAAAAATTATTATCTGTATTGAAACACTTGTATCAATACAATACAATTTTATTAATAAATCATGGAAGAATAATCAGTTTGTACGATTTGTACTAAAAGTGATGGTAATATAATTCCTTTTATTAAAAAACTATTACAGAAGCGTCGTGGGTCGTTATTGATACGTCAAAAACAGGATAGAGTGTAAGATAACTTACACAAACTGAAAAGTAAAAACAAGATTGCTGTAAGTTACGTGTTGGAATATATTTATACATAATATATTGCGTAACATATTTTGCATTGACCTAATGCTGGTGACATTATGTTCTACAACAAAATTAAACCACAATTTAAATTAAATATATATATATATATATATATATATATATATATATATATATATATATATATATATCATTAGACAAACAATGTATAATTATAATGGTCGATAATTAAGAGAAAAACATGCTAAAATATGTTATTCCAAGAAAATCGTTTTGATATTCCATTAAAAAATTATATCTTTCAAATGATGACAGGATTTCCAATGTAAGTCCATAATACTGGTATGTGGAAAATAAGTCAATACAGACAATCTTAAGTAATTTTTATTATTTAATGATGGTAAGTTTTGAGCCACCTGTTTCAAGGCTTACAATATTTGCCCCATTATCAGGCCCCAGTACGTTAGTCTTTTTTTTTTGTAATATAAACATCAGTATCACAAGAATCAGTAGATTGACAAGAAACCATACTTTCATTCGTTACATTTAGGACCCTAACCAACTTGAAGTGAATATTTAAAACCAACAAGCGATTACATAATATACGGATACTTTTCACACTAAGGTGCCTTTCATAGCGACTTTATTACAACACAAGACAGGCAATGGCTAGGAGGTAAATATAAAATATATAGATAAACAGGGGGAACAAAGCTCAATTTATACATTCACATTACACATTCCATCCTAAATTTTTCTTTCGGTCCTTTTTAAATATTCCCAAAAAATTTGGTTAAACCTAATATTATGACGAGACATATATAAAATAGAAGATTGACACCGAGGAAGAGATATTTGTTTTTTTATCAAATTTTCCAATAGATACTTAATAGCAGCATCATTATATATGCACCAGAACATCCAATGATTGATATCTTCTATTGAGCCAACTAATTTCTAATCCTTTTGAGCCGCTTCTTTAGCAAAATAATCTGCGTTGGTTTTACCCGAGATACCAGCATGTGCCGTTACCCAAATGAAAGAGACTGAATTATTTATTTTTAGTAGCTTTAGTTGATTTTCGAAAATTTTGACGATAATACTGTTTTTGTACAAATGCTTACGCGAATTATCTATAGCAGACAACCCAGATTTTTAATCCGACAGGATTACTATTTGTTGATCAGACATTTTTTTCTCAATAGACCCCTCCAGAGCTTGATATATTGCAAACAGTTCTGCGGAATAAATGGAACATTGTTGGTTTAATTTAAAGATAATGTGTTCTTGATTGTTTTGGATATATACCACACAACCAATTTCCAAAATGGATTTTGACCCATCTGTGAAAATCCTCTATGGCTTATCAAATTTGGCAAGATGTTTCTGAAGTTGAATGGCGTTGTTTTCATCAAAAGTAGGCAAATAAACTTTAGTTTGGGAATAAAGAATATTAAAATTAGATTGGAAGAAATTAGTTTCAGCTGGGATTTCTAAATAGAAAGAAACATTAAGAAATGCTATAGCTAAAGTTGGAAAATTGTTGTTATGTAACCATTTGTTATTAAAAATAACAGTCTAAAACAACATAAAGCAAACAATGAACAACTAAATTACAATAAAATGATAAATTTTATTGTGATTTATCATTTTATTATGATTGGGATAATTGTTTGTTATATATCATTTTAGCTTGTTGTTTTTAATATAAATAAGACTAACGTACTGGGGCCTGATGATGGGGCATATATTGTATGTCTTGACCCATTTTCCATATACCAGTATTGTGGATTCATTTCCCATTTAGAAAAGGCGAAAAGCTCGGGTTCGTTTTAGGCCAAAAGTTGATGAAATTTTTTTGAAACAATTTTTTTAACAAATTTTAACAATTAATTTTTTAACAATTAAAATTATGACTTTCAACGCTCAAAAACACAAATAAAATATATATTTTTTGAAATCATCAAGTGCTTTCTTCTATCAGCTCCATCAGCGATGAAAATTCTGGGCTTATTTTTATTTTAAAATATTGTTTTTTAATTGTTAATGAAGCGTGTATAATAATAATAATGGGCGCTTATTTGTACAATAAGAATTAAAACCAGTAAAAATGTGCCATAGATCTTGTTTCTCTCTCTTACACACGCCGCAGCCCGAGCGTCTGTCCTGTCATAAGTGCTTCATTACCGATTAAAAAACAATGTTTTAAAATTAAATAATCCCAAAATACTTATCGGGAAATGATAGAACAAGGATATTGAAATTTTGCGTTTTTCTCAATTTTAAATTATTTTTGTAACTCGAAAAATATCAAGTATCAAAAACCGACCTATTTTGTTCAGAATGGTCCAAAAAATTAATAAAAAAATTGCTAAGGCCGAAAAAATTCATTATTACAATTTGTTAAAAAAAAACTTTAACAACTTTTCGCCTGGGCGACCTCTTGAACCTTATTCTGGGGTATCTCATGAAAGTATTTATGCAAAAAAATCTCATAGGAAAATTTTTCCAAACGAACCCAAACTTTTCGCCTTGTCTATATACTAGTAAAATTATATCTTATTTTTGGAGCGCATTGCTTGGTCTATGTCGACAATTTTTTTCATCAGTCTTTATCGTCTTTTTTGAATCTCTCGCATGTAACGCCGTTCTTTGTTGTTACTTTTGTGAGTTTATCGAAAAGTAACACAATATCGATCGTCTGTCTTATTTAGGGAACAGATAAGCTAATAAGTCTCAATCTTGTGTAATCAATCAAGTTCGTATTTGATATAGGGAGCTGATGACTGGATAAAAGGTCGAAAATATATAGGAAAGTGTACTTTGTACGAAAAGTGTTGATTTATTTTCAATCTTATCGAAATATATAAATAGAATACAGTCTATTAGGGTTTTGATGTGCAAATATTTTCGTTTGGAAACTTGAATCGTTTTTAGTTATAAAAACTAATGTTCTGAAGCTATGTATTTGATCCTTAATTAAAATTATTCTTATAGAAGTTTGGTTTTCCTCTCAAAAGTCGATAAGCATTAAGACTAAACTATTAGGGATTCAAAACTTCAGAAATCTTCCAAATACGCCTGAAAAAAAGATCCTAAAAACATTAACTATTTTAATTTCATACTGAATTAAATATAAAGTTTCAAAAACAGAAACAATAAGGACTTATAACTATTTTACTATAAATCATAAATATAATGGACTCATAAATCCATGTGACGAATATAAATACCTGGGCGTCATCTTCGACCGTAGTGGAAAATACGAACGAGAAATAGAACATCGAAGTGTACAAGCACGAAGAGCTATAGCATGTTTGAACGGAGTTCTATGGAGTAAAGAAATATCAAAGAAAAGAAAATGGAACATATATGAGACAATGGTTAAAACTAGCATACTTTATGGAGCTGAGACATGGAAAATAACCGAGAAATATAAGAAAAAGGTCGAAGCCACGGAAATGGATGCCATTAGAAGATCGATGAGAATATCAAGAGCTAACAGAATACGGAATGAGGTGATAAAACAACAAATGGGTATAAAGGGCACTATAGTTGAGGATATTGAGAGAAAACTGCTCATACGGTATGGGCATGTGAGCCGAATGGGGAACGAAAGATTGCCTAAAAAACGATGATGTGGCAACCCCCAGAGAAGAGGAAACGAGGAAGACCACCACAGAGCTGGAACCTGGGAGTTAGGAAAGCGATTAGCGCTTGAAATCTGGACGAAGACCTAACTCAAGACAGAATACAGTGGCGTTTGGGAGTCGGACAAAATCGAATATATATATATATATATATATATATATATATATATATATATATATACAATACAAACACTAGTTTGATTCTGTCTTGGCTATGAGAACGGACTGCAGATACAAACATTTAATTACTTTTAAATTTTATTTGTAATTTAATGTTTTCAGCAATCTCGGATTTCATAGATGAGTGAGTCAGGTTCATGAAATGTTCAATGAGAAGATGATCACGCCCCAATGGACTTCTTCACGTGCCATCTCCGCGACGAAAGTTGGCAATCATCATGGCTATTCTGATCTTAGATGCTGCTGCTCTGAATAGTTCAATTGATGTGCATCCGTACATTTCCTCAAGTTACGCAACCATGAGATTCTTCTTCTTCCTACACTTCTCTTGCCCTGGATTTTCCCTTGTATAATCAATTGAAGTAGGTTGTATCTCTCATTACGCATAACATGCCCCAGGTATTGCAGCTTTCGTGTCTTGATGGTTTGCAATACTTCCATTCTTTTGTTGATTCTTCTTATGACTTCGTTGTTTGTTACATGCTCGGTCCATGATATCTTTAGGATTCTTCTATACACCCACATTTCAAATGCTTCCAACTTTTTAGCAGTTGACGCATTAAGTGTCCATGCTTCTAACCCATAAAGCAAAGTCGAGAAAATATAACACCTTGCCAGCCTAACTCTCAAGTCCAAGTTTGTACGTGCTTTCTCTATTCGAACTTTGATTTCTTTGGAGTAATCCAAAGAGCTAAAGGCATTTATAAAGAAACGTACCATCTTAAAGTCGATTGAAAACTATATTAAGTCCTTTCTCAATCATAGAGGAATAAACTGTATTTTAACTTTTTTTAAATTATTAGAATAATTTAGGTTTAGTTTAGGAAAACATTACTATTGAAATTGTAATTTTTGTTTTATTACAGTTATGCCGTTTCGTCTCAGACTACCAATCACTTTTCTATTCTGTTTTCTATATGCACAATTTGGATGAATATTTCATAACTTTATAGGACATCGTTACGTGAGTTCAGTCGACACTTTCAATTCTTCCTGTTTAAAAGTATCAAGTTTAGTAGGAAAACTTACTTTATACTAATAACATAAATAACGAAGCCTCTTAAACTCTCAGAGCAAATCCCTTGAAAACACGAAAATCAGTTTAAAAGTGCTGTTGGGAATAATTTTAAAAATGGCGTTGTGCAAATTATAGGTTTTCTCAAGGACTAAGGGTCAGGGCTCCTTTTGTTTTAGATTTAACGACATATTCACGGTAGCACAAACAGTGCTACCTAGTAATCAGTAATATATTTTATTTAAAAAAAAATAAATTGTTACGGTAAAGAGGCAAAGTCATAAAATTGTGTTTTTTTAAATTTGAAGTAAAGCTTCAAATTTGGAAATCTAAACGTCAAATAACAAAAATTCAGTTTATTGGCTATAAAGGATTTATAAGAATTTTACAATTTTCGATCTGCTTCTTCTGGCTGTTGAATCCCATGAGAGTATAGTGACATCATGACTTGATCGCTCTAATCGTGCTTCTACATTGTTCTTTGTCTTGGGCTGCAGCGAAGCTTCATGTAGATTCTGGCCAATAATTCCTCTGACATGTTCCACTCAGATTGTAGATGACTTACCTTGCAGTCGTTTGCCTTTAATTTTAACCTCGACGATAAGGTTTCTAGGCTTTCCATTCTTTCTCTCTCTCTCTCTCTCTCTCTCTCTCTCTCTCTCTCTCTCTCTCTCTCTCTCTCTCTCTCTCTCTCTCTCTTACTCTCTTTAAGATTGTAAATTTCAAAGAACTCGTTAGGCCTTGTAGAACTTTGTGTACTGCGACTTGAAAAATCTTTAATGTATGCCTTAAATCCTAGATATATGCCGTCTAGTGTTTGTAGTTTTTTTGCATTTCTTACCTGATCAGGTTCTTAAAGGTTCTTAGACCTTTATGAAACCTTTATGGTTTTGCAGATAATATGGTGGGCCGTTTCTTCTTAATTTCCTCGAATCTGAATCTTGCTTTGTCCACTTTGCGCATTTTACAGAGATCATAGCATACGGTGAGCTCTAGTAGCAACATCTGTGATTATTCAGGTTTTCTGAGTTCAGTTCTGAGAAAATCTAAGAGTATTTTTACATAGCGAATAAAATATTGTATAACCTTTGTGCTTGGCAATCGTAAGTATAAGTTCGTGTTCCAATTTTTCACATTTTCCACGATACATCATTTGAGAATACCGAAAATTGGTCGTGGTATGAAACGAAGTCAGTACTACAACTCAATCAGCAATCCGAGTATTTTCGAGGGCTGTTAATAGTCCAGTGGTAACAATTATTAGTCTTAGTTTTTCATGTGTTTTTGACCATCAATATAGTAAGTAGGTCGACCTCTTGTGATCCGAGCGATGGAGTTTTGTGTTAAGTAACAACAATTTATGATAACATTTAGAAACCCTGTTTTACATCCATAATATCTGTATTAATCTTCAGAAATTGCACTGTTGCAACCATTAAAATCTTCAATAGAAGTCAGAGAAGAAGAGATAGTAAAGTCGCCGTGTTTTAGATATTGAGCTCATTGCAGCCGTGATTTTTTTGCACAAGCTTTTACACTATTTGCAACTCCATTATATTCTTGCGTTGCGTTATATCGTTCCACTACACTTGTTCAACTTAAGTAATTGGGGTTATTACAGCTGTTATATATAATCAACAAAACATTTTAAGTTTATAGACCCCATGTTTTCTCAAAAAGCATAAAGCTGGTCTAGGGAGCATTATATGTGATATTTTCGAGGTGAGTATTCCACCTATATATAAGTATAAGTTTCTTATTAAAGATAACTTTGATATACTTAACATGTTTCAGGAATAACAGTGTTCTTCTATTAGGATATCCACTTGTCCAGTGGAAACCAGTGTCCTTTTATTAGGATTTATTGAAAGTTCGTCTTTCGAACACTAAGTAATTTATTAGATTTAATCAACCTTACATACGATCCGTTATAACACTGTTTAGCTCACCTCTAACTTCTATAACTAGATCATCCGCATAGCCAAAAGCACAAAATAACGAATTAGTAATATAAAGCATTAAAATGTAAACAAAAGGGTATAGTATAATATTATCCAGAATATGTTATCAAACTTATTTGGTGTAAATATATAGAAAAAAAAACAGAACAGAACAAAGACAGTAGACGCGATAGAACAAGCAGCAGAACTGAAATGGAAATGGCTGGACACAATGAACGTCTCCAAGACGGACGATGGAACAATGCCATCGGAAAGTGGCGTTCATAATACAATGCGAAGAGATCAAGAGGCAGACCACAGATGAGGTGGAAAGATGACATCAGGAAACAAGGAGGTCCCACATGGCAGAGAACAGCTCAAGATAGGGAAAGATGGAGAGAACTGGGGGAGACCTATATCCAACAATGGAAGGATAGAGAATAGGTTCAAACAAAATATATAGAAAAAGAGAAGAATAAAATAGAACAAAAAATATGGTCATACCATTTCACACTTTCTTATCAAATGCTGAACATAGAATTTTTCTTCCAATGATTGCTATTTTTCCCGATTGGATCTGCTGGCCGGAAATTCAATGCACTCGGCCAATCCGTAGAAAAATCCATGATTTAAAACAGATATGATATTCTGTCTAAAGAAACCTAATTTACTAATGAGCTTATGCGTAGATAGGGTTGTACCATATTTATTGTGTATTTAGAGAAAATATTTAGCAAGGCTTTAAAAAATCAACAAGGAATTATTATAGAATTAACACATACTATATACTATACGCCGACTATAAGCAGTTTGCCATAATGCATGATTCTAGTTGAAAACATGAGAACCAATAGAATGGCAATATGCAGAAATTAGGTACCGTCGATAAACATCAGTGGTTATCGGCCCAACCTAACTGGAATTAAACCAACAAACGCTGGAAAGAGTACGATTCAAATATCTTAAATGTCTGATTGTCGAAATTTTATATATCTATTATTCGAAATCAAATATAGAATTGAATAGGCAAAAAACACATTTCAAAACTTCAAGTATCTAGTATCCAATCACTCATTGAATTTGGAAATCCATGAAAATTTGACAAGATATTACGTATGGTCTGTATTTTTGTGTCGACTTCATAAATAAAATCAAGGCGTTTGAGATGTGGTTGTTCAAAGAATACTCAAAACAGTGTGGACTAGTAGAACCCGAAACAAAGAAGTTCTCCGAAGAATCGGAGACCAACGACCTCTAATAAATATTATTAAGTCACCAAGACTGAGTTCCTTTGGCTAATTCTAAACGGTAATTTCGAAGGAACAAAAATGAATAGAATGGAAGAAACTCTACTGGTTGATAAATTAGATAGTGGACAGGTTTGATAGCAGACCAATTGCTACACATGCAGCCCAAGACCGATATAAATATAACAATTTTATAAACATGGCGCTCTGTCAAAAGACAGAGATCTTTGGAGACGGACAATACACGGCATCACAATTACCACTACACTCCCTTTGAGAGGTTCAGATTGAAGAGAGAAAACCATCAAAAAACACTAATGATTAAAACAATATAGATAATTATGAACGTAAAAGAAGATTAGAAATTTTATACTTACTCACCAGTAGTAAAAGCATAAATTACTCACCTGAAAAAGAAAAAAAAAGTCAATATTATATTATATAATATATACCTAATTAATATAATAATTAATCAATACATATGTAATCAACATTATCATCATTTTTTTTGTGTTTATCCCTATGCGAAGTCGGTATACGTAAGAATCACATTTACCATAAACTACTATGTATCTTAAATAATACCAATGTCAATTCCTTTTACCGAAATGTCGTGCTTAAGGATCTCCCTTTCAGGAACTTGTAAATCGGCTATTATTCTTGTTGGGTGATTAGCATCTCGAATCTTCACCAGTAGGCACCTGCATCTTTTCCCAATTACTCTGTAATATTGATCATAGCTACTTAAAACTAGTACTTTTCACATCAATTTAGCATCTAGACATTCAACATCAACACCAATGAAAATAAATAAGGATTAAGGATTAAACTCTAATGTAATCCTATTACACATGAAATTTATCAGTCTCTCCAACACCTATCCTAACACTCGTTGTTTCTCCCTTATAAAATGTATCTTCCCTTCCAAAGGGCCGTCTTTCCTATTGAGCGCCCGTAGAACCTCGAGGAACTCTATCATGTGCTCTCTCGAAATCAATGAAGAGCATGCGTTTGTTTATTTATTGCTATATTTTTATATCAGTTGTTTTATAATCAAAAGTGCATCTGTGGTTGATTTATCTTGCATGAATCCAAACTGATTTTCAGATATTTCGGTTTCTTTACGAATCTGTCTATCAATTACTCTTCGACATTTTCACGGTGTGACTAAGTAGTTTTATTGTCCTGTAGTTTGAACGTCTCCTTTGTTTCTGTAAATAGCTAAAGTTACCCAATACTTCTCCAGGGATATCACCTGGTCAAACTACTTTATCTCTTTTTATTTTTAAGTGATTGAGCAACTTCCTCATTTGTTATTTTGGTGACCATGGCTGATACTGTCTACGTTGGTTTAATTGGTTTTCTGTCAAATTCTTCGTCTAATTAACTGTCAAAATATTTTTCCATCTTTTTAGACATCCTTTGCGTGAACTATTATTTTATTATTTTTATTATTTTGCTTCCTTTGCTATATGTTAAGCTATTTTATATTTCTTTCTGGCAGTTATGAAACACCATTTAAGAGTATAAGCAATTTTAATATATAGAGTTTAAAGCTATGTACAATTTTTAAAAATATTTTTTTGTATTTTTAATTATTGCAGATCTACTAAGCTTCCTCATATTAGTTAATCGCACTGTAGAATCAATAGACGAAAAAAAACTGTGAATCTACTGTACAAATATATATAAAGATATTACTTTCTGAAAAATTGGAGATTTATTGATAGTTAATTAATGATTTCTAAAAAAATTTTGAAAAACTATTTTTGAATTCAACTCAAAAGAGTATAACCAAATATTTTTAATATTTCATTATTAGTTTATTCATTAGATATTTGACTTTTAAAAATCATACGAACAAGCTCAATTTTGCTATGAATGTCAATGTTGGGACTCCAAAAAATATGTAAAAAGTTTACCACTCATACCTCATAGGGTTTCCTCCTAAACCTCTATCGTAGGGTGAGAAAACAACGATTGTTAAAAACAACAAGATGTTAGAAAGGAACAGTTTACGAACAGTAGACGGCATGTGTAGAAGTATGGAAATTGAAAGCCCTAAATGCAATCATGCAAAAAATTGGCAATCATAAAAAAAATTGAACCGAAAAATGTTGATCCCGGGTCAAATCCCACAAATTTAGTATGTTCGGTACGTTTCGGAAGTAATGATATATGTCCCCCTTGTAATACTTTAGATTGTCGTAATACGTTTTCTATACAGTAATACATCTTAGTGCCATGAAGAATAAACAATGAAGGACCTTGGATATAAGAATAATGTAAGTATAAATAAAATATTTCATGAAAGTAAAAGATGAACTCTCTATAATAAATCATAATCAATATCTAACTTTTACGACAACCAATTAAACAAAGTTTTCATTTAAAATATATCGTAAAAGCTCTAGCCAGCATCTCGAAAAACAAAGGTTGTCTCTATGGCCTCTAACCTTTAACTACAGCCACCCACACTAACAGCAACGTTACCCCATTGCAGTCTGTGACCTGAATATCCGAGTATGACGCGATGCATAGCGCCGCCGTCACGACGCCTTTCCATCGTCCCGCTGCCCGCATCCCGCCCTTTTCGCTTTTCTCCCACTCCTTTCCATTTCCGTTGCGCTCTTGTACGACACAGAAGAGAGGCTTTTGCTCTTGTTTTCTCGTCGCCAATGAAAATTTGTAGCTCTCTTATTATTTGCTGGGTTCGACAAAACAAATGGTTTACCGTCTAACGGTTGGTAATTAACACCTCAAAGATATTTTAAAATACATTTTATCATTTATTATAATGAATTAGTTTTGTAACCAAACTGAATTCTTACATTTTTTTATTAAATATTTCTTCTAGTGTGAATCAGTAGGTTCAAATAAAGATGTCCATAATTTTTAAACGGATTGAGATTTAAACGGGTAATAATGAGATAAAATTTCACAAAAATATCTACATAGAAGGGTTCTTGCAGACAAAAATAGTATACAAACAACAAATTAAACACTAGAGCCTTATCCAAGCATTCTTTATATAAATAGTCATTCTTTTGATTTTGAAAATGTACAGATTTTGGAAAAAGAACAAAACTAAAACAAAATATGCATCTTGGAAATGATTTACATAAAAAGAAATCAAAATTCTATTAAAAATAAGACTGATATCAAAGATATTTCCAAGATGCAGAATAATTTATTAAATTGAGTTGTTTTTTAAATGTACCATTGGCAGATATTTAAAATACGACATACGACCCTGAATCACTCGAATTTTGAATAACTATCCAGATGTATTTAGGGTCAGATGCCACTGTTGAACTATCAATAAATGTAGACATAAAATATAGTTGTGTATTATGTAATGTTTAACCCATTAAACATTACATTTACTTTCACCATCTTTTGCTAAAGTTAATCTCCAATGAGTTAAATTAAACCAAAATATTTATTATTTTCAAAAAAAGTTATGCAGTTTTTTTCAATGATAGTTCGACAGCGTTGTATCTTTTTAATCTTAAATATTTTAGTTAGTTCACGCTGATAAGTATAGAAATTAAAAGTTTTTTTTCAATTGCAACCAGCATGAAGATAACAGGTATAGTGCACTTTTGAATAATTTGGAAAAGTTGGACTTTCCGAGTTTAAATTTGTATCAGCCCGAGTGTCTGATGAACCAGCGATGTTGAAATGAGGTAAACACCCTATTTGTACCGATTCGAGCACGAAAAGTTTAATGAATTTGTTCTCCTAGGCCATATATTTAGTTCCTTTGGTTCGTTCCTTAAAATGATATTATCATGTTTGGTTGACTAACATACATATGTGAATAGTATACAGTTCTTTTATGTGAAAAGCAAAGCCATTAACAATAGTTTTTATTATTAATTTGATTGTCGATGAAAAATAAATTAGTCCAGTCAATTTATCTCAAGTTTATACGAATTTTTCTAATGTTAGGATGTCGATACCAAATTTGATTATGATGTTATGCCAATTATTTGCTGATATGTTAATATGTAACAATAAATGTTACTTAATTTGTCAATATCCTATTTTCTATTTATACATTTTTTATTTTTCTGTATGTGTCATTTCTGAAAATATCCGCTTCTGTTCATTTTTCTACCTCTCTAGAATTGAAGCTTGTGAAAAATTAAATGTGCGACTTAGATTGATGGAGTGGTCGGTTAATGAACAAGCTTGTGATTTGTTTGTTTTTTATATCAGTTTTGTGAAAAATGATTCTGCTGTGTAATGTACTAGAAGTTTCTCCTATATAAACCGTATCACAGTCTGAGCAAGGTATTTAATACACTACTTTGGAACAATCTTTGGAACTAAAGATCCTCTAACAACCAAAATTTTATTATGTGTGTGATTGTGCGTTTTGTAAAGTCAAATTTATTTTTAATCTCACGACTAGTTAGTAAAAAATTGATAGTTATAACTATTTTTTACATTAACTTATTCTCAAAAGATATCTTGAAAACGAATTGAAAATAAATTCGAAAGCTTGACAGTAAGTCAAAGAGGTTTCTTTGTCTTGTGTGCCAATTACACTACATCCTCTGCAATATCTGGGGAATTCAAAACTACAATGGTCAATGAGTTATTTAGCCAAAATGGGTGATGAAAAAAAAAAGAAATAAAAAACTAAAACTTACTGGTGTTGGTTTAAGAAGCCAAAACATGAATGATTAAAAATCCTACCATCAAAGACTAAATGTTTTGGCACTGTGACATACTTTGTTATGGACGGTTATTACAAATTCTTTAAGCAGGCATGGGGTTTATTCCCAATAAGACCTGTTTCCACACATTTCGTTTTCATTGCATGCAACGTTGTTAATTAATCCCTCAAACATTTTTTAATTCAAGTTTCTCTTTCATTCGTACACATGTCATTCTACTCTTTCGGTAAGTCGCAGGATTATTTTACTCGTTAATTAATTCCTATAAAGTTCATTAAAAAAGTTTTGTTGCCTTGAGCAACAGCTTTCAATAAACATCGTTGAAGCGAACATGTGGAATATTTTTTAGGTTGGAAATTTCTAGTTAATCGAATTTTGTGTGAATTCGTGCTGTCGAATATTTCTAGAGTAATCAAGTTTGTGTTAAACTCTTTGTTTGAAGGACGAGTTTTAAAGGACTCAATTTGGTTGTCGCTTGGTAAACAAAATCGAAGGATTATGAGTTGATAAATATTAAGGACAACTTTGGTTATATATTTGTATAATCACTTTAAATGTATTTACGATTTGTGTATTCATAAGCTTTGTATTTCCTTAACAGCTTTTAACTATTTTTAAAGCTTTTTATTGGGTGAAGTATCAGACCATTCGTATGTTTATTTTATTTTTTTTTTTGACAATTATACTGTTTTTGCTTTTATTGCTATTTTATTTCATTCTTTTCTGTCTCTTATCCACATACGTAGTACGTTTTTTACACTGTACCTTTGTATATTTTTTTCAAATTGCCTTTTACCTACTTCCTCCAGCTTCTTGCTAGTGGTAGGTATCTATTTCGTTATCTCCTTTAATGTTTGTAAACTTTTGTCTTATCTTTAGACATTATATGCCCATACCATTTTATGATTTGTACTTTTATTGATCTAACAACTGTATTCTCTTTTTTTTGCAAATATTTATTTCATGATCTTTTTGGATTGCTTCACTTTCGTTTAAAACTTAAAGTACCCCTTGAAAAAATTCCCTGAATCCGAAATATGATCACCTGATTTGGTCTGACTATTGTTCTAAATTCTGAAGATGGTTGACTTACTTGGTCTCGATATTGTAGACAACAGCATGCTTGTGATTGAAAAAAATCTAAGGATGGTGTTTTTACACTCGGAATATCAAATTCCGACTGTTTTGTGTGTTTTTTTGTAGTGTATGTTTGTGTAAAGTGTTTTAACGTAGAATATATGCTTGTGTATTGTGTGTTGCATATGTATTGTGTATAGATTGTAGATGGACTATCACTCACTTCCTTTTAATCGGCTATTGTTGGTATGTTCTTGTTACTGAATTCTTCCTTTAACATTGGCAACCACAGCCTGCTAGTTTCAGTTAATGTGTTTGATATACATTTTTCTTCATTAAGTGGGATGGCAGCTGCATCTCATTAGTCATATCAGTATCATGAAATATCCAAAAAATGCAACAAAATGATAGAAACACATATTTATGAAACAGAAATAATTGGGCCAAAGCTCAGAAGTGTTGGTTTATAGGTAAAAGATCACAACTGTTTCTTCAGAAGATCAGAACCACTCGAGCACGGGTCACTAATTATATTGAATAAGGGTCCGTTTCAAACACCTACTATACTTTTGAGTTTCGGACACTCAGCAGTAAACTAGGCAGTAGCGTAACCGGTTGGGGGAGGGGGTTACCCAGAGAAACCGTGCAGTACTTGTAACCCCACCCCTCAAGAGATCATCCTCATTACGTAGTTGAAATCAGGCAACTAGGCTACCTCGTTTAGGAAGGGGTACATTAGTTAAATTAAATTCAAAATTAATGATTACAATGACTCTAAAACTAAAGGTAAAATTCCTTACAAGTTTAAACTATTAGTGAGAAAAATGACACTTTTTATTTTGTACATCCTGTGTGAAATTTGTGAGGTTAGTGCAACTGATTCTCATTAGGGAGTTGAGATGTTATCTGTCAATCGAGATCTGTACCGATTTTTAATAAAGTTCATTTTTGAAAAAGCGGATTCAAACACATAAGTTGAGCCAAACATAGGACATAGTTTCATTGCCAAAGATTTTAGTTCTAAATAGTTTTTGTCACACACATATTTAATCCAAAATTTGTGACATACAAGCGTTTCTGGAACTTGAGTATAAACCTCCTTTAAAGCGGAATGCTGATACTCGATCATTTTCATCTGAAGGGCAGCTTTGTTACTCTTAAAAAAGTCTGCTGCTTCGCTGGTCCATACACCATTAGGCTTGAGTGAAAAACAGGTGTGCACCTGTTGCTTAACAGTTGAACAACATTTTGACAGCTTCCCTATTGTAGTTTGCTAAAAGATTATTTTTAGGAAGGTACTACCTAAAATTTTGGAAAACCGTTTAGTCGAAACATATCGAGTAGTTTTATATAGTACTAGTACTGTGCATTTTTAAAATGGAAAGATATTTATATATTTAGATTTGATTATAATTTTATACTATAATTTTATTACTACATTTTGAATTTAACGGTGGTCCGCAAAAAACAAGATCACGGCTCGGATGCGGACCGCGGTCTGCCATTTGGTGTCCCCTGATATAGAGGATAAAGATATTAGAATAATAACTCATCTCTATTTTAGACCACGGTCTATAAACATCAAATACAACGTACCATTACAAAATACCGACCGCAAAATTCTCTATTTTTTAATAAAAAGCCTTCACTTTTCATTATCTATTTTAGATGACCAGAATAAATTAGAGTTTTTTCATTTTAATCCAAATCATATCGTTCATTATGTCTAATTTGTCAATTTGTCGGGAACATCTAAATTGCCTGGCATTCATTCGTAATTAGTCACCTCTATCCAGCCAGAAATAACTTCAATTAAAGTCTGGAAAGTGCTGTGAAATAACAGTGCAAGAAATAACAGAGTTTTTGGAGGCGGCCTGGGTTTTTGCTAATTGACAGCATTTGAATTTAAATTGGTTGCTATTCGTATAATTGGACGATAGGGGTTGATGCGGGGTTTCAGCCAAAATAAGGTTACTCGTATTTGATGCTAATTTAGTAAAATGATACCTGTTGCATATATTTTATAACTTATGAACTCAAATCCAAGTGAATACTAAATGTAAATGTGCAGACGAAATCGATTAAATCTTATACACGATAAATAAATATTGACTTGAGTGATGGAACAATAATTATAATACTTACTTATTAAAATCAGAACGTAGATATTATAAGTCTAAATCTTATAAGATATTGATATCAATAAGATATAAAACAGGTTGACAAAACACCACACATAACACAAATTCTTTCCAACGTTTTTTGGTTGAGGCAAATGAGGAACAATAACAAAAACCACAAAAATCTGCGGTTTTCCTCATTGTTCTTCGATCTATGGTGGCGCCTTCCTTCAAAGGTAAGTGTTCATTATAATTATTTGTATTATATTTACTATTGCTCTAAAAAGTTAGCTAGA
Source organism: Diabrotica balteata (assembly GCA_918026665.1). NCBI lineage: Eukaryota > Metazoa > Arthropoda > Insecta > Coleoptera > Chrysomelidae > Diabrotica > Diabrotica balteata. The sequence goes on from OU898277.1 coordinate 76,127,624, forward strand.
AGAACAACTCGACCACTACCTCATATTGCAGAGCCGTGACATCATTTTCATCCAATGCTACCTTTTCGTAGACTCTGTCCCTGCCTGATAACTTGTAGAAGCTGGTATTTTGTCCCTCCCATTAGGTGACCAAAGTATAGTACTTTTCTTATCGTCATTAAAGGTAGTTCGTTTGTTATCTAAGCGCGATATTCAACATTCTGCTGAAATTTGTGCTGTAATTGTGACATATTCTTGGCTGATCTCATTGAGATGTCGCTCATGCAGAGGTTTACCCATCAAGGTGCGCATATTTTGGTTGCTTAGTAATGTGGTTTCTGCGCATTTCCTGTTCCTGAAGTTTAAGCGGCGTTATATCGTCTACGGCGCAAATTGCTCGATGAGATATTTCTTTTATTATCAGCTTTAGCCATACGGCTGACACTCCCTCTAAGGGGAAAATTCACTCATCCCAGATACCTACGGTATCAAAAGGATTGAGCTCTGGTGGGACTCTTTCCGTGTTATCGAGCCCTAGGTGACTTGGTATGTTGGAGTATGTCCCATTTATTATTATTATCCAGATTTAGCCATACGGCTCACACTCCCTCTAAGGGGAAAATTCACTCATCCCAGATACCAACGGTATCAAAAGGATTGAGCTCTGGTGGGACTCTTTCCGTGTTATCGAGCCCTAGGTGACTTGATATGCTGGAGTATCTCCCAAAAATTTTCGTACACATCGGGATGTTGAGAGTAGTACAGCTTTTTGCATGGTCTTGTAGAGATGTTCATTCAGACCTAGCTGTTTTATATTTTCTAGGAGGTTCTTTGGAATGACTCCAGTAGTAGAGAGAATAATAGGTATTGTCTGGGTACTTTCCATTTTCCACTGTCTTCGTATTTGAGATTCCAGATCCCTGTACTTGGCGATTTTTTCGTTCTGTTTAACACGAAGATTATTGTTGTTGGGTATCGCCACATCAATTAATGTTGTTTGTCTCTTTAGTTTATTAACTAGTGTGAGATCTGGTCTATTATGTGCCACTGTTTGGTCTGTGAGCACCGTGCGATCCCAGTATAGCTTGTAGTTGTCGTTCTCAAGTATACTCTCAGGAACATATTGATAATATGGAAGATGGTTTGTTTGAAGAAGTCCCAGTTTGATAGCTATCTCTTGATGAAGGATCTTTCCTACTAGGTCGTGCCTTTCCTTATATTCAGTTGCAGCAAATGCCTGACAGCCCCCGGTAAGATGCTGAATGGTTTCCTGAGCTTGGCATCCATATCGGCATTTGTCATTTTGGACCTGAGGGTCTTTGACAATATATTTCAGGTAATTTCTGGTTGGTATAACCTGATCCTGAATGGCCAGTAGTGAACCTTCTGTTTCGGGGAACATCCTTCCTGATGTCAGCCAATAGTTCGACGCTATACTGTCGACATGGTCTTGACTGACCTCATTGGGATGTCGCCCGTGCAGAGGCTTGCCCATCCAGGTGCGCATTTTTTCGTTGTTATTATGGTGGTTTATGCGCATTTCTGGTTCCCTCAGTTTGATCGGTGTTGTGTCATCTACTGCACAAATCGCGCGATGAAGAGTAGATGTCTCCGCCTTCACCTGAAAATAAGTTCTTAAATTAGTAATCTGTTTTTCTAATTGCTGGTTTATATCCATAAGTCCTCGACCTCCTAAATACCGCGGTAATGTCGTTCTTTCTACTGCACTTCGAGGATGGTGTTTTTGTGCCTTTGTGAGGTGTGTTCGCACTTTTCGCTGAAGATTTTCTATATCCGTTTTTGTCCACTTAACAATACCAAATGAGTAGCTGAGCGCGGAACATGCGTAGGTGTTTAGTGCCTTAAACAAATTTTTACTGTTAAGGTGTGAACGAAGCAGCTGTTTTACCCTTCGTGTAAACTCAGTTGTTATCTCAGTTTTCATTTGCTTATGGTCAATCTTCCGCGCTTGCTTGATTCCTAGGTATTTATACATATCATTTTCACCCATGGCCTCGATGTTCTGGCCGTTTTGCATATCGAATCCGCCGGGCTGAACCTTTCCTTTGATTATATTTAAGACACGGCACTTGTCAAGACCGAAGTGCATACTAATATCATTTGAGAAATTTTCAACAGTTTTTAGCATCTGGTCTAGGTGGTTTCGAGTGGAAGCCATTAATTTCAAATCATCCATGTACAACAAATGATTAAGCTTCGCCACAACAGTGTTGTTATTTTTGATACTAAAACCTGAGTCGGTGGAGTTCAGTAGCTGAGATAGTGGATTCATCGCTAAACAGAACCAAAGAGGACTCAAGGAGTCCCCCTGGAAAAGGCCCCGGTTAATAGGAATATTTTCAGTTTCGATGTTTTTTTCACCAGGTATTTGAAGGTGAATTTTAGTCTTCCACTCCGTCATTATATGCTTTAAAAAGGTCACTATATTAACATCGACTTTATATATTTTCAATATATCTATCAGCCACTGATGCGGTACTGAAATTATTATTATTATTATTATTATTATTGGTTAGAATAAAACCTAAAATTAAAATTTCAAAGACAAAGTGGATGGCGTTTGGAAATATTAATATAGATCAAGATTTGCTTTTGCTTAATGAATACGAGATAGAACGCGTAAACTATTTTTAGATACCTCGGCAGATGGTTAAATGTAATTTGTGACGCTGATGATTGTCGATTAATATTCGCAAGAAGGTCCTGAAATGTTATGTGTGGTCTATCCTATTATATGGTTGTGAGACATGGACATTAAAAACCACAATGCTTAAGTTCTGAAAGCCCCGCAAAAAAGATCGCTGTCCCGTCCCGCAGTAATAATCGCTGTCCCGTCCTGTCCCGCGTGACAAAATTCGCGCGAATCCCTATTCAAAAGTATCCGCCATAGCGGTTTTATAGAATTTGCTTGTTTGATAATTATATTTTTTTTACTTTCAAGTATGAACAACAAAACAAAAAAAAACTCACAAACAACAAAAGTATGCATATACAATTTGCACCTCGAATAACTCCTATCGTAGTCCTTGAATGGATGAAATCCATTACCGATATTTGCAGTGGATTTTCGCCCACGGTCGGCCTTTTGAAGGCCTGCGGGCGGTAAATCGTCAGCGTGTTTTGATGTAGAAAATGCGTACAACCGTCGATTAATTGTGTTTGCTCAATGTGTTTACGATGTCCTTCCGACTATGGATAGTCCTTCATTATTTTAACGGCTTCTGAGTTTTCCGTGTTGACATCCAGTGAACTCGGAAACCCAGCTATGTACATTATGTCATAAGCACAGCAAAAATGTATTGAAAACCAGCCGAAATGTAAAAATACAGTAAAATAAAAATAGTCATCATGTAAGACCACATTATCCCACAATTGGTGCATCAATGTGAAGGAGATCGAGAGCAAGCGTGAACCGATGAATTCTTGTAATTGCGCACCAGTATTATTAATGAGATGTTTTATATTATATTTAATAATAATTAAATATAATATAAAATATCTCTTTTGGTAACAATTACTAGAGAAATACAGTGTATTATTGTAGCATTTGATAATATTATAGCTTCTATAAAATAGTTTTTCAAATTAAATTCCTCGTCATTGTTTTGGGCAGTATTAATTTTTCATATACTTTGTCGAAGTAGTATAGTAATAAATTTATGTACATGACCACCCTGGGAAGCGTAACGTACTTTTTTCCTCCTATAGTTTGTTTTATTAAACCAGAGGAGTAATTAAAATTTACCGCGCCGTAATGCTTGTTTGTAATTGGTGCAACCGCAGACACGTTTACTCCACTAAATTATGACTTTTTAACACTAATGTCATTTACGAAATTTTAAAACTCAAAATTTATCTCGAAGATTTTTTGTATTTTCTGGGATATTCCTTTAATTTTTAGATTTTTCGTTTGCATTTATATAAAAAACAGTTCTTTTCAGAACTATTTAGTATGTTGTACGATGTATTAGTATTATTAAGATAACAATATGGATTCAATGCCAAGTACTAGTGGTAATTAATTATCTTTCTCCATCTAAAAAACGCCGAGTAGATTTTAGTCATTTATCATTACATCAAAAACAATGCAATATAAATATGTACAAGCAAATAAAAATTGATAATCCTGGAATAAAAATAACAGCCATAGTAGCAAAAATAAAATAGGCAACAGGTTAGTTTGGCAGAATAGTAATTGTTAAAATCAAGACTTACTAGGGTAATGTGCTAATTTTAGGTGTTGCGAATTGAACTATTTCCAAAATAATTAAGGAATATAAGCAGACAGGAACAATAAGATGTCCTAAAAATATTGGCGTTCGACCTTCTGTCCTTGCAACATACGATGAAAGAGTTAAAACATATGTACGACAGATAGTAAGACAGATTTTTAATTACTGATATAAAAGAAAGTAAGGGAAAGAAAGTTCTTTTTATTTATCACGTTCATAATTATATTGATAAGTATTATCATCTAGTGGTATTGCCGTAATGTCGGGTGGCAGTTTATTAGGAGGGCAAAAATCAAAACAATTTTATGCATACCAGACGTGCATCAGACAGAGTAATGCTAGTAAAATTTAGTTCAAAGCCGTTCATTACCAACGTAATTCAGGTCTATGCCCCAACATCATCTAGTGATGAAGAAAAATTAGAAGCATTCTACAAAGATCTTACTGATGCTCTAGATCTTGTCAAAGCAGCAGAAAATACCATAGTCCTCGGAGATTCTATCGCTAAAGTCGGCAAAGGACGCTGTTTGAACATTGTGGGGGAATATGGCTTGGGAAACAGAAACGAACGTGGAGATCGACTTGTCCAGTTCTGTCAAGAACACGATTTCATTATATCGAATACCCATTTTAAACTAACACCGAGAAGACTCTACACCTGGTCGTCAAATGCAGAATCAGAGGACAAAATTATTAGGAATCAAATCGACTTCATTCTAATAAAAAATCGATTTAGAAACTGCATAAAATCAGTTAAAACTTATCCAGGTGCTGAAATTGGGTCCGATCACAATCCCATAGTAGCTGTAACCCAATTAAAATTAAAAAAGGTGATCAAAAAGAAGTCTCGCAAAAAGATTGATACAGCCCAACTACAAGACGAGAAAGTTAAGGAATCAGTTCAAAGACAACTGAACGAAAATTTAATTTGGGAAAATATTGGTGAAAACGTCGATGAGGGCTTAAATAAAATCGTAACTACAGTAAAAGAAATCTGTGTGAGAAATTTACAAGGCAGGTCAAAGCCAAAAAAGCAGGCTTGGATGACAGATGATATACGAGATTTGATGGAACAACGGCGACTAGCAAAAACCAACGAAACACTTTACAATAGCATACAAAAAGAAATTCGACGTAAAATACGAGAAGCAAAGAGTCAACATCTAGCCAAACAGTGTCATGACATTAAAGAACTCGAAAAAAGATACGACACGTTTAACATGTATAAAAAAGTAAAAGAAGCGGCTGGTATCTTCAATAAGAAACAAAATGCATTGCTACAGGATGAAAATGGTAAAGTAATATTCGAAGTAGAGGACAAACTTAAAGAATGGGAAAATTACGTCACGAACCTATTCGAAGACGATAGGAGTAGTTCACCTCCCGATATTACTAACTGCGACGGACCCCTAATAACACGCTGTGAGGTTACAAAGGCCATACAATCATCAAAAGATGGCAGAGCGACTAGTCCTGATGAAACTCCAACTGAAATATATAAGCTTATAAAGGATAGCAATGTTTTAGAGGCTATAACTTCGTTTTTCAATACCATTTATACCAGCGGACAACTACCTAATGGTTGGACTAACTCACTGTTTATAGCTCTACCTAAGAAGACAACAGCAAAAACCTGTGCTGATTATAGAACCATCAGTTTGTTAAACCACTTATTGAAAATTTTTCTGAAGGTAATACATGGTCGTATCTACAATAAATGTGAGAAATACCTGGATGACACTCAGTTTGGTTTCCGTAACGGATTTGGAACGAGAGAGGCACTGTTTGGAATGAACGTACTTGCTCAAAGATGTCGTGATATATCTGTAGACATATACTGTTGTTTTATTGACTTTCAAAAGGCATTTAATCGTGTTAAGCACTCTATATTGATCGAAGCTCTAAAAGACATTGGCTTGGACGGCAGAGATGTTCGAATAATTGCAAATTTATATTGGAATCAAACAACATCAGTTTTAGTAGATGGTGTGGAATCACAAGCTCTCAATATTAAAAGAGGAGTACGGCAGGGATGCCTCTTGTCACCCCTGCTTTTTAACGTTTACCCCGAAAGAATTCGAAAAGCACTTTCTGAAAAACAAGAAGGAATACTTGTGAACGGCGAAGTCATCAATAATTTGCGATATGTGGACGATACAGTACTCCTAGCTTCTAGTCAAGAAGATCTGCAAACACTACTTGATAGTGTCGTTGAGAGTTGTAGGGAGGCAGGTCTGGATCTTAACATAAGGAAAACCAAAATACTCGTAATAAGTAAACAATAGAATATAAAACAGTCTATATATGTAAATAATACCAAACTTGAGCAAGTTGATAAAATCGTCTACCTTGGACAGCAATTAAATTGTAATGCAGAAAATCACGGCGAAATTAGATCCAGAATAGAGCAGGCTAGAGCTGCTTTTAGAAGGATGTCCAAGGTGTTAAGTAACAGAGACCTAAAATTGGCATTAAGGATCCGCCTACTTCGCTGCTACGTGTTCTCGGTCTTACTTTATGCTGTCGAGTCCTGGACTGTGAATAAAATCGATCTAAATCGCCGTGAGGCTTTCGAAATATGGTGCTATAGAAGAATTTTAAAAGTTTCCTGGGTGGAGAAGATTCGTAACTCCACAATACTAGAACGTCTCAGCAAGACTACTGAGATCATAAAAAGCATCAAGCAGAGAAAGCTGGAATATTTCGGACATGTAATGAGAGGTCCCAAATATAGATTGCTACAAAATATCATGCAAGGAAAAATAGCAGGCAAACGCAGTCCAGGACGAAGAAGAACCTCATGGTTGAAGAACTTGCGAGATTGGTATGGTGTAGATACAAGCATGCTATTTAGGGTGGCAGTGAATAAAATTAAAACAGCTATGATGGTAACCAACGTTCTGAAAGGACATGGTACATGAAGACGAAGAAGACGTGCATCGCAATGAACCAAAAAGAATTGTCGATATTTTAAAATTTAATATTATTCGAAATGTATTAATGCAGGTACTTGTATAACTTTAATTACCAAATCATTCCGATAATAATAAAAGTGTAGTTTTTGTTCTGGGGTACAGAAAAAACGATGCAACGTCCCGCGTGCATCCGTTTTTCTAGATAGAATAGAGTTTCTCTATTACTTCTTCCAGGAAAATGACGAAGAATAAGATAAGAAGTTTTATCCCATCTCCCTATTCAGATTTAAACATTATATAATCGTAACCAGTGTTTTGACATTATGTAATATAAAGAATGTCTACAAGTGTTTTAGATGAAGGAAAAAATAGTATTTTGAAGACATTTCTATTCGTAAAATGTTTTAAATTCCTCGGTATTTCCAAATATATTAGTATACACTATCATATCATCCTACATATACAGATAAAACCTTGAAAGAAGATATTCTACTGAAGGCATAATTACTTATTCGTACGAGACAAAGACCCACCGAGTTTTAAATCTAGATTTGTCGTAGTCGCAGTCTAATAATCCAAGCCATCAGCCACGTAACCGGTTACAGTTGGCTAAGGCTTAGGTTATACGTCTTATACCTTACGATTTACGGAGTCGTTAGCGAAAAGACAAATTCCCAAGATGGCTTGATAATTCCCTTACATATGTATGTTACTCTTACAGTTATTTATGTTTGTCTAAAGCTCAGCCAACAAGAATACGGCAATCAGTGACGGAGAGGGGAGTTTTCAAAATAAAACTAAAAACAGTTAACACATATTGGTATAAGTAGTAAAAAATATTTTCATCACGTCTATTATTTATCGTTTTAAGCAAAAATCAATTTATTTTTTAAGTCTGCCTGTTTGGTTATCTACTGTTAAATACGAGCCAATAAGGACAGATATTTCTATTATAATTTTGTTCGAGGAGAGAGTCCCTGACTTGTTTGCGACAAGTTTCGGACCAGTAACCGATTATTGTTGTGCGCTGGTGCGATTAGTTATTAGTTTCCAACTTAAAATTCTCCGTGAACGATTTTCGGACATTTCTTACTGTTTCTAACCTCAAAACAGACCAAACTTTTCTCAACCCTTTTTTCTCAACCTAACCTAACCGGAAAGGTCACATTTTTGAAAACAATTGAAAAGGTCTGGTTTCTCAGATGATTGTATAAATATAATCCCTATATATTTTTGTCATTGTAATGTAAGATACTAATATTTAACAAAAAATAACCTTATTTAACGTTCTAAATGTGGTAAATAACATATCCATCGATAAAATGTCTTTATTGATTTATCAAAATTTACCAATTTATCAAAAAACACAGTAAACTGCAAGTAACTGTATTGAGTTAAAAAAAAAGTTAAAACATTTTATAATATTGTTAGATTGTCAAAAACTATATAAAAAAAACTAAAAATTAAACCAAGTTTTTGGGTAGTAGCACAGCCACCTTTACTACAGGAAGTAAAGGTTACTGTGGTAGTAGATAACCGTCGAATGAAAAAAGGCAACTACATATAAAATATTAAAAAATATTAAGATTATGGTCTGCAATAATCTTCGACTTTCCTCATATTCAGGTTTCCTCGTTTATTACATGAAATTTCGTTATTGTTATCTTTTCTTGTACGAGACGAAGACAAACAAACAAAAACCTGACATTATATGCTATAGCGCGTGCGCTGATCAAAAATCCGCACTCTAATCCACAAACCCAATGGATCCGTTTCTGACTGATTATTAACCAGTTACAAAAACTCCGTGAACATCAAACTGTCTGTCAAAGTCCCGGATTTTTAACACCGCGAACACTCAAAACGCAATTGCGCATGCGAATCAGTCAGAAACCAGTCATGGATTGTCTACGCGAACAAAGCTTATATCTATTTCATTTTTTTTTAAACATATTTAAGTATTATTGTGCCTGTTATACTCCGTTTAAAACTTATTGATAATACAATTTTTATGACACAGGTATATGTATTTTTTGTTGTGGTCAGTGGTCATTATTTTGATAAATTTTTGATAAAAAAAGGTATCGATAAAACTTACAGAGTGTAATCGTTAAAATGCTAACCAGCAATTCCCAGTTTTATTATTAATGGCATTCTTAGTTCGGTTGATATGATTCATCTCGAGAAATCATCTATTTTTGTAATTGGTTACTGATTGCATAGTTTTCACGTGCACGATCATAATCAAACAGGTCTTTATAAAATGTTCAACAACAGATTATCTCTTTTGTTGCAGTCACTTCTGTGTTGTGTGATCCACTGTTTCAACCACTGACCGGTTTGTCCAATAGAGAACATAGTTTTGTATTTAAGGTTGTTTTATTTTTGTTTAGTCCTTAAACTTGGGGCACATTGTGAGAGGTGAAAAGTACGAACTTTTAAGAAACATCATGCAGGGCAAAATTAAGGGCAAAAGAAGTGTGGGAAGAAGAAAAATATCGTGGCTTCGTAATCTACGTGAATGGTTCGGGTGTAGTTCGATTGAACTTTTCAGGCGCGCTGCTAACAAAGTCGCAGTGGCCATGATGATTTCCAATCTCCGCTAGGAGTGGCACGAGAAGAAGAAGAAGTCCTTAAACACGAAAAAAGTGGTTTGTTAAATTCAGAATATAGGGTAGTTTTTTATAATTAAGATCTTGGAGATGATAATCTAATTTTCTATCATAAAACCGTGTGTTATTTTAGTATACCCTTAGGATAACAGTTATTTAAAAACAATTGGAATAATTTGTTTTTGTTCTGGTATAAAAATTGATTATTGCTGATGTTGTACTATTCTTATATATTTCTGCTCCTAATATAAATTTGTAATGATTCTCACATCCTGATCATCAATTTCTATGTTTCGTAATATGTTTGCCAGCTTCTGTGTTGTATTTTGTTAGGCTCTAGTGCCAAAGCATTTTCTAAATCCCAGTTGGTATCCTGTTATTCTATTGTCTAATTTTTTGTAGACAAGTTTATGTATCACTCACAAGCAATATATTAAAACGTGTGTTAAGTCTTTATTAATTCTAATTTATTGTTTTTTATTATTTATCAAAGGTTCTATATTTATAACACTTACAACTTAATTTAAAGTTTATTTATAATATATTTATTATATATATTACGATCGTTCTGACTGACTCTCCACATTGAAAATCCCGTTATTTATATGAAAACATCTGTTAGACTAGAAGAGTCGATGGCCTTCTCGTCTGGTATAGAGTTTCTCGAAGCCCGTGTATGTTGACCTGGCGAAAATACTAGAAGGTTACGGGCTGGTTTCTTCATTCAACCTATTTCCGAACGTTCGAATGGACCGGTTTTTAGTACTTGGAATTTCTGCCAGCTAGTCGAAGGGTCGTAAAATCTAGAACATATTAGTGAATAAACAACATGTTAACAAGTTTTTAATACGACTCATATTTACGTAACACATGGTTCATCATCTGATCGTTCTATATTCTTCACATTTCATTGCGGTTTCCCGTTAGATTTCCCCGGTATAGTAAATTTCATTTAATAGTTCTAGTAGTATATTGATGTGGTTCACGGTTAGTATTCTTAAGATTTCGGTAGGTATCTCATCATTTTTTATAGGTTTTAGTGTTTTTTTTTCAATTTTCCCTTTGATTGTAGGTCAGTTTCTACATCTTGGTTCTATTATTTCCATTTTTTCATAATCTTTAAATAGCTCTTTTATATATTCTTCTCATCTATTTATTTTCTCTGCACTCTCAATTATTATTTTATTGTTTTTTGTTCATTGTTTCCAATACCTCTCTTGTATATGCCAGCTGTTTCTTTAATTTTCCTGTAAACCTTTTCTAGTCTTCCTATTTTTGCACATTTTTCTGATAGTCACATTTCCTTCGCTTCTTTGACTTTTTGTTGGTTTTATTAACATTGTTGTATTGTTGTTCGTTTTTATTCTTGTATTTCCTTCTTTTCGATATCAATGATTTTAATTCTTGTGTTATCCATTGTTGGGTTTTAGCAGATATATTGCCCTCCAGTTGTTTGTATGATGTTCCTCAGAAGATCCATTTTTTAGTCTTCTCAGATTAATTCCACGTTTCTTTGTGGCTATTTTTGTTTTCTTTAGTAAGTTTCATGTCTGCTAAAACAAGGATGTGGTCTGCTACATATGTGGTTGCTACATATGTTATCCTACACAAGAATATGGTGACATCATGATGTTAGTAACTGTGATTGACCATTCAACTCTATTTTCAGTTTTGTGATATATCAAACCGCCATGAAGATCTTCCTCTTGATATTCTTCGACGTTCAGTCTTTTCATACCCTCTTCCTTTCTAGTGATATGACCAAAGTACCTCAGAACATTTCAGTTTATTTTTGTAATAAGTCTGTTATTAATATTTATTTCTTGTACAAACTCATTTGTATGATGTGCTGTCCAAGTGGTCACACAACGATTTTGCCGCATGAAGCCGGTGTGCTAAAAACGGTTCATTCCATTAAAAAAATGGTGAAAGCGAGATAATAGGAACAAGTAAATGGATGATTGGGAGAGGGTAAGAGAGTGAGAGAGGCAACTTGTAGAGAGTACCAAAAGTTGGTTTAGATTAACATCGCAATAAGTACAAAGCGTTTTATTTGGCCGTTTATTGCTTTTATTGTTTAATATTAGTGATATTTTACATTTTATCTCTTACATCTTATTTCTTTTGTCATTGTAGTACAATGTGTACTATAATGTTTAACAATGCTATTGATTTTCCTCATTTTGTTATCACTACTGAAATTGATTTAGTGTAATACAGATAAAATAGTCTACGCTAGCTTTGTACAAGTGATTCAGTGTACGTACATAACTATGTATCTACATCGCTATGTGGCTTCTACTAAAATTCTGCCATAGAGAGATGAAATATACTTGAAATTAGCATATATCTAAGTGACTGATTTACTCAGTTCTAGGTAATGGACACAGCCATTTGCCTAATTAACGCAACCTAAAGAAACCTAAACACTTCTAAATCTCCTTACAAAAATTTATTTTATATTATACATTCTTTAAGTACGCTACTGATCAATACCACTATCAAGAACAGCGTGATATCTGATGAAGCCATATTGTAATTTAAGGATTTTGCTCGATAGTCTGGCTAAATGGTTATTTTCTTTCCCCACCCGCGGCGGTATAATGTTGTCGGTCAATTTTATTTTTATTTTGGTTTTTTTTGCGCTCGAGAAAAAACCATGAATTATATAAAAATATTCGCTATCTTCTAAAACAGGGTAGTGTTTTACAAAAGTACTGTAAATTTAAGGTTATAGCTATAATTAGGCTTACCATACGTCTCGGTTTAACCGGGATTGTCCCGGTTTTATAAATGGGTCCTGGCATCCCAGCCGGTTTGATATTTTGTCCCATATCAGATTGTTGTACATAGCAGAAACTACAAATTTAGTAATGGTTACTGGTACTGCCTGAATCTCACCGAGTACCTCGTTTCTATATTTTGAAATAATTATGCAGTGCGATTACTTTTCGTTTTTTGGTGAATGGTGATACGACAACATTTAATCTTGTTTTTTTTTATTATATTTTGGTGTTTGATTTAAATGGTAAAAAGAACTTGTATATTCACAAAATGATTTTTAGGGCCGATTGTTCGAACGCTAATCAAAACTTGATTGTAATCAAATATTTCATTACAATCAAATACGGCACAGCAGCTGTCAAAATTATTAAAAATTGCTTATTATTTCACACAGCAATGGATGATAAAGTTTTAAAACTTCTGATTGTAGGTACGTCGAAATTGATCAAAATTCTTTGAATCAAAAGACTTGTGAGAATCAAATGTGAAGCGATAATTTTAAATGTGTTGGCAGATTTGTCTGTGTCAGAGTTACACACCGATTTACAGAAGGCTTCTTTTTGTAAGCGGTACCAACAACATTTCAGATAGAATACATAAAATTGGCACCTATTATGGTTAGATACTTCTTACCATTAGAAGAAGTAAATGTTAAACTACTGGATTTTAAGTCTGTGAGACATTTGAAATATAGACTGCGTCGTCATGATATTATAAAAAAAGTAGATGCATTTTGTGTCGACAATTGTTGTACAGATTTTGGAGGTGTACACAAAAGAGGACAAAACAATGTTTACAGGAGGTTCAAACAAGAACTCGATGTAGATATTGTAGAAGTTAAATGTGGAGTACATATTGTACACACTACACAATACACTTCAAAATGCTGTAGATGGTTTGCCAATTGAAATTGGGGCACTAGTGGTCAGAATATATAAACATTTTCATATCTTCACAGTTAGAGTAAGTTAGTTAAAGGAATTCTGTGAATGTGTAGATGTAGAATATAGAAACCTAGTCCAATATGAAACTACCAGATTTCTTTAATGTTACCTGCAACTGAAAAAATTCTAAACATGTTCGAAGGACTGAAATTATACTTCTTTTTCCAAGTCAACTGTCCACGTGCAATGCGAGATTTCTTTGGAAGTGATAGGCGTGGATTATATTTTTTAGCAATTATTGCTACTCATAGAAAAAGGTAAAGCAAACGCAACTGATATTGTTTTGGAATTACGAAGATTGAAAACTAATCTACCAGAATGTATGGATAGCAATTTTGTACAACAAGAAGCGGAACAGATATTTATAAGGAAACTTGGTAGTAGCCAGGATATTGATAAATTCATAATAAAAGTAACTGATTTTTACCAATAATCCATTTCGTACATTGGATTGTGGGAAGACAGTTTTGGAGGAGCCGACATTTTTGAATGGATTGGACTAAATTGGACTAAACACCCGGTTCGGATGATCGACAAAATATTAATACTTATAATCTTTTTGAGTTGTTACTTGTTAAGGCTTTTATAGCATCCAAAATTAAAGAATGAAACATTACGTGTAGTACGCCGTATTGTAAACTGATTTTTATATAAAAAATAACAATTTATTTAACAAAGTACATACAAGTAAAAAGTGCGATTAGTATAAAAATAGATATTTAATTAATAAAAAGTTTTGGGAGCAGCTTAACCTTTTTTTTCAACTTAACCCTACCCACCATTCACTGTCCCGGTTAAGGGTTTCATAATTATGGTAAGCCTAGCTATAATATACAACTAATAGTCTATTATACCAAGAAGTATATAAATATCTTCCCTTTTTTATGGGCTGATAACCACAAATTACTGGTATTCCGATTGAACAGTAGTCTAATCTGATATCCGCAAAACCAATTAAGAAAGAAATTTTCAATTTTTTTCAAAATAAATCAACATAACATATCGAAACAAGACATAAATTAATAAAACTGTATACCGTAATTTACTTATAAACTCATTTAATTTTCAGTTTAGAAATTGGAAAATAAGTGTGTCCTATTACCCTTTTTCATCTTCGCTTATTCAACAGGTACTGCACATGGCAATAATGAATTGTTGTTTCCTACGACTCTGACTTCATAACTTTTAACTTAATTTTTAATTAAAAATTATACAACATAATGCAAAAGTGCACCCTTAATAAAATCTCTTAGAATATTTTAACCTACACCATTCTTCAAGTGCATTCTGTGAGCCATTATTTCTCATAACCAATACAAAGAACCCTTTCGAAACTCAATTATTTTACAACCCCTCTGTCCTACATCCGTTCTCTCACTTTTTAAACACTAGGAAATAAACAAAAACAACTGGTTCGAGGTCATTGCTGGGTCTTTGCAGGATGCACTCGATGCATCCCTCCCTCTTGCCTCCATGCAGCTCTCTTTACCGTCATCATTGCGAAGGGCATGCCCCAGAGTACGTAAATGGGTCACCCGGCAAACTCGACATTGCAATGAAACTGGGACACGGGCTATGTTGCCAATTGGGTTAATATTAAATGCATAAATGATGAGATTCGATCATAACAACATAGTAAAAGTCTACGATGAGCTAACACGAGTTGTCCATTATTACGTCAAATAATACGGGCTATATATTATATATTAACTATATCAAATTTATATTATTCACTTATCGAATTATTTTTAGCCTGTTTAACAATTACATGTTACTTTAAAAAAATATATATTTTATGTTTTTTTTTAGTTATTTCCTGAATAAAATTTGCATCCTAGGATCACGAGACACAATAGCTGTGTAGCATTTTTTACAAGACAAAACTTGCACGAATCATGTTTTCAGCATTGTTATTCGTACGCAGCTCGGTAGTATGCATTGTGCAGTTGTTGATCTTGGTTCTCGTTAAATGTTAAAATGTCGTACGAATCTAAAAAAAACTTAAAAACGTGTGGAATAAGTTGTTATCCCACGAAGAAAGTATAGGTGGTGATTTTGACGATGTGTATTTATCCCACGGGAATGAGTTGTTATCCGAAGAAGACAATATAGGTGGTGATTTTAACGATGTGTATTTAGCCGATGCCTTTACACTGAGAGGTAGTTCTGAGTGCAACAGTTGTTCTGAGAGTAATTTTATCCACTCAACACAAGAAAAACAATGAGATTAAAGATGACGGGGCTTCAAGAAGTGCACAAAAAACAGTTATAAAATAGCAGGTTCGAAATGAAGGTACTTTAATCAGTGTACATAAAAATGATGCGCCTAGTACTGAAACCGATATGTTGGATCAAGTAATACAAGATGTTATTTTACAGTACTCCGTGGTAAGTTCCGATAATAAAAATGAAATTGATGAAGACGTAGGTAATAATTACATTTCTACCTTAAAATGGCGCTCTGTCGATGGTTCGTCTCTAAAGCACTTTCCATTTTTAGCCCAAAACATTGGAATTGATGCTAAATTGTACTAAGATTGTTGTAACACAGGATCTAATAATATTTTTAAATTATTCGTGACTGATGGAATAATTAGTCGTATGGAATGTTGAAAAATTAGTCAAATCATATTGGAAGGTAAATTGCAGGATAAGTTGGAAGACGCCAGAAGTTCAGGATGAAAGACCTGAGGAGATGGTTTTACCGATCACCCACAGACATCTTTTGTGGAGCGGTTTTTCAAAGCTACAATTGCCATTTGAATCGCCAACCTTCGAAAAGAGATGGCGCAATAAGAAAAATAAGGTAGTGGAGACTAATCGTTATGCAGAACAGTGTTTAGACGAACAAAATAACACCAAATCTCGTGTAAAGAAATGGATTCCTATTAATAACTTGTTGAGAATGGGAATGAGTTTTGTCAAATATCCATCACTAAGGTCAAATATCCAGATGAATTACCAAGTGAATTGCTAAAACTGGTCAATGAGAAAAACAGATCTTTTTGTCCAACTTCTCTAACTCCAACTCTATTCCACAGGAATCATTCCACGTGAAATGCTGACATCAACATTTATTTGTCTACCAAAAAAGTAAATGCCGAAGAAGAAGTAGTGATTATCGAACGATCAGTCTAATGTCACATACCTTAAAAACCCTGCTAAAAATCATCCATGATAGAATACACGCTAAGCTGGAGATGGATATTAGTGATTCCCAGTTTGGATTTCAGAATGGAGTGGGCACAGGAGAGGCACCATTTGCTTTTAACGTGCTGACCCAAAGATGTTTGGATGTTAATCGAGATCTTTATGTACGCTTTATAGACTACAACAAGGTATTCGATAAAGTAAAACATGACCGTCTTATAGAAGTACTCAAAAACAAGAATCTGGATGTGGGGGATGTAACATTGATATATAATAACCGACAACTTGCAAGACTTAGAAAGAATAATGAACAAAATATTAAGATACAGTATAGAATACGGACTCTCTCTTAATATCAAAAAAACCAAATCCATGAAAATTAGCAAGAAAAACAATACAAATGAAATATTACCGGTAGACGACCAGCAGATTGAGAGAGTAAAATGAAATACTTACTTAGGAACGATAATTACAGAAAATAACGATTATACTGCAGGGATAAGAGTCAGAATTGAAAAAGCACGTGCCAACTTCGTCAAAATGAAAAAGATTTTCTGCAGCAAAGATCTGACATCTTAGATTAAGGCAAATTAAATACTATGTACACAGTGTACTCTACTATGGAGCTGAATCATGGACATTAAACCGGAATACAATAAATCGACTTAACGCGTTTAAAATGTGGACATTGGTAGATAGTCACGAATGCAGAAGTGTTAAGGAGAATAGGCAGAGAGAGGGAAATAGCAAATACAATAAAAGAAAGGAAATTGCAATATCTCGGACATGTAATGAGAGGCAAAAGATTCAACATCTTGAGACTCACAATACAAAGAAAAATAGAAATTAGGAGAAGCGTAGGAAGAAGACGCGTTCCCTGGTTGAAGAACCTGAGAGAGTGGTTTGGTTGCAGCTCAAGGCAATTGTTCAGAGCAGCTGCCTCGAAGGCCAGAATAGTACTTATTAGTACTCGATGTTACTTAAAGAAGAAGAAGGTCATATTGGAAACAATTTATTTTGTATTATAATCAGATTTCTATTTTTTTTCTAGTAATAGGTTTGAACTACTTTTGGCTAAGTGGCATTTCAGCGATAATACAGATATTTACAAATAAAATATACCACTGGTTTAAAAGCTTGGTTCCATTTCGCAGATGCCTTCGGTTCAAACAGTATCAAAAACAAAAACCACAAGTTCGGTAGAAAATTTTTTAAGTTATGCTGTGAGGGTGGCTATATATAAAATTTTATAATTTATTGTGGTACCGATACTGCTTACGGTGGAAATACGTCCGCGAATGTAGTACTTTATCTTATGGAAGTACTTTTGAATTGTGGTTGCAGATTATACACGAATAAATTAAATTATTATACAAGTGTGTCTTTGGCTACTGAATTGTTTGTTGACTAAAAAAACTCATCTTGTTGGAACACTTAGGAGTATCCTAAAGATGTAGTAGAAAAAAAAATCCAAAGACCCAATTGTACAAGAAAGTGATACGGAAATAGTCGTTTTGAAATGGCGTGTCAAGAAAGATGTTCTTATGCTAAGTACGTTTCAGGCAGATAAGCTAAAAACTATACAGAATCGAGGTGGCCAAACCCAAAAACCAGAGGCTATAATGGATTATAATGAAGCAAACTCGTTTATCGATCTTTCGGAACAAATCAAATTCTCATTGTTTACGTAGGGGTTCTAAGTGGTACAAAAAAGTTGCAGTGGGGATTTTGTTAGATTCAGCCGTCGTAAACGCTTACTTAGTATATAAGGAAGTAATTCAAAACAAAATATCCATTACAGATTTTCGTCAGGAATTTTTTCATCTCTCCTGGGACTAACCAAAACTCACTAATTTACGCAAACAAACGATGTGGATAACAATAAACATATTTTAGTAGAACCCATGTAATTTACGATTGCGTTGTGTCGTGTATTATCGTAATACGAAGGCAACAGATGGGCTCAAAATTGCACTAAATAAAGCAATACGTTCAAAGAGGCACTGTTCTGCCTGTACAAAACCTTACTGTTTTCTTTGTTTTTAAAAAATAGAATAAAAAGTTTTGATTAGAATGATGGATGCCTAAGGTTTAGTTTGTTCTCTTATGTTATATTCTTAGTTTGAATATATTCTAGAGATTGTTTTAGATTTATAATTAGTCTTATAATAACGTATAACTAAAATATGTACTTGCTTTTATAATGATTTATTGGCACTGTTACTTTATCTTCTTCTTTTTGTAGTGACTATCCCTATCCGATGTTGGCGACCATCATGGCAATCTGTATTATGCAAACTGCTTCTCTGAAAAGATTTGTGGTTGTTGTGTTGAACGACGTACGTACATTTTTCAGGTAGGAAATTCTTCGCCTTCTTGGTACGCGTTTTTGTTCGACTTTTCCTTGAATAATCAATTGGAGCAACCTTTTGCTGTTGCCCATGCGACCAAGGTATTCGTTTTTGGCTGTTTTTATTGTAGTTAACAACACTTTTCCTTTTTGCATTCTTAATAAAACGTCCTGGTTAGTAACGAGGTCGGTATAGGATATCTTCAGGATTCGACGATAAAGCCACATTTCGAAAGCCTAATTTTCTTGCAGGTAGCGTCTAGGAGAGTCCACGACTCAACTCCGTACAACAGTATAGAAAAGATATAACATCGTAGTAACACGATTTTTATGGGTACTGATAAATCGTGGCATTTAAATAGCTTAGCCATTTTTTGAAATGCTTATCTTGCTTTCTCTATTCTGCATTATATATATTTCTAGGGAATGGTCCCAATTTCCATTGATGTTTGTACCAAGGTAGGTGTATGTTTTTACTCTTTCTATTTGTGGACTGTTCACACTGATTCTTTCCATTTGCTGTTCCTTCTTAGAGATCATTATATATTTTGTTTTCTTAATGTTCAGTGGAAGTCCGTATCTCTGACTCACTTCTGTGATTCTATTCATTAACTCTTGCAGGGCTTCATAACTGTCAGCGAATATCACCGTATCATCCGCTTATCTGATTTTATTGATACATGTGTTAGTTCGAATTTTGGCTTCAACATCCTCTACTGCTTTTAGGGTTTTGGTTTTAGAGAGCGTGATTTTATGTTTTTTTGTGTCTATTCCAATTTTTTCAGCTGCCATTTTTGTCCTCTAAGATACGGTGTAAATTCCAAGAGGGCAGTTTTTGAATCAAGATCCATCCTTGCAGTTGAGATGAACGGTTAGAAAGAGTCTGTCTGATAAAATCTTTGGTCACCTTTTTTTCCATTAATTTCAAAATGAATCTAACTGGGCATAAACTTTCCTTTGATAAAATTCTTTCCAGCCATTTGCTGCTTGTCAAACTTTTCGAACCGTCTTGATTTGTTATATAAAAAATGCTGGTGTATTTAATCTGGCCAAAAAAATCTCCGTTAACATCAAATTTCTATCGGAAAAAGTAAATCTTACAGTTTACGTTCTCATTGTATCTGCAAGCATGTTCAAATGAGCAAAGGTAAAAAAATTTTTTTGTGCTCCATCGTGGTATCTGTCCAAAATTGATTACGCCTCAATGACGTTTGTCAAACTGACAACAATAGAATTACCAGACACCTTCGTGGCGGATCTGTTATAATTTTGTGCTGAGAAATCAGACGGAGTTTTGTCAGTAGGAAACGTGGCGTTGCTAAGACGTTTTATCAGTTGAAAAGAGTCTAGTGAAATAGTTAATATAAAGCTTCCAATCCCCAATTGGAGTGGATTCTACACCAAAGTAAAAGTACTCTTCGGCACAAGGTAGATTTTGTAGATAATGATAAATGGAGGTTAGTTTCAAAATTTCATCAAAATCGGTGGGTGTTGATGGAAATCGGAGGTTACACCATATTTTTATCGTTGTACACTAGACTATAGTTAATTAAGGATAATTTAATGATTTACTAGTTTTTTGGTAAGTATCGATCAAGACGTACAACTTACGATAGTTACAGGATGAAACAGAATAGCTAGGATTATGTATACATAGTTTAGCTTTGACTACTTACAATGAAGATACAAAATGATTACTTACAATGGGTATTACGATATAAAATATTACAATCAGTCAACAAAGTGGCATTTTTATTTCTAAAGCATTCACATTCCACTGCACGATCGTATTTAAATCTGCATTGCGTAATGGTAGCTTCATTATTAATTGAAATGAATGCACCAAACAATGATTATGTCTCAAAGATACTAGCAAATGTTAAAATGATAGACAGCATAATTAATATTTTTAATTATGAAGCGGAGGTTAAAGTCGGGTATTGTCTAGTATAGGGTAAAAGTGATTCGTTTTTTTGTCGTTGCAGTTCTTCATATCATTTACCTCTGAAGAGTAATTTATAATACTAACCTTAAAGTTTCATTATTTCATAATTCTCTACTATCCTTACAATTCAGCTTCCAAAATTGGATGGTATGCAACGGATTTATAAGAAAATAACCAATTCGAATATTAATAATAGGCAAATAAAGGTTGTTTTTTTTATATACATAAAACATTTTAATTAATCATATCACCGGATTTTAAACGGCAGATTTTATGATCCAGCCCCCACATTAAAGACTAGAACCGGCAACATCTTTATCAGAAATAACCGCCCTTCTTCGTTCTCCCAACCCACTTCTGTTCCACATTCACATTTCCGGTACGTTCACTTTACGTATTGCGTATTTTCGCACGGGGGTAATTTATTCATAGATGGAGCCATTCCTAGTGGGTGGAAGCTGAGAATGGAAGCACAGAATAGAAGGACATGTTCCCAGTGCTGGTAAACAAAGTGAAGTATTTGTTTTGATTCGTTTGCAGCGTATTTGCCGAAGGCTGCAACTCTATTTTCTATTGTCTCTGAAACTTACAAGGACATTTCGAATATACAGCAAATAATATTTGGCCTAGAAAACGTCGATAAATATTTGCTGTTCTGAGTAGAGATTATACAAAATTTTAAATTACCTTTAATCAGACAAACGACACTTTTATAGATAATATTCTATTGAACACTTTTAATTAATATAATGAGACATCATCGGTGCAATCGCAGAATAAGATAACATTACAATGGAAAAGAATAAAAAAGGACCTAATATCGAAACATTCCATTATCAAATTTTATTGATTTTCCTCTTAAATAGAAATGCAAAAGTAACAATCTTACAGTTACGTTTTAAATATTTTACTTATAACTATGCATTTCAAATAAAATACGAAATAAAATACGAACCAAATAGACAATATTTCTGAAATATGGAGAGTTCAACGTGGGGCACGAAAAATTTGTAACGATATATTTTACTTACCTCAGGGTAAGAACATAGGGGTAGAAGATTGGGGACAGAAACTAAAGGGTTAAGAAGGAGTAAACAAAATAATAGAAACTAGTGCGTACGGCAATCAAGGGGTTGTTGGAGAGCTGGGTCGTGGATAAGTTGAATCAAATGGGGTCAGATTGGGGTATCTACAAAATGAAAACAAAGGGATACTTACATAAATCTTCTGGATCAAAAACGAAAAAATATGGCAGACAAGAATACCTCTAGCTATTTTGTTATTCGGACGCCGCTTCGAAAAAAAACTTCCTGTTGGAAGAAAGAAAATTTCTTCTTCCCTAAAATCAAGAATACATACAAGGGTTAGGAGACTTTTCTAAATAAAAATAAAAAAATTGCAAAATACAGATTGCACAAGAAGCATACCTACTATATAACAATACAAAATTAACAAGAACTTACATGTTTATCTGTTTACAAAGGAGATTGCTACAAAAATTTTCGAAATGGTTCTTAGGTTATTTATTAATATGGCCAAAATAGAATATTATAATTATAGGATATCCTTGTTTATGAAAATATCGTAAAATTTAACCTTATATATGAAATATCTTTTCTATATAATAATCAAATTAAAAGTGTTTTACAACAACAGATTAGAGCCAAAATGTCATATGTCAACACAATATTTTAATACAGAATAAATTATGACATTTCTTAGCCACGCCTCTAACATAATATAAAACTTTAATTATTACAAATTCTTTTAATTTTTAATGAAAGCAATTATTAAAAATAATGTCTATTTTACTTGGAAAAATTAATATATTGAATGTTACCTTATTTTCACTTATTTCACTTAACATCGAATCGACGGAACGACGATCTAACACGTAAATGGGGTTGGAGCAAAGCAGACAAACAAAAAAAAGCTGGTGGGGACACCCTTCGAGATGAGGATATACAGAAGGATACTAAAAATATCTTGTGTGGACCATGTCACCAACGTTGAGGTCCTACAGCGCATGACAAAAGAAAAAGAAGTGCTTAATTTAATTAAACAACGTAAGCTTGAGTACCTCGGCCACGTGATGCGGAACGAAGAAAAATATCGAATTCTTCAACTCGTTATGCAGGGTAAAGTATTTGGCAGAAGAGGACCGGGGTATGCCGTCGTATCTCGTGGTTGAAAAATCTCCGACAATGGTTTGGGATGACCTCAGCCGAGCTGTTTCGCAGAGCAGTCAACAAAACCATGATAGGAGCTCCTTAGTTACTACATAGGTTATCCTAGTGGTTGTTAAGTAATATTAATTATTTCATATTTGTTTAAGGGGTAAATTTATTTTTCCTTTACGTATTATTGATATATAATTTATAAGGGAGGTACCGTTTCATTTACCTTGTTCCATATATCATTGATTAGTACTCCAATAACTAAGTAGGTTTGATAACAGTTAACATCCATTCAATTTAAAATAGAAGTCTTAACGAATCCCGCCATCTCCACTTAGGCGTAGCAGACTACGCCTTTGTAGCAATGTAGCCTATGCGCAGCGCGATGAGTTGTTGCAGAGTAGATACAAGAAAATATATCTCAGACACTTCAAAATTTATTATATATTAAATATTATTTTATAATAGAATTAAACCACAATTCATTGTAGTGAGAATTACACTTTACAGTTTTCAGTGGGTTGTAACACCAATTTGAAAGTTGACTTATTGGCCTCGATCTTATAGGCATCAGCCATGTTTTGAGTAAAATTCTGAAAGGTACTCTCGGATTGATAACCAGATACATATACGTGTTTTCGTTCATTTAGTAAGATGAGGGTCGGCTTCTTGATTTTCCTCCTTTTGCTGACGGTTTATTTTATAACTATTGATACTTCTTTCCATTGTACTCTGTGCTCATTATCCCACGCATGTTTAGAGGATTGGAACTATAAACGTCAAATGCAATTATTGTAAGTTTCATTACAATCAATTGTAGTTTAATCATATACAAAATAATAATCAATTAAACATGCCACAAGAAGACAGTTTTATAACCTTTTTATTATATATTAACTAGCAACTAATAATTGTTTCACCGACATGTAATGTAATAGTTCAAATATCTTGCATTTATTTCACTATTTAGACATGTAAACAGGGAAAAAAGAAAGACATTTATTTTTAGTCATTTCGTAAACCGTATCCCTGGAAAACTATATGTTCAGGTAGTGTTTTTTATTTGTTCTGTTATTGCAGTGGGCAAAACCCGGGCTCTGAAAAGTGGGTTACCCGGACCATCGCAGCAAGCACATCTTAAATAGAGATGGTGCGGAACAAATTGTTAAAGTGAAGCGAAAGTTATTGGACCAAGATAAAATATAATATACAGAATATAGCAACATTATTAAACAGTACGTAGGTAATAAACTTCTGATGATTACAGAGATAATGAGTTAAGCGATGGATTCGATCATTACTTTCTGGAAGTTTATTTTATAAAACAGTAAAACACTGAAAACTTTTATGTTCAACACTTCCACTAAATTTATTATAATTTATTATCACTACAGCGGTTTCGGCAATGCCATTCTTAAGTGAGCTATTTTTGTTATAGGCGTAAAAAAAGCTGTCAGCCATCCACCTCTTGTAAAAGTGTTTTTTTCTTTTATTAATTTCTTTATTCGTCAGACGGCCAAGGACGTCCTGATTTTTTTCTGAAATATCCTGTGTCTAGTAATTTCCCCATCTTACTTAGTACTCTTTTTAGTTTATGGTATTCTTTCGCTGATATTACTTTCAGTTGTTATTATAATTCGAATTCTTGATTTAGAATTCTAGTGTTAATGACTAAGCTCTTTATAATAAATCTTTTTTTTTTCATTCTTACTTAACAAAGTTAAACACTCTTACTAAAAGAAAACTAAAAGAAACTTAGAATATATTCAACAATGCACACGTGTACTTAAATTAGGAAAGCTCCAACACTTAACATTTTCAGCTATAATGTGGTTGGTTGACTGATATATATTTGCAACCCTCCAAGAGCCTCGAGATTTTGTGAGCTATTTTTGTGATGGGCGTAAAAAAGCTGTCAGCCATCCACTCCTTGTAAAAGTGTTTTTTCTTTTATTAATTTCTTTATCTTGTCAGATGGCCAAGGACGTCCTGATTTTTTTCTGAAATTTCCTGTTTCTAGTAATTTCCCCATCTTACTTAGCACTCTTTTTAGTTTATGGTATTCTTTCGTTGATATTACTTTCAGTTGTTATTATAATTCGAATTCTTGATTTAGAATTCTACTGTTATTGACTAAGCTCTTTATAATAAATCTTTTTTTTTCATTCTTACTTAACAAAGTTAAACACTCTTACTAAAAGAAAACTAAAAGAAACTTAAAATATATTCAACAATGCACACGTGTACTAAAATTAGGAAAGTTCCAACACTAACATTTTCAGCTATAATGTGGTTGGTTGACTGATATATATTTGCAACCCTCCAAGAGCCGCGAGATTTTGTAATTGTGGATAAACTCTTCATGAATAGTCGTGGTACCTAATTCTGTGAGGTGAGCAGAACTGATTGGAAGTTACAGTAGGCTCAACTTCGGGTACCTGGCGACAACCGGGTTTTATCCGGAGCTGTATGAGCATAACTTCCTTCAACTAATAATCTTATTTTTTTTATATATAGACATGACTGTCTGTTTTTCAATGTGCCTC
Source organism: Diabrotica balteata (assembly GCA_918026665.1). Taxonomy (NCBI): domain Eukaryota; kingdom Metazoa; phylum Arthropoda; class Insecta; order Coleoptera; family Chrysomelidae; genus Diabrotica; species Diabrotica balteata. The sequence goes on from OU898277.1 coordinate 76,153,279, forward strand.
CAGTAAGTTGTCATTCCATCGTCTTCATGGTCTTCCTACTGATTATCTTTCTATTGGGGAACCGACTCTTGCCGTCTTTAGTACTCTATTTGTTGTCATTCGGCTTATATGATCGTTCCATTTTACTCTTCTATTTCTTACCCAGTTTTTCGTGTTCTTCACTTTGCATCTATGTCGTATATCTGTACTCAAGCTCTGTCCCATAGTGTCTTACCATCAATTTTTCATCTCAACTTTCAAGTGGTTTCATCTCTGCTATTTGTAACATCCTTTTTGTCCACTCTGTGTCAGGTCTTGTTTCTACCGCGTATGTCATTATTGGTCTGGTGACTGTTTTGTAAATTCCTGCCTTTCGTTTCTTTCCCGATATTTTTATTTCTCCATATTGTTTCACTTAGACAGCCTGCGGCTCTGTTTGCTCTATTCACTTGATCTTCCACTTCGGTTTCGAGCTTTCCGTAGCTAGATAATGTGATGCCTAGATATTGCCAGATAACACTGCCTGAGGTGATTGAGGGGTGGATTAAATAGCTATGCGGTTACCACAGCCGGTCCCAAGCCAGGATAAAATGTGAAGGGTGATTGGCAAGGTTAGCAACTTACCAATCGTAAAAAACAAATACCGCTCAAAGAAACAATGTACAGCTTCAACTAATAATGAAAGGAAAAATAGAAGCAATGCGTGGTCCTGACAGATGACAAATTGGCTGCTTAATATCAAGGATTGGAAAGGACTAGACTTTCAAACCCTAATCAGAACAGCACAGGATAGAGACGAATTTACAGAAATCATCGCCAACCTCCATTAAAGGCGGAACCTAAAAAAGGTGAGAACAAACAAACAAAAACAATGATGAAGCTTAAAAACATAATCTAAATAGCTCCAGAGAGAGAGAGAGAGAGAGAGAGAGAAATGTTTACTTTTCTTAAGTAAGGCCTTGATCCAACAGATATTCGACAGCATACACAAAAAATGTTTCATGTTGCAGACAGGAAAGATATAGGAGTCAACCGATCCTTTTATATACAATGTACAATATATTTGCTACACACTTATATAAAATGAAGATCTGGAATCTTATTAAAGAAGTAAGAAAGAATTCATGCGACAGATCTATCATTTTTCATATATTTTGTAACGAGAATAAATTAAGCGTGTACGAACAAAGAAAATAAAGAAATACTAAAATTGCTCTTGACTATCAATTGACTAAGCTAAGGAGATGTAGGCAAGATAGGCGATGGTCACAGACTTTATATCGAATACCGGTAAATAAAATTTTAATTGTATAAGATTTTTAATAGTTTAAAATGACTAAGCTAAGGAGATGTAGGCAAGATAGGCGATGGTCACAGACTTTATATCGAATACCAGTAAATAAAATTTTAATTGTATAAGATTTTTAATAGTTTATCTAGTTCTACAATGTATGATTACTGCAAGATTTTTTTTAAATAATGAAATTTGTACAACTAGTAACAGTTCCAACTCTACTTCCGGATAGATGCCGGTAACGCTCAATAACGATACTGAACTGAACGACTGAAAGCGAGAGTATGTTAGCTCCTATTCACGGACTAGTCTGAAGCTTTACTATTTACCTACAAAGCTATTTTATGTGAGATAGATAGGGATAGAAAGGCGTTTCCAAAGAGACGAGCAAACGTATACAGCATAGTCTGACTTTGGAAGAAATTCCTACATAATGGAAAATAATGACGAAGGGCTATTTTCACATCGATCTGTTTACGTTAAAAAGAACTTTACGAGAGACAGCGATAGCTGGAAATCGATAAGTTTTATATAGCGTGGATATAGGATAAGTGGAATCTACTGAAGACAGAAACAAATCACATCATAAAAAGATATTTTATTCGATGTTTGCCAATTTTAAAAATAACCATAAACAAGTTTTAACAGTTAAACTAAAGACTTTTTCTAAACACACATTGTAGTAAACTAAAATATAAATAGAAACGCTTGGAACCAAAAAAGGAAGAAATGAACATATTTTTCATGGAATATTCTTGAGGAGTGATTCAGAAATCGGAAGAGTAAACAATATAAATTATTATCAGATAAATACAAAAAACATACCAAGATATAATATGCTTATACATTCATGTATGCTTTATTTTTGACATGGAAAAAATTTATTTTGATTAAAACAAAGAAATCTAAGATTTGATCACGTATGTACCTTTGTATATTCACTTATATGTATTTCATCCTAACAAGATTCATCAGAGCAACTTTTACAGAATCTCTGAACGTGAAAACAATATTTCCCATCGAAAAGAAGCAACAATTAAATGGCTTCAGTATGGACACTATAGCGACAGCTGAATAAATCACGAAAGTAGAAATCCGAAGATTTAATTGACGAATCCAGATTTTGGCTTTAATCTGTGTCTTGTAAGAATTGCAAGCCAATACAGATGATGTTAAAGATGTAAAGAGAGAAAATGGGCAATCTTATAATTGCATTCCACAACATAATTATCTTCTCATCTAAACAAAAATTTTTGCCGAATTGGTTTCTTGTAATCATAAAGAGTTTATGAAATAAAATAAATAGAGTTAAGATTTGATTTGCGTGCTATTTTCAGCGATTCTCTACAAAACAATATCCCAAACCGCCAGTCATGACAGAGATCAGAAGTAGCTGATGCTATAGAGAGAATAGCAACACTGAAAAGGAACTAAGCAGGTTACGTAACTCAAATGGCGCATGGAGAAAGCGGATACTGGGGAGTATCCAGTACAGAGGATAGGAAAGATTTATTGATAAGCATCTAGCCTTTTACGGTCAAAGTTGAACACAGGCCTCCCCTAATTTCTTCTAGTTCTCTCGGTCTTGAGCTTCCTGTAGTCAATTTCTGAAGAGTTGACTTAGTCTGTACAGAATAAGCAGATGTAGACCACCTACACGAGTAGGTGGTCTACATCTGCTTATTCTATCAGCTCGTGATCAACACACTGTAATTTTTTGGGACCACCAGCCGTCATTCATTCTGGCGACATGGTCCGCCCAGTTCCACTTCAGCCACGCTATACGTTCTTCTTCTTATTGCTTCGTTTCTAACTCGTCTCAGAGAGTCAGTCCAAGTAACGAGTGTTCCATTTGTCTTTAGGCTACTCTGAGCTTGGTTGCTTAATTCCTCCTAGGTTAAGGAAAGTATTTCAGCACCGTAAGTCATGACTAGAAGAGAGTCTTCTTTTTCATTCGATTTAATGATTCTTTGAAATAAGTCTAAGTCAACTTCCGGTACAACTGGAAGTAGTAGCAGACTCATACAACAGAAATATTTTAGATTATTTGGCCATATCTAAAATCTTCATATCCTAAATTAGAATTTTAGATATTGGAACTTCCATATAATCACCATGTATATTTGAATAAAAGCATGCAGTAGAGTATTTTTTTTGGGTTTCAATGTTTACCAATGATAATTTTTGAACAATCTCCAGTAATTTCATTGGACAATCTAGTTTGCTTCTGTCGTGACTTGCCCATTTTTTTCGCTTTTGCAATATTAACTATTCAAATATTATTAAACTCGTACGCCTTAACGTCTATTCGATTATATCTTACGTCTTTTAGATAATATCTGTATATAGGTGTTCTATAAATTGATTTGACAATAGAATTAACAGTACAATAGTGATGAACTAGAGAAATATTAATAGCACCGAGTACCTCCGTTAAGGTAGTCACAAAATGCCCCCACTCTCAGAATTCTTAGGCAATAGGCAATTTTCCGTTTTGATTTCTTTTTTCAGGCGGAATGTAATCTATTTAAAAAACTTGCAGGTCCATTATTAAAAAAATTATATATCTGATTTTTCTTATTTTTTCCGCATGGAGCTTTATTTTCAAAAATCCAAAAAACTGGTTTTTTAGTGGATTTAATATATTTTGAACTCTATAAAATGGAAGAAATCTCCAAAAATCAGAGATATAATTTTTGATCCAATACAAAAAAATTAGACCTGCAGCCATCTCCAAAAAAGTTACGCTTTTGCGAAAAAAAAAAATGCATTTTTAGTTAATGTACACTCAATCTACGGGTCTATAAAAATGGAAAAATTGCACTAAGTCTTATTTTTTAATCACATAAAAAATAAAAATATGAGAAAATTTATTAATTTAAAGGTTACGTCGATGTCAAAAAATATATTTACTCCCGGCAAAATCCTTAAAAACCCTGAAAATAATGGGTTTTTGGGGGGGGGGGGTTTTAAAGGTGGTTGGCCCAATTTTTGAATGTTCTAAAGGCTCCATTTAATTTAGAATATATATAAATGATAAAAATCTTGATTTGATCAGTTTTGAAGTCTATAAAATGAAGAAAATTTCCCAAAACTCCTTAAAAGCAGTTGGATTTTTGAAGATGGCGCACCATACGGAAAAATCTGAAAACAATCAGATAGTTTTTGATCAAATACACAAAATGAAAAAAAAAATAAAATTGACCTGCAGCGACCTCAAAAAAAATATTAAAGGCTTTTTTTGAACAAAACATGCATTTTTAGTATTGTTCTGAAGCTATTTTCTTGTGGCATTGTAAATTAATTACTATTTATAACTGGGAATAAGCCACAATTAAAGATAAAAATACGTTTATTGACGTTTCAATTTCCAATTCGGAAATCGTTCTCAAAATACAAACAGTAAATTAAACAAATTTTGTTTTTTGTTGAAGTAAAAATTAAAACAGTAAATTAAACAAAATTTGTTTAATTTACTGTTTGTATTTTGAGAACGATTTCCGAATTGGAAATTGAAACGTCAATAAACGTATTTTTATCTTTAATTGTGGCTTATTCCCAGTTATAAATAGTAATTAATGCATTTTTAGGTTAAGTACACTCAACATATGGAACTCTATAAAACACACAAGTTTTGTAAAAGCCTCAACTATGCCTGTGAATTTAAAAAAAAATTATTGACTGCATTCCCAAAAAAAAATAAAAACCAAAAGTTGACGTTATTGGGGAAGAGTGGGGGTGAAGGTGGCGGGATAAAATTACCATGAGTCCTATTTTATAATCACATATAACGTTAAAGGGCATTTTGCCTATTTTAACGGAGGTACCATCCTTTTATTGTTTAAAATGTAGATTATGCAACAAATGCATGTCTAATTTTGTATATATTTATTTTTTATGGTAAATTTTATAGATTTTGTGTGGGGAAAAAATGGAAGAAACGAAAACCAGAAAATATCACGATTTAGAAAAATAAGATAAAAATATAATTTTGTGAAATAATGACACAATTATATAAATGAAAGGATTATTTGTCAGAACAATAGTGGTGGATATTTAATTTATAATTTAAGCTGTAGTACAGGGTTTTTTAGTTGGCCAGCAATTGCATAGTTCAATATTAGACTCAATTTTGGCCGTTTCCAGAGAATCAGTGAATATTGCAGCACTTCTGTCATCGACGTGGAAATACGTGATAGCCCAATTTTTAAGGCAAAAGATTATAACGATCTTTAGACATGACTTCTCAAAGCAGAACAATTATAACTATTGCTAACTTCTTGTCCCAGTTATGAACAAGAATATAACGGGTGAGTCATAAGGAACAGTACATACTTCTACCTCGTATGGAGGCCCCTACGTGTTATAACAAATACCCCTTAAAAAGTATCTGCTCCAAACGTTACACCACTACCACCTAATCAAATGATTTATTTAAACTACAAAAAATCAGGTCCGGTTTTAAAAAATTATTTAAAATTAGTTCGTCTTGTTATAAATAAGACAAATAGGCAAATAAAATACCAAATTTATTTTTTTAAATGATTACTTAATTTTTAATTAAAAGAATTAGACTTGACGACGAACTAAAATTTAGCAAAGTGATACATCGATATAAAAAATGTTTTCTTGTAAAGTTAATTTTTTTGAGCAAACATTTATTTTAACATTTAACGAACAAATAAATCAAACTGGAACAAATTAGGTCTGCTTTTAAAAAAAAAGTCGTTTTGTCCATAGAAAAATTTCTCCCTGTATACAGTTTCGGAAAACTCGCATAAGAATTTTATAGATTAAACAAATAGGCAAATACAATAGCATATTTTTTTATCCTCACATGATTACTTCATTTTTAATAAAAAAAATCAAATTTGACTATCAATTAATGTTTGGCAACCTGAACCACATTATAGATAGGTTATTTTAGATATTAAATTTATTTTTCAATAACTCACAACTAAAGTTGTTTATTTCTGTAGCTTTTTCTTTGGGAAAAAGTAAAATAGAATTCCGAGACTTCAACAAAACGATACTAACGATGAATTACTAAATTATTATACAGGACGATGTTTTAGTATTCTTCAAAACAACTTTTGTAGTGACTCCGATTCATACATTATATCGTGAACAATAAAATCCATGGGCTTCGTGAAATAAAAATTACGTATCTCGTCCGTGGACATTCATACTTAGAGTCTGACAAAAATGTTGTGGAATCTAAAAACGCCTTTTGAAGTACCAAAAGAGTTTAGAGACATGATCAGGGCGTCCCACGTAAAGCCGTCTCCATTCATCGTCGTGAAAGTAACACGAAATATAGTTTTGAACTGGAAATCATTTTTAGACAAGAAGTATGTTCCAAAATGCCCTTTTAAAACTCAGGTTTTGAAAGAGGTTAGTGCCACATCAGAGCACAGTCGACTCATAAATAATCGATCTTCTTACAATGGACCATTCTTGTCAAGCATCTTGAAGAAACGAATGACCTCAACAACTACGGAGTTGAAGATTGGAGAATTTGAATTACCATTACCAGCCTACTCAGGTCAGTTATAGGGTATCATAAAAAATTTTAATATTATATCCTGTATGTTGTTTCAGGACCCCTCGCAATTTCAAAAGTCAAGCACACCGATTAAATAAGCCTTACGAGATTCTGTGATCATGCAACTGTGGACTTTTTCCCCATCTTACTTTATAATCACTCGTAACAGGTAAATTATTATTATTGTAATTATTCTTTTTTTTATTTTATTTAACGTCGGCGTCGATCTACTTCTGCGATTAAGACTAATCACCGACGCCCGGAGCACGCTTCCACCAACAGAAAATTTTGACGAATGACCTGGTGTTCCAACCAGAGGTAGGAACGAGCTGTGTTACAGTAAAACCTGTGTTAACGACCACCTGTCAAAACCGGCCACTTGTACTAGCTTGCCGTTTCAAAGTTCCCCAAACCAAAATTTGTGGACTACAAAACCTGGAATTAGCGGCCACCTATTTATATCGGCCAATAGTTCTGTCATTTTTAGTGACCGGTATTGACAGGTTTTACTGTATTTATTATTACCTATCATTCACAATAGAAATACTAATCAAAATGAAACCTATTTTCATTATTGAAAGCATTGAGAATTTTCTGTTTCAGATGACTAAGCTGGTTCTTTCAATGGACAAATTGCGGTTGACAAGAATTTTCTGGATTTTTAAAGAATAAAACACATTTTTTTGAATAAACACAGTATAGTGCCGTTCATGTGTTTTTATGGAACAATTTTGACTCCCGAATTTTTTTATACGTTCCAACGTAAGACACATTATGGTTTTGAAAGTTAAATATGCGTTTTTCTCGGTTTAAAGTATAAATATATACAGATTGTATTAAATATCACCATTACGAACTATACTAGTACACTTTCAATAAATAGAACTTATTAATTATCAAGAACTAAAACGAGTCGACTGACATGAATGAAAGTTACATAATTATATCTCAAAGTATGACACATATTCTACACTAAAACATTCTATAGCGCACGGACATGATCCATATTTATAGAAAATATTCGTACATCCATTTAAGGCACCAAAGCATCTGAACATTAATCGAGCTACGATGTGTTTATTAAAATTTGAGTAAAATGGCTTAATCACAGCAATATGTATAGGGATTGGAAATAAATTCTGTACTTACATTTTTTTTTAGAAGATTAAATGCCTCCGCTAACTAGTAATCAAATCACTTCTAACAATGTTTTCCCACAAACCGATTACTTATTCAAAGTACACAAATAATTTATTTGCGTCGCTTAGGAAAACCGACAATTTCCGTGGTTGACCTTTACCAACATTGCAAATGTTAACAGAGTTGATATCCATTTCGTCGGATTCAAAACATGTTTACGTGAAACGTAAATATTATCAACGCCAGCCGATAGAGAATTGGTGTGTTTGAACTTAAAACGTCAGTGAAAGATATAAACTTACGACTGTTTGCGGTAGAGTTGGACTGACCCTGATTTATTAATCATAGGTATTGTGTAGTAGAAACCATTATTATTATTAGTTTCGATTATTTTTTATCACAACGCTGTATTTTTCTGCAAGCCTAAACGCTTTCGACAAATTTCCGCTTTATCCAGTAAATGACAGTTTTGGAGTGTAGTTTTCCTCGTCAGGACGAATTTGCTTGAAAATTTGGATTTAGGTTCTCCTTACCCACTACTTCACTTTTGGACTTGAGCGCAGGGTTGCTTTTACTTGGGGAGAGAAAGCTACACCTTCTCGTGGGTGAAAAAACATACGTTCAAAATAGATATATTAGGAAATTGATAAATCAACTCTAATAAATTAACTCTAGAAATTAATTCTAAGCAACTTTTATGCTATATAGTTTTATAACTAAGTCAATACTTTTTGAGTTATTTGCGTGTAAACATGTTCAATTGTTCAAAATAAAAACCACCAAACTTTATGAAAATGTTAAAAAAATCTTTATTTTTATTTGTTTTTTTAATTTTTTAGTATCAAAACTAAGCGAATTACGCACAAAAAATGTTGGTCCCTTTTTTGGTAAAAAAATCGTGAAAATCATCCCCTACTTAGCATCGCAAATAAAATTAATCGTTATCGCTTCACAATTTACTTTATTTATGTATAGTTTATATGATCTGTAAGTTGACCAGTTCCAAGTGCTTATTAAAAAAAATTGGTTTTAAAGTATGTAAAAGAAAAATTTTTAAAAATTAAAAAAAATTCCTTTTTTCAAAACAACTTAAAAAGTATTAGTGACACGAAAAATCTTGAGGAGTAAAAAATATAGGTTTTGCTTTCCCGAACATTTTGGTTTTTTTTTTTGTTTTTCTGTCAGACAAAAATTAGTTAAGATATTGGTGTTCAAATTTGGATACACCCGTGATTAGTGACTCGTTTTTAGAAGGGTTAAAACATTAAATGATCGTATTTCCCTTAAATAACCTAAAAATGGTTTTTTTAAATACATACTTCATAGTTTAAAAGCTAACCGAGTTATGAGTAAAAAACGAATCACATATTTTAGGAGACATCAGAACACGTATACTGGAGGATTATCATATATATATACATATAATTTGCTAAAGCACATACATACTTTCACTCATTCTTACAAACTAATAAGAATTATTTTTGAAACAAAATAAATTCATAACATTTTGATTAAAAAAGTTAATGTGTTTATAGTTTCAATAAAATAAAAAAAATAACTATTTGAATTTCTTCGCAGGGGTTGGTTTTTATACTAGTATAAACGATGTGGTAAAAACTTAAAACAGTAAAGAAATCTAAAAGTCACTGTATAATTAAATATTTGCAAACTGCTTGAATTTACAATTAAATGATTTTTTTCTAATAGGGGTCGTTTTCACTCCTAAAAAATAAAAAGCACCTAACGGCACAGTTCGAATTTTGAAGTTGAGGGTAATCCATATTTCCATGCAAATCAGTGGAGATAAGGTATTTTATGACATTTTTTTAATTATAACTAATCTAGAGGGTGAGATTTAGAGGTTATACTTTAATAAAATCTTAAATTATGTTGGTTAATGGTAATTTCATTATCATTTAAAGATGACTTAAATCAATTACCCGCTAATAAAGTAAAGTGTAATCTTCTGGCTAAGGTCTAGTGTTAGAGTTTTCAGGTCGCGCAAGCGCCCCCAACATGACTTAACGACTACTTTCGTAGCCGGGACCGACGGCTTTACGTGCCATCCGAAGCACGGTGGCAGCTCAGTTAAATTATAAATTGAAAATTTTGTCGGTGACGGGATTCGAATCCGGGGCCTTCAGCTTAAGCCAGTAACATAGCCACATAGCTGGGCTGCCACAAGCTAAATGGCTACCCGCTAAAAGCAACCGACGGTACAAGTCCAAAAGTAGTGCGAGGTAAGTAGAACCTAAATCCGAATTTTCTTAAAATTTGTCGGTGACACGGAAAATTACAGGGTATCGATGTATTTCCTGTTCATATACTGAGCTATGACGATAAAATGCATCATCATTATATACCATAAAACTCCTTACAAGTAAATTATTTAAGAATATTTTAATAATAAAGCAGCAAGGTCAAATTACTACAGAGTGTTTCTTTGGGAGTTCAAATTAGACGTTTTAGAGAAACCTGACATAATGATTAACTGAAACTTTAAAATGGGGGTTTTTGGATATGTCCAATTACACTTAACTAAAACTTCCTTATTTTAAATATAAGGCATTCTATATTATCACGGACTTCAATAGAACAGTTCTTGAGAATTCTCTCAATATCAGGTTATGGTACCTTATACATAGGTAATGAGTATTTTACGGGGTATGACTAATTTTATTTTTAAACTGTGTCCGATTTGACACCCTGTATCTTTATAAATATTAACTATTTTTAACAAATGGTAAACCAAATACGTAATTTACTTATCTATAATTTAAAAACTAAATGTGCAGTTTGTTCAGTCTTTAATAATAATTCCGTAGAAATATTATGTTGAACGTTGTGACTGGCATATTCACATATCTGTACAGTTGATTTGGCCGAAAAAATTGTTCTTAATATTACAAATTTTTTTCATTGCGATCTATATAGCTCTCAGAAACTGTGGAACTATTGCATGCCAGGTGTCGCTTTAATTGTGTAGTGACCTCCACCATTTACCGGTGCAGTGGCCCGTATGTAAATATGACTCTTTTAGGTTCAAAAATTGGCGAACCTTGAAGACTCTTATAGCTTAAGAACCTTAGGACTTTGAAAAGGCGAAAGCCTAAACTAGGTCATCATACGGTGTTCTGCTGTTCAAATATTTAGGATTTCGTTACTTATTCTAGCAATTCTACTCATTTTCATAACTTGATTAAAACAATTTCCTTCATTACATTTTAAAAATAATCATGTACTTCCGTTTATAGGTCTTAAATTACTGTATACATATACAACATATAAATAACGATTTATAATTTCTATAAATCGATAGATGTTCTCAAATCGAAAATTTGAGTACTTTTTGTCTTCTAATTCGGAAATGTAGCTATTATAAGATATTTTTTCAATAATATCTAAAAATAACTAAAACGATGTAATGGAAAGAAACTAATAGGGCACAATCTAGACATAAGTATAGCATTTTGAATGATTTAACAAGAACAAACAAGAAATAAATATACAATTTAATAGTGTGTATACAGGAGGTCAAGCATGAAAAATATAATCAAAATAAAGTTAAAGTAAATGATACAATTTTAAAGTAAAAATCTATGTGATTTTGTAATCACATAAATTTTTATAAATTTATAATATATAATCTACAAAAGAAGATAATTGTATTAAAATGGCAAACTGAGAACAACGGGAGACATAAAAATGGCATATACAGAATGACAAATAAATTCAGATAAGTCATTTGTATCAAACTATGTTAAGATATAAAAACAAGAAAGGCATGCACGCGAAATATAAATAAAACGACTATATTAAATACATCTTTGAGGCCATTAAATTCGGTCACAGATAAGGTAAAGAAATAAAGCTAATGTATTATTCTATCTGTTATATGTTAACTGGTTCATTGATCAAATCAGTTAGTAAGAATAAAACAACATTTTAGAGCTCAGAAAGAAAAATTTGAAAGATATAATACTCCGCGTACAACGTACTATTCCAGTAAATATATATTGATTATACTAAAGCTATCAACTTTGTTTGGTCAACAATGTCTATAACGTAAAGGGTTGGAACAACATATTCAACAGTATTTTTTAAATAAAAGCGGCTTCCGACGTAGAGTATCAATTAAAGTAATTCAAATTTTACAAGGAATTACCCTTACTTAGTGATTACAAAATAGGAATATTCGTATCCATAACAAACAGACAGAACCCGAACAAATACTCCAGTATCCTGGTTGGTGGAAAACAAACGGTCTTGATCACGAGATTGAAATATGAGCTCGCATATGTCAACTTTTAAAAGAATCTAAAAATTTCTAATAAACTCTACCTTCTATCATTAAATATCCGATACCAATTTGTTAAGACATTAATTTATTCCATACTCCTATACAGAGTGTTATACTGTATACATGGACTCTTGGAAATACAACTATGAGGCAGATAGAAACCTTGCGATGTGGGTTTTTCGAAGAATGCTAAATATTTCTTAGACAGAGCACGTCCAACACGTGACCATCAATGAGGGGCTGAGTCTGAGAAGTGTGGGGACCAGAGAACTCCTAAACATTCTAAAAAACATATTACCGAGTTATCCAGAATATATTTACAGAGGAGAAAAATACAACTTCCTACGACTCATAATGGAAGGAAAAATAGAAGGAAGAAAAGGTCTAGAAGAAGAAAATGCTAGTGGCTGAAAAATTTAAGAGGATGGAAATGCATGGACACCCAGTTATTTTTAAGAACAGCTCAAAATAGAGAGTAACTTGCTCTAATTATCGCTAACCCTCAGTAATGGTGAAGACAAATTTAAAAAAGTGATTACAAAGATATATAAAGATCAACTTACGTTGGTGTGAGGTGGAAATGGATCATTGGATGGAGAGACACGTTTCTAAAGAGGAGGTCATTCTGAAGCAATAAACGAAGCTCTGGTCTCCGCTAATAGTGGAACCGAAAGCGTGAATAATATTAAGTTTGTAAAGGGACAAATGCAGTAGTAACTAAAAAAATGTTCAAAGCTGTTGCAGAAATCAGGAGGCAATATACAATACTCATGGAAATCTGTCGGGTATATACGGTGTACAAGTCGGTGGCGGATGAGGGAATGTTTACTGATGTATAGATTATTTTAATTTGCTGGCCCAATGGATAAAAACCACAGAAAAACACCTTCAATCAGTTGTAGAATAGCTCGGATCGAGGAGTTAGTTTCTACACTCCGAAGTTAAGGGCCACTTAGTCACTTTAACAAATATGACCCAGGAAACAACATATAAACCAAACAAGCAAGAAAAACCAAACACCCTTAGCCATTCGGAGGCTATGTGGATCCATATTAACATGGACATCGTAGGTCATACTTCCGGTAAAAAAGTGAAAAGGAACTACTAAAAAGAAGTCAGGAAAACCCGATGAAGTTAATCAAGAACTAAAGGGGTGAGCAAGCAAGCCTAAATGGTGTAGCGAGGAAAATGTTTGTACACATCAACTCAAAATAGACTAAGTAACAGGCAATAGCAGTAATACATAGACTATATACAAAATATGTTTCAGGCTGCACTGCAAGAAGGGCTACCAGATCAAACAATCACTTTAGTCTACAATAGTAATTACAAAAGAAAGAAATCGATAAATAAAATTAAATCGGTTTCATTCAAAGTTAATAAACTATATATCACTTTTGTTCGTTACTGAAACGTTAACAAGGGAAATCACGTATTCTAAATAAAAAAAGAGAATGCGATTGACTTGGCTCAGCATTTGTCAAATTAAGCTATATCTATTTTAAAAATTATATATACTAAAAATAACAATATTACCCACAATATTTTAAAACGAGAATATTTATCTAGTGTATACTCATATTGTGCTACCTAAATAAAAGGTACAATTATAGCATCGACGTCGCAACTTGTGGCGTACGCTGATAACATAGCATTGATTATCAAAAACATACACAGTATAAAGGAAGAGTTTGTGAAGTAGTGCAAGGAGGCATCCTAGAGGTATTTGGCAATAAATCAAAATAAAACAAGATACCTAATATTCTCAAGACAAAATACAGTTAATGCGACAAGTTTAAATATTGTCGAAGATGGGTTAAAAAAGGTAAAACACTTTAAATAACTTGAGGTCTCAGTTAATGGAACTAATGATAGAAGGATAATAATATTAATGAAAGAATTCTGGCAGAAATCAGAAATTACTAGAAATAAATTACTCAGAATACTAAGCAGACAATTTACAGAGCAGCAATTAGACCAGTAATCACATAAGATGCTGAGGTAATGTACCTGACACAGAAAGATGAAGAAAGATTGAATATCTTAGAAAGAAAAATCATTCAGAGAATAGCAGGCCCATTAAAATGACATAATAATAAATTTAAAAAACTGATGAACTTAGAAATAAGAGAACTTTTAAAAGGAGAAGACATCGTCAGATTTATCAAGGCACCGAGCCATACGCAAAAACAGGAAAGAATGGAAAAATATTGTGAAAGGCCCCAAGTCACACAACCAATTTTAAAACCAAAATGTTAAGTCGGACTGATTCCCCGTGAAAAATAAATCGGAAGAGACCAAAGATGTCAGCAATCACTCCGCTATGAGTGTAGATGTCATAATGATGATAATACTCTTGTTTTGCGTACATTTCACCAGAAGCCCACTTAGATTTGATTAGAAGAAGTCCTAAACAAACTGATTAAATTAGAGAAGTTACAAAAGTGACAGAAGATACAGATCAAATAATAAACCTTATTCCAAATTCCTAAAACTTATATTGGGAATATACTAAAAAGAAAGGAGATGAAGTTACGATCTTAAAACATGCTGCAACTAGGTGACAATCGCAAACGTATAAAACAAAGCATGGCAGATTGAATAGTTCACAATAAATAAAGAGTTAATAAATTAATCCTCCTCCTCCTAAGTGCCTTCTCTGTTAAGATTGGCGATCAATATATGGCAAATTTCTCTCTGTTCTGGGCTTGATGAATTAATTCATTTCCTCTTGTGTGGGTCCAATCTCTAATGTTTCGTAGCCAAGATTTTTTCTTTCGTCCTATGCTCCTTTTACCTTCAATCTTGCCTTCAATAAATTCTGCAATAAATTAATAAAGAGAGAAAAAGCTTTGATCGTTATGAACTTGTATCAGTGATCAAATAACTTGTTATTGTGCATATCACACCTCTAGTCTGTGATTTATTTGTTGATGCATACTGCAGTTTTAGGAGTAATTAAATTTATTCGGAATTTTTTTGAGCAAAACAACGTTAAGTCCATCAACCTATATTATGTGCGTACAGTATACAAAAAAATGGAATTAATCATAATATCCATAAACATGTTATCAGCACTCGTTTATATATCCATTAAAGGTTATATGTATTTGTATAATCTAACAAATAATTTAAGTATGTACCTCTGTTAATAAGGAACTCAAAATGAGTAAAAGTAATATTTATTTTTAAATTAACTAATTCAACAAGACTAAACGGTTTTCCTGCCGTCCGTTTTTAATGTTTTAAGGCCCTGTACACATGAGGGCGGAAGACGCCGCGTTGGGCGCACGTTAGAAAAAAGTGGTACCGTACACATGACAGCGCTTAGCGCCGTTTACCAGCTTAGTCGACAGACAGTTCAGTAATGAAACAAATATTATACTGAAGCAATGTAATACTTTTAAAATAATAAATAAACTGCTTATATTTACCTAACACTTTCTTCTCTTCTAGTATGCTATTTTCTCTAGCAAATATGTCCACCAGATCTTACCAGGCAGATTATTTTAAAAATCTGTTTTTGTATTTATCATATTCCATGTCCCAAATACATATTTTCCTTTGCAATTCATCAATGAACAGTTCCATACCAAAATGTTCAACTTCTTTTATATACAGATCAATTTTCAATATGGTACAAGGATGTCAACAGGAAAAAAGCTTTACTGTGAGCATGTATACAATCACATGTTTCTCCTAGTAACTAGAAGCGTGCTGCAAACGCGGCGTTTAAAACATATTCTAGCGCCATGTTTTGACCATGTTGGTTCTAAACGCGCATCTGCATGTGAACGATACCATTTGTTCCTTAGTACTTGAAACGCGGCGTCTAACGCTCTCATGTGTACAGAACCTAATTTTAGCACCTCTTTCTCTGGTTAAAATACAAAAAGAAGCAAATATTTTCAATTAAAAAACATATTTTTTAAATGAGAAAATTACATTGTATACATACATAAAGGTGGGCATGATACTTGCTCGAGGGCGGATTCACATAGAGTAGTCTAAAAATCAAATTACTTAGCGTGAAAACTAATAAATTTTCAAGTGACACGAAGGAGAAAATCAGGGACACTGACCTATTAGCATTACATGTTTAGGTCATAATTAACACCCTTCGGGAACCAGTTGTCCTTATACCACAATAGAATCAATACTCCTCTATCGATTCGTAAAATGGCATAAGGGAGAAAAACGTCGCAGCACATGCAATTTTCAGTACTCTCAAAGGCATAAGAGGTAAAATCGTTGCTGAACTTCTAATGAAATCTGAAGGTCTATAAACAGAAAGAGAGTTTCATACTTTCTAAAAGAAATAAATATGTAAATTGTAACCAAATATACTTTTAACACAACAAAAAAGACGATTAGATCATGTAAAGGGTGTCTCAGAGTAGATTTTAGTATTTAAACTTACCTTACGCCGACCCTGTTCGAAATTACATGGAAACGATACGTCAGCCGTGTATAGCCGACACACATGCGGATTTCAGTTACCATGCAACAGTGGACGAAGACGTAGCGTGCCTACATGGTTGTAGGCACCATACTACGACTTACTGAGGAAAAACTTTTCTGAGGAGATCTCGTTTTCGGGTGACGGTGCGGTGGCTTAGAAGGGATTATTTTTAGTGAGGAGGCTGACTTTTACCTTAATGGATATGTCAACAAGCACAATGCTCGCTACTGGTGTCCTGAAAATACACATGAATTACACCAGAAACAGTTGCATTCAAGAACGGTGACGGTTTGGTGTGGCATTTCTGCATCGGGGATCATCAAACCCCACTTTTTTGAGGATGCTAGGAGATGCACGCTAACTGACAACAGTGCACCATACACTGCCATGTTGCGGAATTTGCTACATCCAGAATTGAATAATGCCGTCCAGCAAGACGGTGCTACACCACACCCAGCGAACCCTTTAATAAACGCCCTAACAGAATTTTTTCCAGGCGCACTGATTTCACAAAATGGTGATATTCGTTTTCCCCCAAGATCTCCTGACCTTACCCCTTTAGATTTTTTTCTGTGGGGGTATTTAAAGAACATCGTCTATGCTAACCCACCAGCCACCATCGAAGAGCTGAAGCAAAATATTCGCAATGCTATTAACAACATTCCAGTGAATGTGTGTGAGTGCGTCTTTCTCAATTTGCGATCCAGATTGCACGAGTGCTCCGAGCGAGATAATCTACATCTATCCGACGAGTTGTTTAAGAAATAAAATCCGCATGTTCTGTGTGTCTATTTTTGTAATAAATGTTTTTCTAACATGTTCTGAAACAGAGTTTTTGTGATTTAAAAACTAAAATCTACTCTGAAACACCCGTTACATAGATAATTGTAAATTGTACAAAACAAAACATTACAAAAATATATGACTCTAAAGAGTTATTATAAATATAAAATTATATAGGGATAAAGACACTCACTGATAACAGATAACGAAATAAAAAATCTCCAAGTTAAATATTCTACTTGCAATTGCACCCTATAACTCAAAAGATAAGGAAATGAAGATAATATGATTCTCCTAAAAAAGAATAACAAAAATATGGAATACTTTATATAGAAACTACACAAAACAATCTAATAAGCCTTATTTCTCGATACATTTCTCACTCTATCTATGTACTCTATTGACATTTTTTAAACGTTAAACGACCATTGTATCTATACCATGCCATGCTTGACTAGGACAGCGCTGGACAGGCACGTTTACACGTACCCAGTAGCTGACGCGTCTCATTTGCACGCTAGTTTGTAACCGTTTCAAAAGTTTTAAATTATTTTTCAAAGTTTCAAAAATGTATTATTATAATTTCTAGTAAATATTCAAATTAATGTTGCTCCCGCCACCTATCCGCCGGATATAGAAGCATCTAAATTACCTCAAGGATCCAACTGCCGTTCATAGTAGTTCCGATTTTAGCCACAAAAATCTGAGCATTCATAACATTCCCGCAATTTACCTTTTTTCTCTGAACGTCCAGCATACAGAACGAAATTTTGTTTCGAGTGTTCTCTTGACGAGGTAAGCCAAAAAATCGATTTTTTCTTTTATATTTTAAGTAAATATTTATTTTAGACTCTTACCGGGAGCACTAATAGGTCCCAAAACTATGCTTATTGGCCTGAGGTTATCTGAGGAATCCTATAGATTTTATAGTGGATATATATTTCTGTTGCCAATAGATTCAACGTTCTGAAATCCCAGCCTGAGTACCTAGTTTGTAAAAATTATATCTTTTTTAGAAGCCACAAGTGTTTGGATATATTTGGTATTTAGATTTAATAACATAAATATCCATATAATATATAAATATCTTCTAATAATAGAATTTTTTATGTAAACAAATTTCGAAATTTGGGATAAGGCATGATTTTATTTGCATATAAGTATTTCTCATTCGTAATTTAATGCCAAGATATAAAATGTTTCTTCTTACGATGTAATTTTAATTTTAATTTCGTATGAGCACTTGTCATTAGTAATTTATTAGGTATCTAAACAGAGAATATTTTTTTTTTCGAGATGATGTAATTCTCCTAGAATCTTTTAAAAACTTTTTGTTCGTTACAAAATAATAAAGGTTAGCTTTGTTAATAGCATTGTTTTAAATTTTTCTTTATATTTATTTGTCTGAGCTTGTTTCCTTAGGAGGGTAAAATATTAAGGATAGTGCCCAATTCATTTTAAGTTTAAAGATAACACAAACAGATTGTATATGAATTTCTAAAGAACCACACCCGACCCGAATCTCTTTCGACGCAAGCAAATGGCCTAGAATATTTATGTACATAAACAGTTTGCCTACGTTACAAGTTCCTACTTGGTCTTGTTGGAGTCAGTCGTTTTTTGTAAACTCTTCACAGGTAGGTACGAAAGAGCTACTGAAACGATGTGTTTACACGTGTCCACAACCGCTGGTGTGAAGTTAGAGGGGACGCCGATAATAGACCAGCTATCTATTGGAGTCAGCGCTGGACTGGCGCAAAAACGTGTTTACATTAAAAAATTTATTATTAAAAATCCTTTGTAAAATATTTAGCATTGGTGGGTGTTTACATTATTCCACTACTATGTCATCGCTGTCGTGCCAGTGTGACTGGACCCAGTTACTGGATACGTGTAAAGCCTGTCTTTAGTCTACGACTGGCTTACAGGTGTCTATATATTAAGATGTGGCCAATGAATCACTCCACTGCCAATTTTAGTAACACATTACAAAATTTGAATCCACACAAAACGACAGTTTGTATTCATGACAACAAGACAATCACACAAAAATTTTTGAAAACAGTTTTTTATAAGAAAATTTTATACTCACTAAAAATATGCTGGTAGTAGTTACTTACCTGTAAAAGAAAAAAACTTAATTAGAATAATTCAAACTAACTATTAAAATTTATTACAAGCAAATTTTATTGGGATAAATATTAATTTTAAAAATATTTAATATATGCAAAGGTGTAGGTATATCAACCAGAATAATACAGATCTCAACTCCTAACAAGATCTCTCATATTAGTGACATGTCAGTCGCATATTTGTATTTATATGTACTCACTACATTCTAGCAGTTTCTTCAGGCAGACATAAAAATTAACAACTAAAAGAATATAACATGATATTATACCATACAATTATACCATATGTTCTTATTTTAAGATTGGTTTTGACAGGCTTTATTTTAGTTTACTTACATAAACATCGGTACGCAACTTGCAAGATTGACCCCATTGCAGTTAAAAAAAGTGCAATGCAATATTCAGTCAATAGCACTATTATTTAATATAAGAAGGATTTGACATACAATACAAATATTTGGTCATTAAATAAAAATGTAATATTTTACATTTTCATACAAATTGAAATTATACGGACAACAAAAATATATTTCAAATTACGCGTGGTCGGAATTACTGACCACAGGACAAGGAAAAAAATTATACATGAGTTGAATTCTCTGTCGATGTTTTTAATATACATTAGAAATTGTTGTGCCGGGTATATATATATATATATATATATATATATATATATATATATATATATATATATATATATATATATATATATATATATACCCGGTATTTAGGCGGCACACGCCCTTCCAGTAGGGATCTATGGAGGAGTATCACCATGCCGAAAGCTCTTCTCTCTTGCCGTACTGCTCCACCATAGGCCGATCAGACACCAGCATATTCTAGTCTAAGCCGCAGATTCATTTAGAATTTTAAACTGCTGCGTTAGCCTTTTTGTTTTCTATACACCGAGCTGGGGATCGAACTCACATCCGCTGAATCACTTGCAGTGAAGCGAGTGAGAATCCGGCCGCCCAGCCCGCTTGGCTATCTGACCGACAGAAATTTTTGTTTCGTACTTAATATATTTACAAAAAAGAATATTCATAAACCCATAAAACTGAATTAATCAATAAAAATAATTAATCAAAATTTGATAATCTCACAAAAAAAAATTATGTTACTTCTGACTAATTAAGCTGTATGAAAATTAAGTAATATATCTCTTAATAAAAAATTGCCGGAATAAAATATTAAATATAATTACGGATAGATTACGGCTGTCGCCGCTCTTCTTTCTTCTTTCAGGAGGGATACATTCTAGTACTCTTCTAGGCCATCTGTACTCTGGCATTCTTCTAACATGTCCGAACCAGATTAATTGTTTTCTTTTTATGTCATCATTAATATTTCGCTCCATTTTCATTTCGTTTCTTATTTGTTCGTTTCTACGTGTCTAAACTCTCTCTCCAGTGTCTATACACAGTAAATTTGTTTTTTGGTTTCTCGTCGAATTGTTTTTTTGGCAGAGAAGAGAGTTTAAGGCACGGGTCGCTGCTCTACCCATGTTTATTGTTTCCCTGATTTCATCTGCGCTTCTTGTTAAAACGACCCCCAAATATTTGCAGGATTGAACGCCTTTGATTTTGTCATCTTCCAAGACTAGGTCACATATTTCATCTGTTCCTACTGAGAGATATTCACATTTTGTCTGGTTTCGCTTTTTACAATATGCAAACATATTCAGGTCTGTCGATACAAGTTAATTAAATGATGCCGGTACTCTATTAATTAATGGTTGGAAGAACATAGTTCCAACTATTCTGTATTGCTGAAGTTCTCCATTCATAATTGTAAATTGTTTTGTATACTATACAATTATTTATGTACATAATCTAATCGTTTTATTATTGAATCTAAAGTTCTCCATTCAGCAATACAGGATAGTTTGAACTATGTTCTTCCAACCATTAATTAATAGAGTACCGACATCATTTAATTAACTTGTATTGACACACCTGAAGATGCTTTGCATATTGTAGAAAGCGAAATCGGTCGAAGTCTTATTTATTATTTCTTTTACCTATGTATATAGCGTGTTTTCTTCCATTGTTATTTCCATGTTTCTACATTTTTTACCCACTTAACTAAGGATCTGTATAAATAGATTTTAAATAAGATGAGTGGCAGATAGCAGCCTTATCTTAGCCCCTTTGTTGTTTGAAAAGGAGAGCTGATTTCTTGTCTCATTTTAATTATTGCAAAGTTTTGTTCGTAGTATTTTTGAGTGGCGTTAATAAGAATTAGATTTATTTTCAAGTTACCCATTTCTATCCATAGTTGGGAGATCGGTACACTGACATATGCTTTTTCCAAATCTATTAAAGCTATAAGGGTTTCTCTATTTCTCTGCACTCGTTTTTCCATTGCAATTTTTAATGTGAAAATATCCATAGTGGAGCGTCCGGCCCTAAAGCCCGCTTGCTCTTCGGGTTGTTGTCTTTAATATCATTTTCTATCAGGTTTCGTAGTAGTTTTGAGTATAGTCGGCCTATAGTAGCAATCACTGCGATAGTTTTTAGGATCCGTCTTTCTGCCTTTCTTGTGTATTGGAGACATATTAAGATTGTCTCCATTCTTGTGGAACTTCCTCTCCGTTTAAGCATCTTTCGAATAATTTTCGGATCATTTCAAACAGTTTTGATGATCCATACCTAATCAACTCTGGATGTATTCCGCCTGGGCCTGGAGATTTTCTTAATTGCATTCCCTTAACTGCTTATTTTACTTGTTCTATGGATATTTATATTCTTCCTTCTACTTCCACTTATTCATTTGTCTGTTTAAACCTTTCTCTTCGGTCTGTTAATAAGTTCTCAAGATGCTCTACCCATGTATTCTCTGGTATTCTATTTATTATGACTTGGTTTTTTGTCGTTGTTCTTATCGTTTTTATAGTTCTCCAGGCTTCAGAGCTTTTTGTCCCTCCTATATGGTTGTCTAGTTATTGGCATGTTTGTTCCCATGCATTATTTTTCTTTTTAACTAAAAAAATAAAATATTTACGTACTTAATTCTCGAAATTTTAGGTCAATTATTCCACGTTGATTCAACTTAATAGTATATGAATAATAAACGAAATAAGTATAATTTTATCCATAAAATGAATTCTACTTATGTGTCCATAACTCACCTTAAGTTCTAACAAAATAGTCTATAAAAAATATTTGACTAACACTCACTTTGAGCAGAAGTGATTAAAGGGATATTAACCTCTACGGTCCATATTCTAACGCCAAAGGTAGATAGGCGTTCAGAAGTCACAATACCTTCTTATCGGAAAAGAAAGTGCAGAAGGTACGAAGCAATTGAAGAACGCCGGCCTAGTAATTAGGAGCTTAAAAAACAATATAAATAAAAGAAAAAACTGTCCTTATATCGTTTTTAAACGAAATGGCTAAAAAAATTAAACTTACCACATACGTGGGTTTGTCACTAAGAAACTGTAAAGATTAAACTATTAAATTAGCATAATCGAATTGAAATTAAATGAGAGCGAAATGTTGGTATTTGGGAATTTTATAAGGGATTGCAATATTAATTAGAATTGAGTGGTAATATAGGCGTTTTTATTAGGTACTGGAGGGGAGGAATATACAGCTTCGTTCATAGTACGCAGTTTGTTTTGTGAGAATAGTTACTACAAACTTCTAACGTAATCACACCCAGACAAAACTAATGGCATGAAAACGTAATAAAAACAGTCTGCGAATCGTTATATGTACAGTGCTCACGAAAATTTTAAATTCAAGAAAAATTAAATGTTACAAAAGGACTTAAAGGGAGAAGTTCATTCACGTTCGATATTTAGCTAATGGTACTTAAATTTCAAAGACGACAAAGCAACGAATTAAAATTCGTAACCTCTAACGCTGGACACTGTCATCAGAATGTATGATATCTAAAATATAGAAAAAGTTAAATAACTAAATTAACCTAGAACTTTATAGGGCTATGAGATGTATAGAAAAAAGGTAAAGGCTGAAAAACACTGACATTTAGGCACATTTTTTATCACCCCGAAGACCATGGAAGATGGTACACAATATCTGTAACAGGTTCACAGCTTGAAAAGAATTTGAGGCTACCACATATTAGAAACACAAGAAAGTGTTTAGACTTAGGTGTTTGGGCTTACTACGGCAAACTGAATGACATACTGAATAGTAAAACTGAGGGACAAATTTAATAGTAACATCCGCAACAAAGACAAAATAGAGGCTAAGTAGGATGACTCAAAGATGATAGATGGACCAAACGATTATGAGATGAAGAGCCCGTTGAAATAGACTAATACAGGGCGGATGCTATGTACGAAGACATATAAAAAGAAGACAAGATAATTGGATACAACTTGTGCAAAATAGAAATTCCTGGAGGGATATGGAGGAGCCACGAAAGGCTGGAGGATAATGAAGATGACACACTTAAATCTGATAAACAATTAGCTAAAAAAAGCGCTGCGTTCGCTTTTTCTATATATTTTCTTTATGTATTTTTCAATAAATCCTTAATGTGATTAATTTATTTTTAGGTACTGTTAATTTAATTGTCTTACTTTTAACAAAGGCTTACCAATAAATCTTTCAGTGCAGACCGTAACAATTTCCTTGCACGACTTGAGGTATAAAATATTGTTTCAAATTATTTCTATGTATCCGTGAAATTGAATCTGAGAAAATCGATTAAAATTGAAATTAATACTACATATTTTAAAAGTCTCCATTGTACTTTTGAGTCCGTGACAGTGTATACTTCGAATATTATTTTAAGGATGGGAAAAAATATTTATGTTTCATTACAGGGATCATTTAAGTTGTAATTTCTCTATTAGCATTTATGGTACCAGAAAATGATTTGCGCGATGTTAGGAAAACAATAATAAATTAATATTTTCGCAGAACTAACAGTGATTGTGCTAAAATTGCTCTTTTCTTGTAACTATTATTTTAAATTGTTTCTTTGTTAATATTTAGTTACAAATGAAGTTCTATGATTTCATCCATAATTTTATGTCGATATTGTTTTCAATGCTAACACTACTTGAACGATCATGGGAAGTACACAAACCAATTTACGTCTGTTCTATAGATTTTCGAAACGGCGTTTGATAGGGTTCAATATGGTAGGCTGTTTGAATATCTAGAAATGATTGGAATACATAATAAAGATCTGAGACTTTTACACCATCTATATTGGAATCAAGAAGCTTCGATTGTGGTAGACGGCAAAGAAACAGACAAAATTTGTATTCAAAAAGAGGTGTTAGACAGGGTTGTATGCTGTCCCCAGCTTTGTTTAACGTTTACTCAGAAATAATTTTTAACGAAGCCTTGGAAGGGCAATGTGGAGTTCGAATCGGGGGAGAGACTATTAACAACATGACCATGTGAGCCATGACCTCGCGATCATGGCTGAAAGTATCGAAGATCTTCAATTCCTTATAGATCCAGTCACTAAAGAATGCTCTAATAACGGACGAAGCATAAATACAACAAAGACAAAGTTACTTGTGGTTAGTAAACAAGACCTCGGCGCTATACAACTAATTGTCAATAATGAATCGATAACAAAAGTTAACCATTTTAAATAACTATACCTTATTTCATTAAACGATGCAGGGCATATAAACAACGATAAATTTAACAGATAATTATTAAAGATGTTCCAAATGAGTCTACTCGTTCCGATAAGTAACGGTATAATTATGACACTTTATTATTTTTTTTTCTTTTCTTAAATATTAGTGTCTATTGCATAATAAATCAATTATTGTTACCACTGAATACATAGTAAGTGAAAAAATGATCCAATTTATGAAATTAATGAATATTTTATGCATAAATGCAAGTAACAGTTCTTCAAAAATATTTAAAAACTAACCGAAATGTCCATCTTTATTTCGCCTGCCGACGTTGTCGGCAGCTCATACAGGTTCGGACACGATCTAATGTTTACATCTCTCTGCATCGCTTAATGAATTTTACTATAGGATGTTGGATAAACGAGACACTAAATCCGCATGAAGAAATTAAAACTCGTATAGCAATTCCAAGAGGATCATTGATGAAACTTCTATCTGACAGATCTACTCTGACAAATTCTCAGCTGAACTTACAGCTGAGAATTAAGTTCCTAAAATGTTATGTGTATCCTGTATTACTGTACGGATGTGAAACCTGGATTATGAAGGTTAACATGATGAACAAATTAGAAGCCTTCGAGATTTGGTTATATCGTAGAATACTCAGAATATCATAGGTCTTGAACAGAGTGGGTCAAGGTGAAGGTGACTTGATAAAGATGATAAAAAAGAGAAAACTCGAGTATCTGGGGCATATAATGAGAGGAAGCAGATACAGGATAATGCAGTTGATACTCAACGACGGAAAAAGAGGAATTGGTAGGAAAAAATACTCATGGATCCAAAACCTTCATCAATGGACTGGCTTATCAGCAGATGTAATATTACATCATTCATGTAATAATTATTACATGCCGCGCAGGATCGAGAACGATATCGGCAAATCGTCATGGAAGCCACGCCTAAAACTTGGGCCCGGTACTAAAAGAAGAAAAATGATTACACAATGACAACTAAAGTATATAATAATAAAATGACTTTATTTGACGTTTTTGCTTTCAGGTCAAAAACCGTTTTTTAAATACACGTTTTTAACAACTAAAAAAATGTATTTTACTCAAAAATTTAATTTAATTTTTAAAACTGGTTTGTTGGAAACATCTTCCAATATTATAGCCGAATTACATAAGTCAAAAAATTGTCAAAATGTCGACACTGGTACAGTGAAGATAGGTTCCTAAAGAAACAGATTAAAAATTTTAAAAGTAAGAGGAAAACAGAATATCTGGAATATTCATTTGATGTATTTATATATTCATTTGATGATTTATGAAATATTATTCGATAATGACAGAATTTTGAAAAATTCAATAGGATGACCTATTCCACTTTAGCCATTTTAGATCTATTGTGGTCCTCTAGCCCTAGATTACATATTCTAGCCTGACCCTTTTAAAGAGGTCCAATAACTTTAAAAATGAACCTTCCACGTAGCTCCTGGCCAGTGGTTTTTCTTCGCCTAATGCAAAGAACCGCACATTAGTCAAGCTATCACAATGACATAAAATATGCTCTTCTGTTTCCTCGTCTAGGTGACAGAATCTGCATAGGTCATCATCTGTTAATCCCATCAACTTTAACTGCCTATTTAGCTTACAGTGCCCTACTATGGCCCTTGACTGTTTTCCTGTCTCGACTTATTCGGTCTGTTGTAAGTTTTGGCGAATGTTCTATAATGAACTGTTTCGCTTATCTTTGTCCTGGTGAATTCCTCCGCTATTCCAGAGATTTGAGATCTACCCTCTTTCTTGTAGCCGTTCTTGTTACTGCCTTTGCAACGCCGCAGACGGGTTTACGGTCCGTCTAATAGCATTGATAAACCTTGCTTGGCTATTTCATCTGCTTCTTCGTTGATCTTATGACCCTCGTGCCCCGGTATCTTTACTACCGCAACCTTGGTACGGTCTCCTAGTTTCTTTAAAGTACCCACACAATCCCATACTAGCTTAGAATTATCAACTACAGTATTGAGTAGGTACTTTAAGCGCTGCCTGGCTATCTGTGAAGATGGCAATTGAACGATACATTCTTTTCTGCGTTTCTATTTCTTTCACGCAGTTTCCCGGAAAAAAAAGATATTAACTAAACATGAGGTTGAATATTCTGAACGAATTTATAACTCTTGAAAGAGTAGCATTTCTCTTATGATCTGTGGATATGCAGCTGATGAGCTACTACCTCCTTGTGTGTTTTAAAAATCCAAGCAATTGTGGCACACCTGTACTGAACATGGCCCTCTGGTACGCGTTATGCAAATCCTGCATCTGTTTAGTTCGAATCATAAACATTTGCAAATTGGTTTAATACTATTCTAGTGGCCAGGCTTAAAAAAATTCGGGGAAAGAAGGTCATTTTAGGAGACAATTTGTCTTCTCATATTCATTTTCAAGTCATGGATTTGTGTCAAAAAAAACGACATTCGATGAGAGAATAAAGTTGGGATTTAGGAAATATGGTATCTTCCTTGCGATGTAACACCGCTCTTGGAGCGGTTAAAAACAACTAAGCAACTAAACTAACTAAGCAATCTAATGTGATAACTGCTAGGGATACAACAAATAATAAATCAAGTTCGTCGGATATCGAAAACACTTTCTTCAGCATTTAGAAGATAATGTGAACTGTGGATGTGCCTTAAAATTAACCTATGTTTTCCTATTTTTTGTCATTCAGTGCTAGACCTACTACAGCCTTATACATATATACTTATTTTAATTTTATACTTTATTTGTTACTCCACACATATATATCTAAAAATTTCCATTTCTAATGCATTTGTTACTATCGTTTCTTTTTATCTGCCAATATTCGGTTCCGTATATCACAACTGTTTAACGCCATACATTTGAGAATGTATAGCGAATAAAATAAATATATAAATAATGCCTAAACATTCCTTCTTGTATTTAACAAGTGTATGTCTGCATGTTTAAAATGAGATAAACAAAAAAAAGCGTTACGTCCAAATTCTGACCCAAATTTGGGCGACACGTGACTTTAAAATTCATAGATAGATACTTAAAATGGCTGGTCGAATGTCTGTCTCACTTTCACAAGACGGGCCCGCCAGAAGCCGACATGTAGGTCACCAAATAAAAAGAAATTGAACGGCGAATACCTATCATAGTAAAAGCAGTATCTTGAAGCCATAAAATCTAGTTTATTTGGATATAAAATCAAAATTTATGCACCTGAGGCTTTAAACATTTTCAGTGGACTCAAAAGTAACGTTTTAGTTTTTTGATATCGATATCATCAGCGTATCTAAGCATATAGAGCATGTGGTTTTGATTTGATTCAAACATAACAGTATTTAACAAAGCATCCCTACAGTTTAAGTACTCAAAGAAAGCTTGCCGAATGTTCCTCTACCGCCTGAATTTGTGATTATCCGATGGGAAACATGGTTAAATGTAGTCATATTTTACGCGAGTAGCTATCATCAAATAAAAAGATTGTATTAGATTTTTAGGATTCAACTGAATCTAATATTGGATTTAAAAGTTTATTCGCAAAACATGAGGATATAAATCAGAACGTATATTAAAACTCATTATTCTTTTTTAAGTGAGTTTATGAAAAGTCTATCATAAGTTTATCATAAGCAACACTATTAAAAAATCAGTGTTAGGTGTGATTCAAATCTCAGAAAGAATAATAATGCTAAAAATTCAAGCACGGAACTGTAATATTAATATGATCCAAGTTTACGCTCCCACTGCTGATAAGACCGAAGATGAGATCGAAAACTTTTATTTAGAATTGCACAATACAATCAAGTTAACAAAATCTAGAGATATTACTTACATTTTAGGAGATTTTAATGCAAAAATTGGAGTAGGTACAGTTGAAAAATATAGTTGGACAGTTTGGACTAGGAACTAGAAACGAGAGAGGAGAAAGGCTCATAGAATTCTGCCAAGAAAAGAATATGGTAATTGCCAATACTTGGTTTCAGCTTCCTAAAAGAAGACTATATACATGGACGTCTCATTCACATACAGAAAACCACATTGTCAGAAACCAGATAGACTTTATACTCGTAAATAGCAGATATAAAAACTCTATAACCTCAGTTAAAACTTATCCTGGAGCAGATGTTAACTCAGACCACAATCCGCTAGTGGCTGACGTGAAAATAAAATTAAAAAGAATTGAACTCAGAAAACAACAACCAAAAATTAACGTAAGAATGCTACAAAACGAAGAAATAAAAAACGAAATAAAAAATAATGTGAATGTTAATATGCAAAAAACACTAACTGACAACAAACAAATTATGGATGTAAATAAAAGTGGTGTAATATAAAAAACTCATTACTGAAACCAGCTCAAGAAAGTTTAATAGAACATAAATCAGAGGCTAAAAAACACTGGATGACAGAAGAAATACTATTACTGATGGAAGAAAGAAGGAAATATAAAGGAAAAGATCTACAGTATAAAGAAATACAACGAATAATTAAGGAAAAAATCAAAACAGCTAAGGAAATCTATTTGATGAAGCAATGTAAAGAGATAGAAGAACTAGAAACAAAATATGATATGAGAAATATGCACAAAAAAATTAGAGAAGTGACTGGAATGGGTCGAAATAGACAGCAAGGACAGATAAAAGACAAAAAAGGAGTACTACTAGTAGATT
The DNA here is from genome assembly GCA_918026665.1 of Diabrotica balteata. Classification (NCBI taxonomy): domain Eukaryota; kingdom Metazoa; phylum Arthropoda; class Insecta; order Coleoptera; family Chrysomelidae; genus Diabrotica; species Diabrotica balteata. The sequence continues at coordinate 76,183,200 of OU898277.1, forward strand.
TACCAGAGAAGTTAAGGCGATGGGAGGAGTACGTTAGAGAACTTTTCCAAGATGAAAGAGGTGAAATGCAGAAAATACAAGAATTAAATCCTTTAGAGATACAGAAGATCACGATAGATGAAACCAAATATGCTATCAAAAACTCTAAAGACAATAAGGCAGCTGGATTAGATAAAATACCAGTAGAACTCTTAAAACTAATGGAAGAGGACAACTTGGAAGTATTGGCAGATTTATTCAACACGGTGTACGATACGGGAATAATACCACAGGAGTGGCTAAAGTCAGCATTTATAACCATCCCTAAAAAACAAGCAGCAAAAGAGTGCTCTGATTATCGAACATTGAGCCTCATGAGTCATACTTTAAAAGTTCTGCTAAAAATAATACATAAGAGAATATACGAAAGGCTAGAGGAGACCTTGGCACCACAATCAATGACCAATCGGATCCACAACACGAGATAAAAACCCGAATACAAATGTCAAGACAAGCTTTTGTGAAATTCAGACCGCTCCTATGTAATCAACACCTAAACTTCGAAATACGCTACAGAATGGTCAAGTGCTACATATGGTCCATCTTGCTTTATGGCATGGAAACGTGGACTTTGAAAAAAACATCTATCAACAAACTTGAAGCATTTGAAATGTGGTCATTGAGAAGAATGATGCGCATACCTTGGGTGGATAGAGTTCGAAACGATGACGTCCTTAATAGAGCCGGCGTGGAAAGAGAACTCTTTGAATTAATTAAAAAACGCAAGATTGGTTACCTTGGGCACATATTGAGAGGAGCAAAATATGAAATACCACAGTTAATCCTACAAGGGAAGATCGAAGGTAGGAGAGGAGCCGGCCGCAAACAATTGTCCTGGTTAATGAATATTAAAGAATGGACAGGAATACACAATACAGGTGAGCTGTGTCACGCCGCCAAGATCAGAATTCTAGTAATGAGATAGTCGCCTACGCACTTTGGTGTATGGCATGTTAAGAAGAAGAAGAGGAGGATATTAGCGAGACGCAGTTCGGGTTCCGAAATGGAATGGGTACTCGAGAAGGACTATTTGCCATCAACATATTAATTCAGCGATGTCGGGATGTGAATGTTGATCTACACTTGTGCTTCGTTGACTACGAAAAAGCTTTCGATAAAGTAAGACATGAAAAACTAATATCAATACTTATGAACAAGCGCATTGACAGTAAAATCATAAATATAGTGCAAACATTATATTGGAACCAAAGTGCCATAGTTCAAATTGATGGGCAACACTCAGAAGAAATGAGGATCTGTAGAGGAGTTAGACAGGGATGTGTGTTATCACCACTTTTGTTTAACTTATATTCTGAAGAAATTTTCCAAAACACGCTCAATAATATCGAAGCGAGAGTCACCGTTAACGGAAAATTAATTAATAATTTAAGATATGCAGACGACACTGTGATCATAGCAACGAGTATAGAGGATCTACAACATCTTATCGAAAGCTTGAGTATAAATAGTGCTGAGATGGGAATTACTATAAACGCCAAAAAAACGAAGTACATGCTGATTACAAAAAGGCCACAAAATATACATCACCTATTGACAATAAATGGTAACGTGATAGAACAAGTAGAAAAATATCAGTATTTGGGAACTTTGATCAATGAAACCAATGATCATACTGTAGAAATAAACAGACGAATAGAGATTGCCAGATCAGCATTTATACGAATGAAGCCACTCCTAACGTGCAAAAATCTAAATTTGGAGATCAGACTACGTACCATTCGCTGTTATATATTTTCAATATTATTATATGGAGCTGAGACTTGGCCATTAAAAAAATGTAATTTAAAAAGAATCGAGGCCTTCGAACTCTGGTTATACCGCAGAGTATTGAAAATATCATGGACTGATAGAATTACAAATAAAGAAGTACTGGAGAGGGTTGGTAAAGAAACAGAACTAATCACCACTATACAAACCAGAAAACTGGAATACCTAGGCCACGTGATGAGGGGACCAAAATATGAAATTTTGAGACTGATAATACAGGGAAAGATTCAAGGAAGAAGATCTGTTGGCCGAAGGCAGAACTCATGGTTAAAGAATCTACGTGATTGGTACCGATGCAGATCGATTGATTTGTTTAGAGCAGCAAGTTCTAAAATAAAAATAGCCATTATGATTGCCAACCTCCGTAGGGAGACGGCACTCTAAGAAGAAGAATGAAAAGTTAGGGACTGATCAAATATCTTTAATAGATAAACTGAAGGGTATGAAACACTAAAAATTTATTGAAAATTGTTTCATATTGTAGTGATAAATTTTAGTGTAATAACAAAGAATAAAGGAAAACAAATGGTAAAAGATATATCATTTAAAACATAATGACGGTATTAGATTTTTATTTCGATGCAGGGCAGTGGCAAGCCGCTTATATGTATTTCAACCTCTTTAGGTCTCATCAGAGCGGCATGTGCTACTGGTCATAGTATACTTCTCCAGGTGGGAAATCTTATGATTTCTCTTGTTAGAAATATCATTGTTGATAATTCAAATTATGGTTTTCAAGTAGTCGAATTAGCTTTCAGAACATCTAGCATAGTTTAAATACACACCCATAACTTTTGTTGGCGTCAAGAGAACATTTAAAAATTTTTGAGCGACAAAAGACAACTACTACCCTTACCTTGACTTATCTGAAATTTTGGGAATGGCAAATAATTCTAGGAATAAAGCAGTAGCATTAAGAGTTCCCTTTTCTTCCACTTTTATTAATGCAAAAAATCTTTAGCTGGAAGGGATTCATTCAGTAGGATATTCCATTTCAGGAGAAAAATTAATATCAATAAAATAACTAATGATAACTGCAGAACATGTCCAAGCACTTAGATAACATTTACAAAGATATCGACTCTATCCTTTATATTAAAATAAAACACTGACTCCTGACTGATATATCTACCTCTAAACGTAGCATCACCTCACGTGTGTCTAAAGCATGATTGTGAATCGTTGGAATCGTTGTGGCGGACTTTACTAGTTTTGGTTTTTAAGCGGGCGGGACTTTATCTGTTTTGTTTCCAAAGTAACTTTTAGTCGATCGAAATGTATTGGAATTAATTCGTTTTATATATAAATAATGTGGTGTGCCTATAGAATAGACTCTCAGGAACTAGTTAAGCTCAATATCTCATTTTTGACAAAAAGTGGATTTAACGAGTTTTGCTTTTAAGCACCTCAGATAATTTCGATTACTCTAAAATGTTACCAATATTTTCCTTTGATTTTCCCAAACTGGCTTTAATCAATAGCAGGTCCAAAAATTGTTCAAAATTATTCGTAACAGCTAAATCATGTTTATTATTGTGCAAACATAACAATAATAACACTAATTTTATATTTATTACTTCGTCTTATATATAATTAGAGCCGTTTAATTAATCAAGTTTAAAGTTCTAAGATTAAAAAAGGACAAGTAAAGCCTCTTTTCAACCGTATTTTTCTTTTGTCTTACTGCTTATTAACTTTTTTCCAAACATAACTTTCCTTGTAGTGCATGCCGTAACTTTGTTTACAAGTAGTATAATTGCTTATAAAACTAGGATGAATCCGTTCATATTTTATCACAATATTACCTTGATTTATAAAATGTAGGTCACATTTACCGCTCGGTCTCGGTCTCAAATGCCGTCATTGCGCACTTATACTCTTCCGTATGTTTAATCAAAGGATCCCAGCGATGGCAGAGAGAATAGACCTGACTAAGAGACGACTGGAAGGATCTAGGTCAGTTGAGAGCAACTAGTAGGTACTAATGATGCATCGATGTGGATATATTTCTTGCTCTAAAGGAAAATTGAATATCACCAAGTGTAAAAATGAGTATTTATATAAATAAGGAATTTTCAATATCGGATTTGTGAACATTTTAGTTTTTCCGACCTAAATTACTTTATTTGGCTCAATTATTTACATTTAAAACTTGTATAAATAAATAATAACTCTTCAAAGACAAAAAATACTTTTCTGTCATCATTATACAATCTATGTATCTCGTACTAGAGATTTAAGCTTCTTTCTTTGTGTGGACCCTTTATGAACATTATAAGAAAAGCGCAGCAATAATTGTTAAATTTATAAATATTAAGCCTAAATAATGAGGCACACTTCTGGCCTTTGGTGTTTTTAAAAGTGATTTAATAGCTTTGATTTCGATATAGAGCAACTTAAGATTCCATTCTTCTTCTTCTTCTTCTTCTGTGATTCCTCACAGCATCTTATATATGTCTACATCTAAAATATATGGTTTTCAGAAATGCAAACACTTATTAAACAGTCTTTTACAGTTTTTAAGATGTAGACATACAAATTTGGAGATAATCATCAAATTTGTATTATCCATTTATTATTACCACTTAAACACTTAAAACTAAAGACATGCTTACTTAAGTATAGTATGACTTTTTTTATAGTATGACTTAAACGTTCACTATCACTACCCAACTACTTTATCAATAGGAATATCAGATTGTCAGGAAGGGTATTAGATTGCCAAACAGAATAAAGAAAAAAATTACAGCTATTAACCTGGATAAAATAGATAAATAGAAAATATGAAAAAGGATAATTTAACACATCCTTCCAAACATATCCCCGACTTAGATAATTAAAAAATACGCAAAATTATTATGTATTTCCTGTTTGTAAAATGGTGAAAACTGTTTTATGGAAAATTATAGGTCCATATGCAATTTATCAAAAATTTTTGAAATCATACATTATAATTTATTGTATTTATTCAGTCGTAACCAAATTTAAGAATATTAGCATATATTAGTTACTAATCTATCCACAGTTACACACTTATTGGTATTAACACAATGCATATCTGAGGCGTTGTATAGGAGATCTTAAGTTGACATTATATATACTGATTTTTCGAATGCCTTCGACATTCTTTCTATCCAAATTGTCTCTTCATTTTTTCTGAAGATGCTGTCGCTTTTATAAAATCCTTTTTGTCAGGTAGACGTCAATTTGTTTCTTATGGATATAACTCTCACAAATACATAGCTTCATCTGGAGTCCCAAAATGATCAAATTTAGTTCTACTCGCAGTTTTGTTATTTAGTAATGATTTATATAAGAAAACTTCTGTGTCCTGTTTTTGTTATATATACGAAAAATGTACTTCATAATTAATGATATCAATTATTGTTACACTATACAGAATGAACTGAATAGTGTGCACTAATGGTGCAAGGAAAACTATTCAAATCTTAGTGTTAATAAAAGTTTTAAGTTACTCAAGGAAACATAATACTGTAAACTATGTTTATACTATTGATATTGATGGTCACGAACTGGAAAATGTAAACATAATTAAAGATCTTGGCATAATTTTTGAATGTAAACTTTCATTTGTTGGATATATAAGTATATGTAACTGTAAAAGTTTCTGAAGCACTTAAATCATATGGCTTTATAATCAGAAATAGTTTCGATATTAATCCCATAAAACTTGTCAAATTCATATATTTCACTTAGGTACGTTATGTCAGGTGTCAGTCAAGTGGTATTTCCTGAGGATTAAAAATAACATGATTAATTAGTACTGTTAAAAACTCATAAACACTCCAAAACTTCTTTAGCCAGAACTTTTAAACTTCGTCTGGTCCAGATTTCCAGTTATGAAGCTCTTTAATAATGTTAATGTTCGAGACTTCTTCAGTCGTGAAAGATTTATAAGAAATATTACTGTAGTATTGACAGTTGTTTGCCGTGTTTTCAATCCATCCAGCATTGTTGTTATAAATAGATGACGTCGAAAGTTGGTTTCCCCAAAACTCATGAATTTCTTCTTGGCTGATATGATGGGTAGGATTTATTTTTATTTTCTACAGTGGAATTCAGTTTCCTATAGAAAGCCTTCTCTGCATGCACAAAAAGTATATTGTCGCATTTCCGGTTGTTACTAACTTTATATATCCTCAGACGACTTGAATAAATGGGGAGTTTTTGTTTTAATGTGTCCAGGCAGTGTTGAGCTGTGTTGTTTTCTGGATCACGTTGTGAGTGTTTTGGAGTGTTCACTGTTGCGTTCTGCACATACGATGACCTTGATATAACAATAGGAGTCATCCTGAAGGGGGAGAGAATGATATTCTGTTCAATCTAGAACACGCTGGTTTCCCCTTTTTCGGATTGGGTATGTATATTAAAATAAAAGAAGAGAAATGAAAGCCAGCGGACTATATAAAACTCTATTTAAAAAAGAAGTGAAATTAAAACATAAATATACATAACTAAATGTACAATTAACTAAACAAGAGTTTATACAAACTTAAATATTATTTAATATGAAACAAACACCGAAAAACAACCATAACCAAAACAAAACAAAGATGTCGATGAATTTAAAATTTCGATTGCTATGGTTGAGTATGATTAGAAATAATGCATATATAATAATATATGCGCACATATAATAATATACTTAATCCGTGGTAAAATGAACAAATCTTGTTGATGAAAGTTACACAAAATGCAATCAGACATAACATATATCAGTTATATTAAACGTTATACAAATATTAATACAAAACATACAAGAAATAAAATCGGTGTTAGCAAAATACAAAAAAATATATAATACAGTAAATAAACCGAAACAAATGCAAAATGTCCAATTGACAATGTTCAATCGCGATCGCGGCACAAATGAGCTAATTGGTCTAAGCAAATAAGAAAACCTATATACCAAGTAACGTACTTGATATATGCAGCAACATAGATAAATGGTGTACTGTACCGTATGGTGTATTGTACCGTTCCCGTCATAAAAAACTGGCACAACTCTTATAACCGAAAATCGTGTTTTTCAAGTTTTGTAAGTTGAGCTTGTCACATGTGTCATTCTAATTTCGATGGCAACGTTGCCAGTTCTACGAAAATATTATATCAAATTAGCTAAAAGCAGGCCACTAATTTTTAGTATACTAAAAACTAAAACAATGTCGAGCATTCTCGATCAGTCAGTCACTCTTAAAAAATTCTAGTAATTTTGAAATTTTTCATTATCTCAGTACGCATGCATTGATCCGTGTTTTATTATAATTTATGAAAATATTTCCATTAAAAAATAATGACAGATAATAAATCTAGACATGACTTTAAATTTATGTTTAATTTCAAATCGACAGATGTGATTGGTTTCTCGTAAAGTGTAGCACAAAACTGTATTGAGTTGTATAATACTACAGTAAATAAAACCTACTGGAAAAAATTAAAATTTAATTTGAAATTAATAAAAAATTAATAATTTTTACAGTGAACAAGTGTGGGATTTAAATATATTTAAATATATGTACAATTCCAAAAGTTAATATTTTGTCATAGCTTCAGTCTATTCATCACTTGGGCTGTGTGGATTGAACAGTTATCATGCTGGAAAATAAAATTATTGTTGGGGAAAATTTCCCTAACCGATGGCAACATCACATTATCTAATATATGTAAATAGGTTTCAGTATTGAATCGTCCTTCAATTCTCCAACACATTCCTAAACCTCCTCTATACATCCAAGCGCAAACATTTATAGAGAACCGTCCGGATTCATCACTACTTGATGAAATATTGTTTTCGTTAAAACTATTTCCAGGCGGTCTGGTATTACCGTCGTCCCACCATAGTTCCAATAAGCATTTTACTAGCTGTTCAGATATTATCCATTTTTACAAGTTGACCAGCCCAACGCAATCTTTATAATTTTGCATATTTCTTCTTCTTCTTTCTATGTTTAAGCAACTCTGCTTATTCATTGGCGGATTAATAACTCTATGGAACGTTGTCACTACATCTTTTGATCGGTCGTCCGATACTTCTTCAGCAGATTACTGATTTATCTCTTGCTATTTAAAGACACGGGTCTCATTATTCTGCTTATGTGGTTATTTCATTGTTTTTTTCTATTTAGTGTCCATTCATTTATACAATGTCTTCACTTCTCTTTCATTGTGGTTATTTCATTGTGGTGGTTATTTCATTGTGGTGGTTATTTCATTGTTTTTTTCTATTTAGTGTCCATTCATTTATACAATGTCTTCACTTCTCTTTCGATCTCTTAGCGTATTTCCTGTAATTCTTTTCAGTACTCTCATCTCTGCAGTTTCCAGTAACCTTTGCATTGTGGCTGTGTCGGGTCTTATTTATGAGACATTATGTCATTACTGGTCCTACAATGGCTTTATAAATTCTTGACTTATTTGCATATTTACTATAGCAAATTATTTTTACTGGCGAAGTCTGATGTCTAAAGTCACCGCCTATAGGCCATGAGTTATTGAGTGATGCGGAGAACGACAGTGGAATATCAAAAGAAAAAATGTGGTGAATTAGACCGTTACTTGATAGAACTTCATTTTATTGCTCGATCAGAAGGTAGTATACTAGACGTAAAAAAATGTTCCCAAAAATTGTAGAGCAAGTAGTTATATATTTTATATAAATTATCTTTAGTGGTAACTTGGACATTGTTCATCGCATCGCATTCATTAATGTGATTATTGTGATTTGCAAATTAGTACAAGTACTAAGTACTAGATACCTCTAGAAACAATCAAAACGATCGAAAATATCTACCTAAACAACACAATAAGAGTAAAAGTAGAAGAAGAACTAACTGATCCTATTGAAGCAAGTAATGGGACAAAACAAGGAGATTTCCTGAGTCCTCTATTGGTCAACCTGAAATAATAAAGATGAAATAAGAATTTAAAATACCAAAATACCAAATGGGAGAAAAACAACTTGAAATATTCTGCTGTGCAGACGACGCAATACTACCCTCTCCAAGTGAAAATGATTTACATGCACCAATTTAATATAACCGCCAGAAAATTTAACAAGTTAATTTTCAAGAAAGACAAAATGCATGGTTATAACAGCAAATTTACTAATATGTAAATTGGAGCTAGAAGGTCAGATAATAGAACAAGTGATGGAGTTTAAATATCTAGGTATCATATTATCTAGTTACGAAAAGTTCGAGACTGAGTTAAAAGATCAAGTGAATAGAGCAAACCGTGCCGCAGGTTACCTAAATGAAACAATATGGAGAAATAAAAATATCGGGAAAAAAATGAACGGCAGAATTTACAAAACAGTCATCACGCCAAGAATGACATTCACGACAGAAACACGACCTGACACAGAGAGGACAAAAAGAATGTTTTAAACAGCACAGATGAAACAACATAAGAAAAATTGATCGTAAGGCACTATGCGACAGAGCTAGAAGTACAGATATATGACGTAGATTCAAGGTGGAGAACATCAAGAACTGGGTAAGAAATAGAAGAGTAGAATGGAACGATCATATAACCGAAGGCCACGAAAACGATGGAAGTATAACTTACTGGAAGCATATTGACAAACAGACGGAGTCATGTTTATATAAAAAGAAGAAGAAGTAAATTAGTAAGATAATTAGTGTGTATATTTAACGAAAATTGTGTTCGTACACATACTGATAGATAAAAATATTGCCTTAATGTACATATACTTAGGGCTGATTGTTTGAACGTTAATCAAAAGTTAATCGTAATCAAATATTTAATTAAATTCAAACACGTCACATTTTGGGGTTATCTTGACTGATTTATTTTATTCAATTTTATGATTTCGCGTTCTAATTTAACATACACCATAATTAAACTCTTTCTAATGTTAATTTCATGTTTTTATTTACAAATTAATAATAATAATAAGCAAGTTTAATAATTTTGACAGCTGCTCTGACGTATTTGATTATAATTAAATATTTGATTACAATCAAGTTTTGATTAGCGTTCGAACAATCGGCCCTTAACTTTTAGACCAACTATCAATCATTAAAATGTTGAAAAAAACATTATAACGGTCTCATATGAATTTTTAAAAGTCTTTAGAGAGCATGTAAAAGAACAAAGTCGAAATGCCGATGGGGACCAATAATAAATAAATAAATTACTGAAAACATATATCTAAATTGCGATGTACCGTCGTTATAACGCCATCAATTTTAATGAAATTCTGTAAATTGCATGCAATTTAAGGCCAATACGCGACATAAATGGAGACTACTAGTCTCTAAAATAAAAGCAAATACTTTGTACTACATTAATGAGCATCTGATGCGAAAACAAAGTAACCGTTCATGTAACAAGTGATGATTTGAGTGTATAAGCTCGACCGTGGAATTTTTTCTAAAGATTTTTTCAGTGTTTGATGTACACCGCATGTGATCTACGATTACATTATTAGGAATATTTTTTTACTAACAAGTTGCAGACCATCAATGAGAAAATAATGATATCATCGAACCAACAATTTGTAATAATTTTCATAACTAAGGTAGTTATTCGAACACTGCACAAATATTTACGAATATTTATACAGGGTTATCAACTTTTGTCACGAAGTCCGCTATATCTGTATAGGACATACCAAACAAAGCTTTGTACTAAAATAGGTAGCTGTAAGCTTCATATTTTAAAATTAATTACAAATATATAGGTTCTTCCATAACATATAGTACAGTAAATGAAGGTAAAAATCAACTATTACCTCCGATTTCGGTGAACCTCCATTGATTTGCATGAAAATTTGGGATTGAGTATATTTTACCCTCAACTTCAAAAGTGACATATGCTCAACTTGCGTTTTTGCATTTTAGGGGTGTTAAAAATGGTAAAAAATGCAGACTTAAGCATTCTAGCAATTAAATAAAATAAATATTTTGCAACATTTATAAGCATGATATATGATTTTAATTAATTTTTAATCCTTTTAGCAACTATTCCTTAAATCGAAAATCATGAAAAAATCATTTTTTATATTTCTGAAATATCAAATCGCATATTAATATTACCCAAATAGTTTCTTTAATGATTATGATATAGTTTTTGATTGACTGAAATTTCAACCGTTAAAAACCACCCCTTCAAGCAGAGTCATTGAAAAAAATAATTTCAAGAAACTTATTTTTGAAATTATTTGAATAATACATTACTGAATTGAAATCTCATTTACTGAGTATTAAAGTATATTTATTTATTGCGTAATTTTGCACCCTTAAAAACTACCCTTTGTCATAAAAATAATGGAAAATGGTTTTTTATTAGCTTTAATGGCATTAATCATTTAGAAACTTTTTTATTAGTTATGATAAACTTTATTAATATATTCCAAACTTTATTAATATTATTCTATACACATTCCCTGAACAATGATTTCAGTGCTTATGTGACTTATAAAAATTTAACTTGTTAGTTGAGAGTAAAGCGTATTAAAATAAATATTAAAATATATGAAAAGCTCATTCAATGTTTTATAAATTAATCCAATATTAATAGTACTTTAATTATTAATTTTTCACTCTTCACCAGAGCTCTCTTCACCAATGTCTCCTTGATCACTAATTGGAGGGTTATTTTGACAATTGCCCCAATGCATGATCCCCAGACTGCATTACAAAATAACCCTACTCTTCGACACCCGCAAGAAGCGCCGCATCATCTTTTGCAGTTGCAAAAAATCAATTTTAACAATTCTTCTGGAGCAGGTGCATTAGGATTTTTAGTTGAAAACAAAGACTCTTCAATTTTGCACATTCCAAAGTCAACTAGACGAATGTCTTTGTTTTCAAGCCATATCTGGGTTTGTAAATAAACTTTTGATGTGTTCATCCAATGTAGCAACCGTTGGGACCAGAGCTGAAAACTTTACTAAGACTATTTTTAGTGGTAACCTTAATAAAGGACTTGTTACGCATCTGTTCCAGATAAGCTGATAGGTCTTCGATGCGTTGTAGTTTACTCATATTCACATCTTTCACTAGCTTCTTTTATCTTCAAAATATACATACACACATCCACATATGTATATTTCGTCAGCATATACCTATCGACTCGTCTACTTATTACCTTTTTTCCTATATATATACATACAAAACTTCTCTCAAAATTTTTCTAAACAAATATTAAATTTTTTACAATAACTCCGTCAATTTGTATGATATCAGGTTAATTTAAAAAACCATTTGAAAGGTTAATTTCAAGGGCTATAAAGTCGTATTAAATTTAATCTTTTAAATTTCTTATTTTTTGAAAGATACAGGTTAAAGGACCCTGGTTGCATGGTTCTCACAGTAAAATTTAGGTTTTAATCGTTTTTATCTGAGTTATTTTTTTATCCTACATTAATGTAGGATAATAGTCTACTTTAAATCTTTGTTAAAAAAACTCAAATTTTGTTCTCCATCATTTTTTACATATTGAGTATATATGGAGTTATTCTCAAAAAAAAAGAAATTTATGAAAATTTGAAAAATTCTGTTTTTTTTTAAATCAAATTTTTTCCAAAAATATGCATTCTAAACCGGTCAAAATGTTTGAGGTCATTACTTGCAATTTTGAGGTCGTGCTAAAATAAGGAAGTCTTATAGGGATTACTATAAATTTTAATTTTTGTGGAAATGGCGTAGTTTTATTTTTCACTTTTTCCAAAAAAAATCGAAAGGGTACTCTTATTTTCATCACTAACTTGCTTAATTTTGATGCTAGGAACTTCTTCTAGAGCTCATTTTACAGTTATTTCTGAGTACTTGTTGAATAAGTATATTTTATAAAAAAAACATTGTTTTCCCGTTATTTAAGCTTGAATATTCAGATTTGAGTACTCGCCGAAAAAATACATTTAATTACCTATGACTCACTTTAAATTAATATTAAAAGGTTTTTCAAGCAACGAAATTATTAAATTTTTTATTAGCTTCAATTTTTGTAAAACAACTTTTTTTATAAAAACTTATAGTTTTTGAGTTATTTATGAAAAACCGCTTTAAAACATGCTTTTTTTCACGAAAAATCAAAATCTTGATTTTATTTTTAGAATGTATTTAATAACTTTATCAGATAAATTTTGTTTAGACTTGGTCCTTCTATCGATTCCTGGGGTTATTTTTAATAAAATAATTTCCACCCCTGAGAAGGGGTGGCATCCACCTCCAGGGTAAAAGCGCAAGTTGACACTATGTCACTTTTGTTTCTTAAGGTATCCTCTAACTACTCACCAATTTGTATGAAAATCGATGGAGGTTCAACGAAATCGGAGTGAAAACCTTCAGTGACTACTAATATGTACCGCATAGATGTTTTTTAATGTAATACCCTGTATTTTATTTTAAATTTAAAAGACGCTTTACTTCCTCGTTTCAAGAATACCAAGATGGTTTATGTTATACAGGATATTTAAAAACTTATAGTCAAATTTCAATGAGAACCGTAACACGTTCAACGCCCTGCATTGGAAAGGAGTAACAGATTTGAATGCGATTTTCAAGTGATTTACTTACGTTTGTAAACATTTGTGGAGTTATCCAGTGTGTGATATGTGTCTATAAAGATGCCCATAAATATTGTGGTTTATTCCCAATAATAAATTCTACTAAGATGCTAAAAGAAAATAGCTTCCTTTGTTGCAGTTTCGAAACGATAGATAAAATTTATAAAATATACAGACTTTTTGATAGTTTCGATTCTCCCTGTATATTTAAACTGAGATTTGCGGTGTAAGTGGCACAGCGATTTTAAGGGCTAAAGATTGCAAGGCGGGCCATCTGCGAGATAACAAGGGACGATTCCATATGCCATATGAGAGAGATGTGTTTTTTGAAGTTCAAATCAGAGTCGAGTTTTATCTTTCAAACCGCACAGCTGTGCGTGTGTGTGGGTTAAGGGTACCTGGGACACTCGGCATCGGTCCTGTGACCGAGAAAGACGTTAGTAATTTTGTGCATGATCAACTTTGTGGTTCCAGAGTGTCGCTGAAGACATAATTTGCCGATAGCGTTGGTGCTATCTTTTCATTGGGTAAGGAATAATACACCATTAATCTATGTTGCTGCATATATCAAGTACGTGCACTTGGTATATTTATTTGATATTTGTTTGAAACTTTATGGCATTTGTGCAGCGATCCCGATGGAACCTTGTCAATTGGACATTTTGCATTTGTTTCGGTTTATTTACTATATTCTTATATTTGTATTTTGTTAACACCAATTTAATTTCTTGTATGTTTTGTATTAATATTTGTATTACGTTTAATATAATTCATATAATATGTTTTGTCTGATTGCATTTTGTGTAACTTTTGTCAACAAGATTTGTTCATTTTACCACGGATTGGTAGTGTATTATGTGCGCATATTTTCACTCGTTAACGTCTAATATCAATATATGCGTTATTTATAATCGTACTCAACCATAGCAATCGAAGTCTTAAATTCCTTTGTTGTTAATTTATTCTTAAAACCTATTCATCGACATCTTTGTTTTGTTTTGGTTATGGTTGTTTTTTGGTGTTGTTTCGTATTAACTAATATTTAAGTTTATATATATTCTTCTTTAATTATAATTGTATTTGGTTATGTATATTTATATTTTAATTGCACTGCTTTTTTAAATAGAGTTTTCTATAGTCCACTGGCTTTCATTTCTTTTCTTTATTTGAACATACATACCCAATCCGGAAAGGGAAAACCAGCGAGTTCTAGATTGAACAGAATAAATTCTCTCCCCCTTATTGAGGACATAGTATGTGCAGAACGCAACATCGTTCAGAACATTTATAAAATGCGTTTCTGGTTCTAGACTTTCATCTTCTTCTTCTTCTTTATAAGCGATTCTGCATGCTCATTGTCATGAAGTGACAATCTTTCATAGAAGATTAATACCTCTATGAAAGATTGTCACTTCATCTTTTGCGCGGTCGTCCGATACTTCTTTTGCCGAATGGTGACTTATCTCTTGCTATTTTGACGACACGGGTCTCCTCCATTCTGCTTATGCGGTTATTCTATTCTTTTTTTTTTCTATTTTGTGTCCATTCATTTATACACTCTACATTACTTTTTCTACTAATGTCTTCACTTCTGTTTCGATTTCTCAGCGTATTTCTCGTATCGTTCAGTATATGGTCCTATTTTGATATAATTAAAACTCTTCTTTTTTAATCAATAACTGTTCCGATCCCAATTATATGAATAAATATCTACTTATTTTTTTCTTTAATTTTTTTGTTGTTGTTTTATTCTGAATATCTAGATTATTAAATTGTTTTTCAATATTGTATGTTTTTAACTTTTAATTTATTTTTATGCAATAATATTTATAAAAAAGTTGCAATATATTTTTCCTTTAATTTTTTGCCTTACCCCAAGCGTTTTGAAAATTTACACCCCACTGTTTAGATTGGGATGTTCCTGCCTCACGATCCCCTTTAGTGTCGAAGTCATTGAGACGGAGATAAAACTGACGTAGCAAAGAACAAAGAACCAAAAAAGATTTTGACTATTATTCCTTTCCGGCTGAAAACTCTGAAAGGGAGACGTTTTGCTATGCTCTGATACAGGACAAACAATGAGGTCAGACAGTTTTATTTCAGACTTTTCGCTTCACTTACCAGAATGTACGATCTTTATAATACGAGTAGAAAGTAGTTGGAGGAGGTTGATATTGTCTGCACGGTAAATAAAACAGGGAGTAGATATCTTACGAAAGAGAGTAGACAAGATTATAACTAAAATAAAAATTTTGTTACTTAGTACAAAATGGTTAGATAAACTCAAGCTAAACCAAAAAATCCAGAATTCGGTGTCTTGAATATATAAATGTTACAATAAAAATTAGTTCTGCGAAAGGAGTAATCAGGATATAAATGCATTACATTTAAGGTATACAGATGAAACGAATTAGGCGAAATAATAAAGTTAATGAAACGAAGAAAACTTTTGTTAAAAATGAGAAAATGTGGTGCAATTAGACGATATAGGTACGAGGGGTTCTAAAGACTGCAAATAAACAAATTTAAATATATATTAACTAAATTCAACAAAAAGGTAAGAAAAAAACACCAGAAGATTAATCTACAATTGTTTTAAAAACTCTTAGGTAAATGGTTAAAAAAATTAACTATGTACGATATAATAGAAGTAACTTTTCGGAGAGTCCTAATAGTAGTGCTACCTACTCTACACCGGATTATCGCTAGTGAATGAAGATTTCTTGAACAAAAACGATACCGTACCCAAGGCTAGGCGAATGAAATAGAGGAAACAAAATCCAATCAGTCAAATACCCTTATATTTTTAGGTCAAGTCCACTATCGACGGTCACGAAAATTCAACTTTAACAAGCATACGTGGGATCGGTGATATTATATACAGGCCCAGTATGAAATTCCACGTCAGATACCAACTTGAAGAAGCTGAAAAGAACAGAGACATCATGTTACAGAATAATTGAAGAGTAAACATGTGAAGACAGAAGAACAAACGTAACCATCAGAGAAAGGCTTTAGTATAAACGACTGATGGAGGTGGCTGAGATTAAGACACGATATTTCTTCCACCAAGCCACAAGAAGACCAAAAATATCCTCTCAAAGAACTGAATACAGAGGATGTACAAAGAAAAACACCAACTGATCGACCATCCAATCAGGGTCTAGCCGGGTGGTTGTCGAAGGCAACCAATCAGGAAAGTAGGTACGAAGCCAAAAACAAGTAAAAGCCAAGAAGACCATGATAAAAATATTTAAGTTCCAATGAAGACGCAGTTCAAAGAGTAAAAGCAGTAAATCAAGAAAAAAGGCTACAATATCGTAAGCTGAAATTTCTTAGTTGTAAAATAATAAATTTTATTAAGGCAAGATAAGTTTTTACTTTTATTTTTATTTATAAGGATGACAGTATTGTTGCTGACCACATGCAAGTAACTGGTCTGCTTTTCCTAATAAGAGGAAATTAATTCAACTCCTGACCATGACTAGAATAACACTATCATTCTTGGAATATGTTAAGTATCTCTGAGTTATAGAAATTTCCTTTATGTGGATAGCGCATCTGGCAAATACCACATCTAAACAACAAGGGCCATTTTGAGATGTATGCTTTTTTGAAGCATACTGAAAATTAATTATTTTATACTGGTTTAATGAAACCAAAACAAGACAATGATAATAAGAATGGCAAACAGTGCAGTTTCGCATGTATAAAAATCGCTAAATATAGAGGTAAACTAGATTTTTTCCCGCTACATACATCTGCAACTAGAAATCGATCTAGAAAGATTCTTTAGGCTAACACAGGCTCAGTATGTAAAACCTAGTAACCTGACTCGACACCTGGAGATCCGACAGATTTAAACTATACAAGACATGAAAATACGTGCAAACATTATAACTACAAAACAGTGTTTGGAACTTTTACTAAACATCATTATAAACGATTGTGAGTTAACACAAAACTAAATTGTGCTAACAAAAAAAAAAAAAAAGATTTACGTAATATACTGGTGAAAACTTTACTTAATATACTACTTAAAAACTCAGATCTGGTGAGTTCCTAACGGCTTTGAACACCAAACAGTTCCTTAAGCAACTGGTTAACAATAAAGTAACTTTGCTATGTTTGCCAAATCACAAAGAAATTTTTGATAACCATTTTGCTGACGGTTTTTCTTAAACAAAGATCGTTTTATCGGACCAGAAACATTCTGCAGTACACTGAGAAGCTCCGTAATGGAAGATGTCCTAAAATGGAAAAAGGAACTACTAGGGATATATTCCAGGCGAAAGGTAAAGAAAAAAGTTATTTTAATTTCATGTTTGCTACGCAACGGAATCATAGGTGTTTTCCTTAAATACCTTCCTTCCCACTCAGATATTACCTCTGAAAAGCCTAATTATAGTAATAGAGAAACACGCAGCTATGCTAATATAAAAAAAAAACATTACAGATATCATTGCAACATTTCTAAGATCTAAATAAAGGTATAGGATTATAAAAACCTAGGAAACCAAGAAAAGCGTTAAACTAAAGTTTAAGAAAAAAAAGATATGACTTTTTCCTTAACGTTATTTATATCCAAAGAGAGTCACCAAGCTGCGAGACCTTATCTCCCGTTGTACTTCTTATGCTCTACGGTTTCGATTCACTCAAGAATTCCAAGTCAAAGCTGCAGATCCACTTTAGATTTTATTCTGCAAAGTATGAATCAATCGACGTTCCAAAAGAAAATCGATTAATATGTGCCTTCTTGTTACCATAAATTATACTATTTGAAATAAAACTATACAATTATGACTAGAAAAAAGAAACACAATACTTATAACAAATATCTAATATATTACTGCAGCTAATATACAGGGTGTTTCAAAAAGGTATGCCATAAATTAATTCATGCATTCCGGGGACAAAAATAAATTGATTGAATCCAACTTACCTTCGTACAAAAGTTTACAGAAAAAAAGTTACAGCCCTTTAAAGTTACAAAATAAAATTTTTTTTTCCATTCCATCTCCTAAACTACTTGACATTTTGTAATAAAAATGGACGTTTCTTTCTTGTTCTAAAAACATTTTTCATAAAAAAGAAACAACAAAATCTAAGCGCACAGAAAAATTTTGAGGGGGGTGTGCAGCCCTAAGCCACCCCAAAATTTTTGAGTACGTTCAAATCAAATGAATTTTGTGACATCATGAGTTTATCACATTATTTGTAAAATTGTCTTGCCTGTTATCACTTTTTTCAAAAAACAGTTTTTATTGAGTTACGGCCCTTTTCATTAACCTTTAAAAAATTGCGTGCAACTAAATAAATGGCTTAAATGAATTAACAAGTACCAAAAATGTCTATAACCTCTAAAAATATGATATCACAATAAATGTTCAAAATGACCCTCATTTTCTTTAATACATTCGGTATCATTTTAATAAGGAAAACCGAATGCGCTGAAAAATCATATTTTTCTGACGAAATTGATTTGCAACCTCAATTATTCTAACCCTTAATTGTTGATCGTTCCCTATTGTTACAGAATACGGTTTCTCTTTCATAAACCCCCAAAAGCAAACGTCCATGGGGTTAAGACCTGGACTTCTGGGTGGCCAGGAAATAGGTGCGTCACGACCCCTTCCAATCCACCGACTAGGATACTCCCTGCAAAGGTATTCCCGGACTTCATTACTGTAATGCGGTGGAGCGCATAATTCTACCTTGTAGAAACCACATATTTTGTCTTATTGCAATATTCACTTCTTTCAAATACTCTTATAAATCGTTTGCCAAGAACTGCAAATAATTATCACCATTTAAATTGTTGGGATGAAATACTGGGCCTATTAGATTTTTATCCACAATTCCTGCCCAAACATTAACTTTGGAAGTCCTTTGGTGATGAGTCGTTTTTTTGGCGTGAGGATTTTCGTCAGCCCAAAGGTGTTCTTATGATGGTTTGTTATTATATTTCTACCGAAGGTAGCTTCGTCGGTAAACAAAATATTTCTAATAAAATTAACATTTCGAGTGTTTTCCATTAACAACCAATCGCAAAATCCAATCCTTTTAGGATTATCTTCAACCAATAACTCTTAAACAGTTGTTAAGTGATAGGGTTGAAGCAGCTGATACCTAAAACGCCTCCAAACCCTTACGTGAGGAACATTTAGTTGAGCAGCTATTATCCTTGTACTTGTTCCAAGGACTTTTTCAATGATTTCTAAAATGTCTTCATCAGTTGCATCCATTATTGGACGACCACTATTGCCAGCAACTTGCGGTTGGAATGTACCCGTTTCCCGTAAACGACGATCAGTGGTCAGAAATAATCGTTTATCGGATGTATTTCGATTGGGGCATTTTCCTGCATAACGCCTTAGGGCTTCTGCACTATTTCCTTGACATTCACCTACGATTTTCCGATAGTTTATTGAAACCATAATTTAATCTGATCCAACTTATCCAAAGTTAAATGCATATCTGCAATTTCCTGAAATGTGTAGGCCATTGTAATATCAAAATTTTTAATATTAATCTTATTCACACAATCAATGAGAGCTTCAAATTATTGACTATTATTGATGAAACTGTTTATAATTATTGTATTCGTAGAAACTAATTGTAATTTTATGGCCAACTAGGAAAAAACTAGTTTTTCCAAAAAGTGATAAGAGACAAAAAAGTTTTAAAAATAATGTGTTGAACTAATGATGCCACAAAATTCGTTTGATTTGAACGTACTCAACCGTACTCAAAAGTTTGGGGGGATTTAGGGTTGCACAATCCCCTTAATTTTGTGCGCTTAGATTTTGTTGTTTCTTTGTATGAAAAATGCTTTCAGCATAAGAAAGTAATGTGTCCATTTTTATTACAAAATATCAAGTAGTTTAGGAGATAATGCAAAAAAACAATTTTTATTTTGTAACTTCAAAGGAATATAACTTTTTTGTGTACACTTTTGTACTAAGGTAAGTTGGATTCAATCAATTTATTTTTGTCTCAGGAATGCGAGATTTAATTTATGACATACCTTTTTGAAACACCCTGTTGAACGACATCAAATATAGACAGCATACATTTTGTTTAATAGCTATTTTCTACCTTGTTCATTTATCACATGTTTTCGACAATACCTATGTCTTCTAAAGTATGAGGGCTGCACAATAAAAAAGAGATCCTCACAGATATACGACCCACATATCTTCCTTCCTAAAAAAGAAATCTTGTTCTAGTCGGTTATTAATAGCTCTGCTCTCCCCTACGTTCAATTAATCTTCCCGGTTGTGGGTGGACCCCAGAGGCGTTTAATATTTGTCATTATCAGTCACAGTCTGTTGGTTGGAGTACACCGAAGAGAGGCCAATTTCATATAGTCATTTACCAATTTAGGACCTCATAACCTCGAAAAAATAAAAAATAGTGTCAGTGATGAATCGGTCGCTTGTTGCAATTAGTGTTAATGAAATAAAGTTGGGAAAATATAGCCAAGGTTAAATCAACAAAAAGCAATTTTTTTATATAAAAAGTAGCTAACAATTATTTGGTGAATACTATTGCGCTTTACCCGAGGTACATACAGAAAAACCCTAATAATATTCTTATCCCTTCATCTTTATTTTCATCATTGAATTAATAAATTATTTCTCATACATTTCTTATCTACATCTTATTTGTATCTTCACCTACCTGTTTTCTACATTCTATCTTGTATGTACTACGAGCTACTGAAATGTATTTTGCAAGGTAAAATTGAAGGAAAAAGGGCCCCAGGACGAACAAGAATATCTTGGCTTGCTAACCTGAGAGCATGGTATAGAAACACCTCAACACAGCTATCTCGTATAGCAACCAACAAAGTCATCATAGCCAGAATCACCAACGTTCCGAACGGACAGGCATCTTAAGAAGAAGAATCTTGGATCTGGTTGTTACACTTTTTCGTGGTTGTTTCTATGTGATTCAGTCGGTTATATTTAAAAAACTTGTGTGGTTCTACCTTCTTTATAAGCTTTCATTGTGCATAATCAGTTCGGGGTTAGATGGAAGAACAGTTGTATGCTGCTGTTATGGAATGGTATACATACTGAATCTCGCCCTACTGTTGTAATATATTGTATATAGTTGGCTTGGGTGTTAATAAAGACATTTATCATATTTAAACCATACTGATCAGACTCTCTCTGAGAGGAAAATTCATCCATTCCCGACACCTACGGTATCAAAAGGATTCGAGTTCTAGTGGAGCACTTTCCGTGTTATCGAGCTGTCCTGATATGCTGGAGCATCTCCCAAAAATTTGACATCCCCCTCTTGATGTCGAGTGTAGTACAGCTTTCTGCATGGTCTTATAGAGACCCAACTTTTTATGTTTTCTAGGAAGTTCTTCAGAATAACTCCAGTAGTAAAGAGAATAATACGTATCGCCTGCGTACCATCCATTCTCCATTGCCTCTGTATTTAATTTTTTAGATATATGTACTTATTTAACATGCAGATTATTGTGGTTGGATCTCGTTTCACCAATTAGTGCTGTTTCTCTGGTTATTTTATTAACTGGTGTGATGTTGGATGTTTCTTGGATCGATATCGGCATTTGTTGTTTTGGACTCTTAGATCTTTGACGACATATTTCAGGTAATTTTTGGTAGGTATAAGCTGATCTTCAATGGCAAGTGGGAATCTTCTGTTTTAGGGAACATCCTTCCTGATATTTACCAATAGTTCAACACTGTATTGTCGTCACATTATTGGCTGGCTTCATTGGTATGACACCCATGCAGAGATTTACCCATAGAAGTGTGCATTTCTGAGTTACCCAATTTAAGCGGTGTTTTCTAATTGCTCGCAAATATCTATAACCCCTCTTCCCCCTAAATAGCGCGGTAATGTTCTTTCGACTGCACTACGAGGGTGATATTTTTCTGCCTTTGTGAAGTTTGTTCGTACTTTTTGCTAGAAATTTTCTACACCCATTTAAATCCCCTGAACAATACCAAATGAAAGGCTATGCGCGGAACATGCATAGGTGTTTAGTGCCCTAAACAAATTTTTATTGCTAAGATGTATAATACAGAACAACTGTTTTACCCTTGTCGTGATCTCTGAAATCAATTCGATTTTCATTTGCTTACAGTCAATTTTCTGCGCTTGCTTTACACAGAGATATTTGTACAAATAATTCTCACTAATTGTCTCGATGTTTTGGCCATTTTGCATGTCAAATCTTCCTGGCTGAATATTTCCTTTGACTATATTTGAAAAAAGCATTTTTTCACGAGTTCTAATCCGAAGTGCATATTAATATATATAATTCAACAAGGTTTTTCCACTTTTTAGCATCTGATCAAGATGGTTAGGAGTGGAGTCATTATTCTCAAATCATCCATATACCACAGATGATTAAACTTCGCCACCATAGTATAGTTATTTTTGATACTAAAACCTGAATCGGTGGAGTTAAGTAGCTGGTATACAAGGTACATCGCTAGGCAGGGCCAAAGTGAATTCAACTATTTCCTTAGAATAGGTCCCGAGTGATTATGAAATTTTTTCAGTTTTGATATTGTTTTCGCTAGGTATTTGGAGGTGAATTTTAGTATTAGGACATATTGTCAAAAATAAAATTTTGTTTAAAAAATTCTTCTTTGTTTAGTAACAAAAAAGAAGAAGATTTATTCACCATTGATAGATGCCCGAAAAAATGTAACAAATACATGGAAAATTCAAAAGGTGATATTTTACTGACTGCATATATAAATTAAATAGAAATAATATAATTATAAATTTTGCTTAGATTTTGAATTTCTGACCTTTTGTTTAAATTATTATCACTTTTGCTAATACAAACCATTTCCAAAAAAGTTCTTTTAAAGCTATTACTTTCACTACATAAAATTTTAATATTATCAAAATCCATAATATGGTCTTTTTCTATTACATGCTCTGCCAAAGCACAAGATGGTTTCTTAATTCTGCAATCACTCTTGTGAGAAATAATGCGATTTGAGAGATTTCTTCCAGTCTCACCAATATACTCAGCTTCACACTGAGTACCAACAATGCTGTATACTACATTTGTTTGATCTAATTTGTCTATAGGATATTTAGTTTTAGAATATAAAGATGAAATGGTTTTGATGTTCTTTGTTGCTATTTTTATATTGTCAATAACCTTTAGTGTTTATATTAATTTAGGAGTTAATGATGGTATAAAGGGTAGTGAATGATAATATATGTTTTGATTGTTGGATACAGTGTTTTGAGATTTAGCAAAAAATGGTGTTAAGTTATTTATACTTAATAAATTAGATTAAATATAAATAACTAAATAAAAAATCTAATGTCAATCATTAATGCTAAATCAAAGCCAATATGCACATGTCCACATGAACAAGGAATAGAATAGACACCACAGGAAGATAGGGGCGGTAATGGGTCCTTAGGAGAGGGTAGATATTGTGAGATTTTCTTGGGTGGTCGAAAAGTAGTCCTGATACCTTCTTTGCGAAGAATATTGCCAATCCTATCAGTGACATTTCGAATATACGGAAGAAAAGCCACAGGAGTATTACCCGAAGATTCTGAGTTTGTCGTCTTAGGGTGTAAAGGGGGATGTAGATGTCGGTGTGTAATATTTTGAATTGTGGACCACACCGACATCTACATCCCCCTTTACACCCTAAGACGACAAACTCAGAATCTTCGGGTAATACTCATGTGGCTTTTCTTCCGTATATTCGAAATGTCACTGATAGGATTGGCAAAATTCTTCGCAAAGAAGGTATCAGGACTACTTTTCGACCACCCAAGAAAATCTCACAATATCTACCCTCTCCTAAGGACCCATTACCGCCCCTATCTTCCTGTGGTGTCTATTCTATTCCTTGTTCATGTGGACATGTGTATATTGGCGAAACTGGTCGTTTCGTCAAAACTCGGATTCAAGAGCATCAAAGATGCATTCGATCAGGTCTTTTCTCCCATTCTGCAGTTGCAGAACACTGCCAAGAAACCGGTCATTCCATATTGTTCGAAAAAACCCATATTATTTCTAAGAGCCCCTTCTTTTATTTCAGGAAAATCCGCGAATATCTAGAGATCCGAAAAAATCCCCATAATATCAATCGAGAGGAAGGATACTACTTGTCTTCCATCTGGAATCTCAGTCTAGAGCCGCCGTCCGGTCCCGCTACCACGATGCAGCCACATGATTGGCCAGCGCGCGCTTCTTGACGTTCGCGCCACGAAGTGTGCCGATACGTCCCGACACGACAGGTCACCGCGACTATAAATAGAGCGGTAGCGGAGTAATCGTCGGATTCACTCCCCGCCTCTCGACGCGTTAGTGTTCTGAGCTGTTGGACGTGAATCCCTGTCCTGGCATTTGGTTTTCACCTCTGGCTGCGTTGAGTAGTTGAGTTACTGTGATCAAATGCCCATCTTGGTAGTAAGTATTCGCCTCTGGTTGCGTTGAGTAACTGAGTTACCGTTGCTAACTACCCATCTTCCTGTCTTTTGTTTTTCTTTTTCTTTGTTCTCCTGAAGAAGCTACATACAATTGTAGCGAAACGTCGAGATGAACCCACTTTTGGGTCACTCACAAATGACACGGTCCAAACCCGGAAGACGAATAAACTATAATTCTGACTCTGGCCGTGGAAGCCTACGATTTCATAAAACTGTACATGTATGAATAAGATAAGGTATGCACTACTGACACAGTGACAAGTGCAAATAAAACAAAAATAATATTAAAGAATGTGCAAAATATATGTGTTACTACCTTATAAGAAGAAGCGGGATATAAACAATAAATTAATTGTATCAAAATATAAAAACCAAGGCTACATGAGGATAGAAAAGCCCAAATCCACATAGATAAACACAAGAACTTAAAATACTAAGTACTAGTTTAATAGTAGGAACAACGGAAAGGAAAAGCAAGATTTGTGTATAAATAAATAAATGTTTACACTAAATAAAAATTATTTCAATATTAATTCATATTTTACTCTTAATTTGTATAAGGTATAACTTTTTTAGATTTTCTTCTTTTTTGTAAAAGTCTAATTTGTTACACACGCTGTACATTTAATTATGTTAACAGGCGCGGCAGTTCATCTGAAAACAAGAGTTTCCCGGCTGCTGGCGACATGACCTACGTCAATTTAAGACCGGGCTGAGGTCATCCATCCACACTCCCTACTCCATCCAGTCCAAGTTTACTGTTAACATAATATCGACGTCCTATGGTATATTAGCCTGGTGAAATTTTTGAGCATATGAGAATACATCTATCTATCTATATACAGATAATATAAAAATAAATTTCTTAGGATGTTAGCAATATTAAATGTTTTGCTTCGATTTACAACGTACAATAATATTTTACTGTAAAACCATAAATAGCTCTCCTAGTGGAAAGAAACATAGAGGGACACAAGCGGAACTATGACACAAATGTATTATTAATGTCAAGTAAATTAATAATTGAGCATTAAAAGAACAAAATAATTGAATGATCAGAATGGAAAAATAAGAAAGTAAGTAGAAAGAAAAGAAAGAAAGTAAAATGATGAGAGTTGTTCGATATTAAATGACTACTAAGACATCAGAATATCAACCATAATCAAAAGAGGTGGAGCGATAACCTATAGGGTAGAAAGGAGAATTGTTTAAAGTTGTTTTAAATAAAATTAATAAGGAAGAACAAAATGAATTATGAAACCCACACAAACGCCAGATGAATAAACTTACACAACGTAGTATAGAAGGAACAAATCGAACCGCAAATCAATTTGACTACGCAACATGTGGTCGATATTTCGTAATATCCATAATTATATCGAACTTGATTAAATTAAGTCCGAACTAACTCGTCTTAACGTGCAAAATACTAGTAAGTCTGCACATCAAGTCTGCGGTGAGTCTTTAAGTCCTAGATAAAGTATATACAATGATTTAAGACTCTACGTTCTCCCTACCCAGAATTATCTGTTTTTAGTTTAGTGCTTTTACATATTGACCTCAACGTCAATAGGGCTCTTTCTTGGCTCAAGAAGAACCTATACACCAAGTTTCAAAGACTCATAAGATTTTTTTTTAAATTTACAGACAGACGAACATACAGAGGAACGATTTCACGAATGAGTTATCGAGTCCTTAATAAATAAGCAGCATCTACTGAATGTGTACAAAAACAAAGATATCTGTACACAAACTTTAGGGCCATGAAACTACTTAGAAAACAGTTTCAGTAAAAGACAACAAACAGTAAATAGAATTTTTATTATAAGTTTGCGAATAAAAATTGTAGTAATAAGAAAGATACATATATTTGGTACTTATTGATCAGGAGTAGGTATATAATGAATTAATTCCGATTGTTTTTATTTGTCGCTGATTAAGAAAAGAGTTTTTCTTAAAACAATTTTAATTTTCGAAGAAAAAATTTTTAAGTGTAATTAGGGGAGAATATTTCACATCTGAACAGCAGAAGAACAGCAAAGAAAATGATGAATTTGCCATATCAAATCATTTGTATACACCATACTTTACAATATATTAAACTTTACTTAGTTAATATTACTCAAATTTAATGATAGTTTATATTTTCGTTTTTCTTTTTAACTATATGGCTTTCAGATCGTTCAAAAAGAGAACATGGCAATACAGTTTTTTTGCTATTCCGCTTTTTGTCGGAAATAAGCCACAATTTTTTCTTTGCTAATCTCAATACTAATGTTTTATTTGAAATCACGATTTTTAGTTGGACTAGATTTCTTTTTCAATGAACTACTAATGTCATCATCATCTTCTAGGCGTTCACTGCCGGACATATGTCTCTATCAGCTCTTTCCATCTGTATTTGACGTGTGCGGATTGCATCCAGTTACCAGTAAAACGCCCCAAATCGTCAGTCCATCTGGCTGGTATGCGTCCTCTGTCCCGTAGTGTTTCTTGTCTTGGCCTCCACTCGACAATACGTTTTGTCTGTCGGTTGTCTGATAATATATCGATGTGTCCTGCCCAATTTCATTTTAGCGACGTGATTTTTTCGATAACGTCTATTGTTTTTGTTCTAAGACGTATTCCTTCGTTTGGAATTCGGTCTCTCAAAGAGACACAAAGAAATACCTTTTTTGAGTGTTAATGTTTCCGCTCTATAAGTGAGTACAGTTAACACACTGTGGTCAAATATTTTCCTTTTGAATTATGGGTAGGTATGATTTAAATAGATAGTTTGATTTACCAAACGCAGCCCAGGCTAATCCTATGCGACGTGGGAGCTCATATGTGTGGTTATCTCTGTCCAACCGAACTTCATGTCCTCGGACTTATACGATGTAGTCTGCACAATATCCCTTCAACCAACAGCAATATTTCGATTTAGCACCAGATTAATCATTACTTGCGTCTTGTTTATGCTAATTTTTAGTCCAACCTCTAAGGAAGCGTGATATAATTTTTCCAACATTATTATTGCATCATACATACGATCGGCTATAAGCACAATGCCATCTGCGAATCTCAAATGAATAAGCTTCTCTTCATTTATTTTGATACCATACTCGATCAGATCTGCCTTTTTACAACTATGCTCTAAAAGCGTCGTAAATAGCTTTGGAGAGGGGGTGACGCCTTGCCGCAGTCTTCGCTATACTTATTTGTTTCTTGTTCAGATAGTCTTATGCTAACTATGGTATTTTGGTAGATATATTTGATTATGTTAGTGTAGCGATGGTCTATTCAGAATTCCGTCGATGCTTTTTGAACATTTTCTGTTGGTTTATGGTTTACGATGCTTTCTCGTAGTCCACGAATGTAAGTGCCAATGGTTTGTTGTATAATGCAGACTTCCTATCAGGTTCTTTATCATTAGTAAGTGGTCGTTAATAGAGTACCGTATTCCGATCTAATCCAGCTTGGCCAGTCTTTTTCGATAATTTTTGTGAAAAGTTTATATATGTTTTATATCAAACTGACGGGACGCTAGTTTTTTGGATCTGTAATGTCTCCTTTATTGTATAATAAAACAATGACCGCATTGTTTCATTGAGAAGAGGTTTTTCCGTGGTGGATATATTTAGTGATAAGTTTGACCGAAGACTGGATAATTTTATTTTCACCTAGTTTGATCGCCTTGATCACTACTCCTTTATCGCCAGGTGATTGTTTATTTTTTATTTCTAAATGTGTCGTTTTGACTTCGTATGGTCTTACTTATGGCATTATTTCTACTCACTGGTTTGTGACTTTGAGCAGGGACTGGTCTTGCCTTTCGTTGCTGCTCTCATGCAGTTCGAGATAAAAGGATTCGACAACCTCGGGGATTTCGGATCTATCTGCAGTGGTGTTTTCATCGTTCTTACTTATTCTGTACATATTTTTTGTATTTCGCCTCAAAAATTATTTTAATTATTTCTCTACATATGTTTTCGAATCGATCGGTAGACATATTTATTTAATGTCTTCTTGGTGTATACTCGGAGTCGTAATTTTCGAACAGCTGTCTTCTTTTACCTTTTAGCTCGTTGGTATTTTCGATTGGTTATTCTTAATGAATCACGACGGTCAGAGAGCACTCCCATTCCGTTTCTTTTAGCGCCTTCGTAGTCATTAATTGTTTGTGTAGTAACTTATATTTCGTTTTCTATGTCTTCTATATTCCTGGTTAGTGCATCTTTATATAGGTAATTGTTTTCTGGAGGAATTCATTACTTTTTCGTGTTCTTAAGATCATCTTGGTTCAGTCAATTTGACAATTAATCGCATCTTTGCGTATATTAATCTGTGGTCGCCTCCTATCGAAAATTTGTTGAGTAGGTACTTTAAAGTCTTTGATTATCTCTTTTCTGTTTATTATGATCTTATTTTTATTACTGCCATTTGGCTTATCTATGTCCATTTATATCCAGTACTGATATACTCAATAAAAAAACTCAGAATGACAATACATGTAAATATAGAATACTGTTTTCAACTATTGCTTATAGTTCAAGTTTATTGTCAGTAATTAACAAAGCTATTATATTAACTACAACGGATTTTTCATACAACTCATCAAGGAGGTTACATAAGGTAGGTATAAACTGCTAATCACAATCTATATGATAGACTGTCAGCGAAATAATCTAACAGAGATATAGTTATGTAATAAACCTCGATGATTATCGATATTGTTATTGCTAGCAGTCAAGGAGAATATCACCACAGCATAAAATATTCCAATATTTATATAATAGATTCGCTTTTTCAGGATAAGGAAAGCCACACGTTAGGCACATGATCAGAAATACTTAAACTCAAAATTATAATCGTCAGGATTAAAATAAAAGGCAAATGTAAGGGGAAGAAAATATGAGTTACTACTATACTATTTATATTAACACAGAAAAAAAGAAAGTAAATGTACTTTCCTAATATTTTCAAACAGGAAATAAATTTTACTAGACTATAATGCGCTGTATCGGCCAGGCAGCGACTGTACGCCTGAATACTGGGTCAATGCTTCCACACTTGGCTTTCATTTCATTTAAACTTACTCGAATTACCCACTGGAATGATTCTCTTGATACTGTTTTGATGTTGATGTTGATCACGAGATGAAATGAGATGAGCTTCGACGTAATGAGAACGGTTTATCTTTAAAAAGTTTAACTTAGTTGTAAGCGGATACGGTATCAAAATTTACGAGCCCGCTTTTGTGCCACCGGAAGCCGTATTTTTTTATTTGGAAGTTGGGAAAACGAAACCATATTAAGCGAGTCGATAATATTATATTAGTGGTCCCAGATTTCGTTTTCGTTTACTTAAAACAGTTGTTTTAAGTATTATGTTTTTATGGAAATACGCAACATTATATATCTAACAATTTAAATGTATTTTTAGCCGTACTTTACCATGGGTCTAGTTTTAAAATAAACTATTTAAATTTGAAAATTTATCTATAAAAAAATTGTTTATAAAAATTGGTACCACTTTTTGAGAAAGGGGACCTACATATTCGTATTCAGCGAAAAATTTTACATAAGATAGAATAGTTTTCATCTTTCCACACTTTTCATGCATACAGAAAGGTAACCCTAAATGTGCGACCAAATAGTTACCATGTCGGGATAGTATCATGAGGTTTTTCCTGATTTTTTTCGCACGATTTATTATGAAATCACTAACAAGAGAATTTCACTATCATCATTGCATATCGTTGTCTTTTTAAAGATAAATTACATGCTATGATTTTTCTGACGGATATTCTTAAGTTAAAGTTGATTTCATGTAATCGAATGAAGTATCTTACAATAAAGTCGCCCCAGGAATGCAACTCAGCAATATTGGCAATATCATTTTAAAGTTGTATACTTTAAAATGTACAGGGTGGTGAATCCTCAAACGGGCCATAGGAAACCCAATGGGAAATACTAAATTGTTGAACTCCTGCTTTCCTAATTATTGTAAACCAAAACTC
Source organism: Diabrotica balteata (assembly GCA_918026665.1). Classification (NCBI taxonomy): domain Eukaryota; kingdom Metazoa; phylum Arthropoda; class Insecta; order Coleoptera; family Chrysomelidae; genus Diabrotica; species Diabrotica balteata. The sequence continues at coordinate 76,214,045 of OU898277.1, forward strand.
AAGAAAAACTATCTGTAAAGGACTAAAATATGTATCGAAAACAAATGTTAAAATTGTTCTACGAATTAAACGTATTCCAAAATTTTACAAGAATATAATACATTTTTCAGGATACCCCTTAAAGTTAGGCCACACGAGGTGCAAGATTATTGTATGACATGTTGCGTTTGGTCATATTGACGTTTCTGATATTTGACAATTGCCGAAATTTTTATTTTGATTTACTGTTTAAAAAACAATATAGTTGATTAAAAAATATATTCAGTTATATTATCAGTTATTATAGTATTATATCGATAATTCCACGGCCTTAAAAATTTTGAAAAGGAATAGATACCGTTCATATAAATTTCAATGTCATCAAGAACTAAGAGAAGGAGATAGACTGACAATTTTTAGAAAACATTTTGTTTAGTGATGAAGGTACATTTACATTAAATAATGAACCGTATGTTCAAAATTATACGATTTGGTCGACAAGAAAGCTTGAGGATATTATTGAAAGCCATACCCAATATCGTCGAAAAATAAATGGTTAGGAATAATTAGATACAATATTATTGGATCAATTTTCTATGAGGAAAAAGTTGAAACATATGAAAAAGTTTAAAAAAAAAATAAAAAAAATAAACAAAAAAATATATAAGAAACAAATAAAAAAAACTTCCACAGTCCACAGTAAAGTAGCTATTAAAGTAGATAACTGCAGAAGAGTTTACAGTGGAACTCTGAGGACCTCATAACTTATTTTATATATAAATAACTAAAAAGCACCTAATAGAAAAAAATGACTATATATTAGAAATCAATACTAGTAATAGATTTAGGATAAGATTGTATAGGAAACAATGACTAATGAAAAAATGAGTACAAATTGTAAGATTGGCGAATGGATTTAGTGTTCGCAGTCATTTAAAACACAAATAAACAATAACAACAAGACTTGCTACAAAAAGAGATTTTAACCAGACTTGCAGAAATTGCTCCAGAAGAAGAGAAAATTTGGTTTCAAATGGATGGATATCTTGCGCAAAATAACTGGGAGGTTAAGAAATTTCTTAAAATCAGCTTTAATAGTTGTTTGATTGGACCTGACTGTAATATTAAGTGGCTCCGAGATCGGGAGATCCAAATAATCATTTTATCTGGGGGCATATAAAATCAAAAATCTATTCTGACCAAAAATTTACAAATACTGAAGCATTAAAAATGCGAATTATTGAAGAGTGTGAATGTAAAACTATATTCCAATTTTTTGAAATGTTGTATAACCTAGCATTGAATTGGAGTGTGTTATATCTTACGTTAAATTAAGATCTGGCAGTGCTCGCACTATTGCCTGAATACAACATTATTGCGATTTTTCGTGAACTGAGTATATTTCATCAACTTTATTGCTTCGAAAACAAAGCAATAATAATTTATTATTAACAAAGTACTATTTATTGTTAATTAGTAGTAGTAGTATTTGTGAAAATCTGCTGTTTATAATTTAATGATAAAATAAAAATATTGACAATTCACATATATGGTCAAACATCAGAATCACCCAAAATCATCAATATGACCAAACGCAGGATGCCATTCACATTCTTGTACCGCGTGTGGACTTTAAGGGATGGCTTGAAAAATGTATTATATTTTTGCAAAATTTTGAAGTACACTTAATTCATAGAACAATTTTAACATTTGTTTTTAATACAGATTTCAATCCTCTACAAATAGTTCCTTATGAGTTTTGAGGTAAAATAATTAGGGAAGCAGGAATTTAACAATTTAGAATTTACTATTGAGTTTAATATGTTTGGAGGTTCACCACCCTGTATAATATATGTCTGAATTGTCAATATGAATGAAAATAATTTCCGAAGTTTAAATAGGTCTAACTAAACTTCTTTAAAAGTAAAATCGTTTCTTATTCTCAATAAAAATAATAAATTTAAACTATTGACATCAAATCTAATAGGGTACGTCCTAAGGGGACACTTTACCAAGTTTTGAAGACTTTTGGACTCTTTAAACATAGAGGTTTGTAAGTATTTATAAAATTTGCGTATCTGAAAAAATTACTCATCAAATGAGTATAAAATATTTTAAATGACATAAGGAATAAAATAACAGACATCCATTGGTCCATTTTTCAAAATCAGTCTATCTGTCCGAAAACCACAGTGTCACCTATCCACAAAAACTGCTACTATCTCTGTAGTAAGTGACAATCTCCGCAACGTGTTTGAGATTATTTACCTGAACCTGTGTTTAGTCATGGACAGCTTTACGTAGCTTTACAGGTTAGATAGAGATGCAACATCAAAGTTCAAGTTTTGAATACTCCACTACTATGAAATCTATTGAAAGACAGCAACAAAGTGTTCACGAAAAATGTGGTATACACTAACGTTCATTAACCTAATTTTACATTTTATAATTTTTTTAATTATCTTTAAAATATAAATTTTCGTTGTCGATTAACAGTTATATTATTTTCGTAAATATTTGTATTGTTCTTGGTTATTAAAAAAAAATAGAAATATTCGTATTGCCCAACCAGTTTTATTATGTATGTTTGTATCATAAAGTAAAACTACCTATTAACGGCCTACACAAATTCGTAATGTAAATCCGGCTTATTCAAAAAAATTGAAATTTTTTTGTAAATACGCTTAAGTTGGTTAAAGTTAATACAGCAGCACATGTGTATCCTAGCGAGAAATTTATTAGGCCATTTTTTATGTATAAATGGTGGGGTCACATGTTCTAGCTTTTGTTTTAATCAATTCGATTTAATCAAGCGACGCAATCAGTTGGAGAGCGGTCGTCAATCCTTAGTGTTTCAGGTAAGCATTAGAGAAATTCATTGGTTACAATATTTGCTTGCAAATTATTACAGAAAATATTTTTTCACCTAAATGCAGTCTTTTGTTCATTAGAAATTGTTAATAGTTGTATTTTTTATAATGTAACTTTATATAATGATTGTGATAATGATGATAATAAATAATTTTATAATGTAATACTTTAGTTTTTGGGCCAAAACAAAGTAGAATTGACAAAAATAGATAGGCCGGTATTAGGCCACAATTTTAGTAGCTAATTTAATTACGAACCAATGGGCCGTAATTACGAATGCAAGCGTGTTTTTTTTAATTTAACTTTTTGTTCTTTAATATCAAACATTATTAAAAAAAGTAATATATTCTTTTAAATAAATATTACCAAAAACGTACTACCAAATTCCGTCCCACACTTTTTTTTCTGTAAAAGCAAAAAGGAAGTTTACAACTATGAAAGTCAGGTAGTTATTTCTAATGGAAGAAAATTTAAAAAAAAAATCTCGAATTTGTTCCAAAAAAAAATTATTTTTGTAACTTAAGTTAAAATACATAGTCTGACAATTTATTAATTACAACATTGCTGTAACTGATTGAAGAGATAGAATCAAATAAAAACGAAAACGAAATTTTATACAAAAATGTTAGCTCTGGCAGGATAACAGGTGAAAGAACTAAAAAGTGGAAAATTAACAATTTTAGGGATTTAGAGGTGAGCGACTACGAGCTAAGGCACTATGTGTTTACGAGGATAACATTTTCTAGAAGTAGTAGAAGAAATAACAGAAGATAAATTCAAAATCAAAGCTATGAAAAAAATAGGATATTATTATAGTTTATTTTTATGAACGAGAGAGTAATTAGCATAATTTTAACTGGCACCTCCGACCACTCCATGGGCGTGCTCAGGATTAATTGAAAAATTACTTTGAATAATTGTAAAAAATAAATGAATTATTTCAGTGTTATAAAGTGTTATGTGTATGTAAACAAAAGTGACCTCTTTTATTACACACTATATTAGAACTGACTGACCTACATTAAAAAGGGTTTTAAAAAATTCACATTTTTTTTAATTTTTAAAAATTACAAAAGAGAAAAACAGTTTTTAAAACCGTCTAAGGTATGTTAAATAGATGAATAAAAATATTAATATCAAACTTACAGCTACTTGTTACAAATCCAAATCAGATTCAGAAGATGAACTTTCAGAACCAAGATTTATAATAACTGGCTCGATCATTTTATCAGTAATATTGTCCAGCTTCCACATTTTTTCCTCTTCTTTAATAGTGTGATTTACTGCCTTTTCCCAGTTTTCAGGTTTTACATTATTTACGGCCTCCAAAAACAACTGTTTAATATCATGAATTTTAAAAGTGGTATTTTTTCTTGAAACTTTACTCTTTATCTGTGCCCATACCAGTTCAATCGGGTTTAATTCACAATGATATGGTGGGGATCTAAGTACTGTCATTCCACGATTTTTGGCAATTTCATCAATTTCGTATTTTTTAAATTTTTCTTTATGAAGGGCACACAACGAATAAAGTTCCTTTCTTATAGATCCGGGATGTTACGTAATATTTTTTGAACTCAGCCAGTTCTGCAAGTCTTTTTTTAACCACTTGGTTTTGGGCAGTCCTTCTATAAGTCTGGAGTGATAACTTGCATTATCCATTACTATTACACAGTTCTTAGGAAGAAGATCTATCATTTGTTCGAACCATTCTTGAAAGACATCAGCGTTCATGTCTTCATGGTAGTCACCGGTACGAGTTGATTCAAAAGTTAATAAACCACCTTCAACAAAACCGTCTGAACTGCCAATGTGTACTATTATCAGCCTGCGTCCCTTTCCTGATGGTGGGTTTAAACCAGTAGATAAGTTATTTACAAAAGCGTGCCTTTGACTTGTAACAGTTTCATCCTGCCAAAATTTATTTGGTGTATGACCCTCGTTGATCCATGTTACATCAAGATAAAATATTTTTCTTTTTTGGTTTCTCATTTCCTTTATGGTTCTTAGAAAATGTCTTCTCCATATGACAATATCGCTTCTTTCTAATAATATAGACTTTCTGGGATTCTTTTTCCAGCGGAAGCCTATTTCTTTTAAAAGTTTCCATAATGTACTTCGACTCATTTCTGGGTAATCCTTATCATCTCGAACTGAGACAAGAACTTTATCCAATGTTGGAAATTCTTGTCTAAAGAAGAATTCATGCACTTTCCGTCCAAGTCCTTCTTTAAAATGATATTCTATTTGAAATTTTGGTTTCCCTGGAGCATTACGTGGCATTTGAAAACTACCACATTTCTCTTCTTTAACAACTCTGTAAATCGTAGATTTCCCAACACCAAGTGTACTGCTAACTAACTCAACGGTCTCATCAACATTTTCACATAAACGTTTGTCTGTAAATGATTTAAAACAATTAAATATTAATGTTTTTTCATTAACTGTTAAAGGACCAATTTTTCGGCGTTTACACGGCACTTCCAAATTTTCCATAACACTAGTCTACACAATAAACTGCACCTTGCAACTGAAGTACCTACTTTTAGTGAACTGTTAAGAATTTTAAATACGCCACTTGGACCTTCCTACAAAATGGAAAAACCCACTATCACATTTTCTGTGGAATAAGTTTAGAAGGTAATTATCTAGTCAATTACTGTCGTAGATTCCTGGAATTAAAGAATTAAATGTTTGATTGTTGAAACCCTTACTTCGTGGAATGCACTCATTTCAGATAAAATAAAACGTTTTATTTTATCTAAAGAATTAAACTTTATTTTGAAAATAGGTAGGTACTTATTAAACTTTTATTGGTTATATATAAGCAATAAAATAAACATCTTACATTTCTTGCAAATTCATTAGTACCTGTTAACCTCCATCACTCCGACACTGGCAACCTTATTTAGAGATTAGTAACCCTCATAACTATTGTATTCTATTCTGCTCCAACCTTTATACCTGGTGGTCATACTCAATTTAAAATTGTTTTCCTATATACTTCTGTAAACTTGTTGACAAATATCTGTTTTTCATTGGGTCACCCGTATCAACAGTTTAGGGATTTGCATACATAATTTATTGTTTTATTACTCTCCCATACATAAAAATACACTATAGAGATAGCCAGAGACAAATTATATTATTTGGTATGATTCAAAGGAAAGTGTTTGTTTAATTGCAGCACCGCCTCAGTACTTTACTAAAACGAGTCTTTTTTCTGTACCTGAGATAAATAATTTGTAGGTCTTTCATAGCTCTATGCTCTCATGCAATAAATGAAAAAAAAAAACACTGTTGCTAGGTAACTGATGGAAGTATGTACATGTTTCTAGTTTATTTAGTTTTTTTTTTATGCCTCTTCTATACTTGAAAAATAATTTAAAATACATACTTACAAAAAACTGTGTATACAGTTTAAAACAAAACAAAAAAGATAATCCTTTTGACATACAGGCCAGAATTAAAAGACCATTAAACCGCAATTACTACTAATATTTCAACATAGACCGGAATTAAAGTTTTTTGCATTTTAGTGAAAACATTTTTTTATGAAATAAAAAACATCTTTTTATTTTTTTAATAATTATTATTTCACTATAGAAAAGATCAAGCTATTAAATATTACTTTAACTCCATTTTCTCTATTATTTCGTTTCCTTAATATTTACGTCCAAAGTCAAATATTCCTTAAATGGGCCGTTATTACGTCGGTTTGCCTTATTATCATTAGGTAATGTCTACAATGTTCCAATATAGTATACGCTTGTTTCAATAAATTTCTAAAACTAAAACTACTAATTTCTAAAACGTTTTATTTTGCATTTTTTATTTGCATTTTATATTCATAATATTAAAATAAATCTACACAGACTATTTTTGGTGTGACAAAGCAAAAACATTTTAGTAAAACATCATGCGTTCTAGAATCTCGATGCGTTAGAAATGGGTCATATTCTAATTATTGATACTACCTTAAAACAAGATTATCATCACCTCCTATTGATTCTACTTATTAATTTACACTACTATTGTCTAGCAGATGGAAACATAGCCTCTCCCTAAATGTTTATTCCGGTATTTCTCATAGATTGTCCTTGGCCTCGTCTAGCCCTCCAAACATTAACTTAATGACCGGTGAATTTTCTTTTAATGAATCACCCCGATAGGTAAAACTAGAAAGATATAGAGAATCACAAATTCACGAACGAACTATTATTACAAGTTTGACTTTTAAACAGAAGAACGTAATTTATTTTAATTTTAAAATCTATTAGCAGTAATCTTGTTACTTTATTATAACATCCACTATGCACTCTCTTGAATAATTATCCTTTTAATATACAATATTTTAATACTGTAATAACAGAAAAACAATGCCCTCTAAATGCCACGATTTATTATTTTCAGAGCCGTTAAAAGCAATTTATTTTAATAAAAAAATTGTCAGTTTAAGTAACAAAGCAAATAAAATAATTACATATACAGTAAATCGTCAAAATTGCATAAAAAATTCTAATTCTATTATACCTAATTAAATTGATTTTTACCTTAACAACTTGATTATTTTTATAGTACTTTCAATAAATAATGCCGGCTTAATTTTAGAGTGGAGGCCTAGACACGATGCTTATCGTAGTCGAGGACGTCCTCCAACAAGGTGGTCGGACGATTTAAAGCGCATCCAGTCTAACTGGATTCAAGTTGCTCAAGATCGGATGCAATGGAATTATTTACGGGAGGCCTATGTTCAGCAGTGGACGCAAAATGGCTAATGATGATGATGATGATGATGGATTTGACTTCATAATTAATTTCTTCTGACATATTCACTTATTTTCATGTGTATACGACCATCTTATTTTTGTTTTCCGTATAGTTACTCCCAGAATTTTCATTATTCTTAATTTTTGTCCAGTGCTTGATATTTTAAATAAATTTTGTGCGGTTTGTAATTTATAAATACTAAATTTTATTTGTGTTTATCTACAATCATGGACAAAAATATCGAATATTTTTAAATTTTCTAATTTTTCTTTTTTGAAAATAAATTCTGGCCAATCAAGTCGTTTATTATGAAAAAGAGTTTATTTTAACAATATTTAATAAACAATTAAGTTTTTATACGGAGAAAATTGCGAAAAAAAAATGCTTACTGCTAGGTAAATAAGGTTTTTTACTCTAAACTTGAATGCTAAGTGCTAACCTAAATTGCTTAAACAAATCCTTTTAACTGAATCAAGTGCATGTTCAGTAACGAGTTTTTCCCCCTCTAGCCTTTATTACTGCTTGCATCCCTCTCGGCATGCTTTCAAGTAAATTGTGGACATACCCTTGGGAAATTGCATTCTATTCATCGTGTGAAGCAATCCAAAGCTGCTCTATCGTAGTTGGAACGGGATTTCTTTATCGTATGCGGCGTTTTAGCTGATCCCACATATGCTTTATTGGATTTAAGTCCGGACTAAATGGTGGCTAATCCAATCTTCGAATTTGGTTTTCATCAAGATAATTACTTACTATGGCAGCGGCAAGTAGTTAATCATTATCGTGCAATAACATAAATCTGTCATATCCAATGTAACCAATAGATGTCAAAACATGGTCTTACCATATTTTGAACGTAAGCGTCATCAGTCATCCGTCCAATCACTTCCACAAGTGCGGTACATCCCTCCACCTAATACCTCCCCAAAGCATTTTCACTGCCTCCAAAACTAACGGTTTGGGCAAGATTGCAGGTGGCGAATCGTTCTCCAACTCTTCTGTAGACGTGGTTTCGACCATCTGGCTTACATAAATGGATTCTGGTCTCATCAGTGAAAAGACCATTTTTCCAGTTGTCGATATTTCAATGAATATGTCTTCTTGCAAATTCTAAACGACGAGCTTTATGATTTTGGAGAAGATGTGGAACTTTTGCAGGGCGTCTAGGCTTTAAGCTTGCTTTGTTTAACCTTCGTCTAACTGTTTTTGAACTCACATTAATTTGTCTGACATTTAGTAGCTCACTTGTGAGGTGCATCGATGTTAATGAGCGATTTCTTATAGAATTAAAAATCCAAAATTGGTCATCAATTGCGATTGTAGGTTGACTTCTTTTGAGACGCCATGCGATATGTTTTTGTGTATATCATTCCTCGTACAAAATTACAATCTATGCTGCTTGGGCTTTATCGCAGTGTCGAATTGTTGGCAAATTTGTTTTAAACTTAGTCGAATTAAAACAATATTTAATTAAACTTAATAGATTAAACTAAAAATTATCAAACTACTCTGATTTTTCCTTTACGCGAAGAAGGCTTTTTATGTGCTTTTTATGATAAAATGTACGAATGACGCTAAACGCTGACTAAACGGCTGATTAAACGTCAAAATATTTCAAACCAATTGAGTACATCAGCCTACTATATAAGTAAAATCAGCAATCTAAAATTATTTTGAAATAATAGTGACTACAAAAAAAGAACTGAAAAATTCCAAAATATTCGATATTTTGGTCCATGAGTTTATTTATTTTGACATATTTGACATACTGTTTGTGTAGGCAGTGAAACACACGAGATTGATGCAGAAATGCTAGTTGCCGCCACAAATACGAGCCCTACAACTATATGTTGGAACAAGCAGTTATTTTACGAATCAAATACCAATTTACAAAAATTCTTTTATTTACTTTTAAGAGTAAATATGAAATTAACAAGAGTTTTTTATAATCTATGGAATTATTTTTACAGTTTAGTTATATATTTAATGTTGATAACGATTTAATTAATTGTTTGATAATCAAAAATGCTGACAACTAAATATTTTAAGAGGTTTTTAACAAATTAAAATAACAATTAATTAGGTGTAACGTCGCCCTTCGCTTGAATAACAGCCTGAATTCTATTAGACATTTTGTCATCTAGGCCTTCACAGACCTCAGAGAAGAAACTATACCATATTTCTTGCAATTTAGCACGTAGTTTTGGTAAGGTATGCTGAGAGTTATTGCTTAGGCGTTGTGTCATTTTGTGCCAAACTGTCTTGTCTTTATTGGATTAAGATCCGGACTGCTAGAAGGATGCTATATTCTCCCATCAATTTTTTGGTAGATTTAGCCGTATGACATGAGGCCCCTTCCTGTTGAAAGATAAAATCTCCGGATGGATGTAACTTTGGAGTAACTAATACGCTTTCAATAAAATGTAAAGTTTTCAACCCTTTGGCCGACATACAACTCCACACCATGATGAACTGTGGAAACTTTACAGTCCTTTTGAGACAATCCTTATGGAATGCGATTCTCCTTTGATTATCTCCATCACAGATACAGATTTGCTTTCGTCGCTATAGATAACTTTGTCCCAGTTATGTTTGGTCCACGAAAGTTTTGATTTAGCCCAAATGTAACGATTCTATTTTTGAATTTCCGTCACAAATAAGAACCTATCAGATATGCCTTATTAAAACTAAGACCGCTTTTGGGGATATATTTGCGACAGCATTATTTGGAAACATGCATCCCAGTTTGTCTATTCCACCTAGCAGTTACTTCTCGTAGTGTATTTATTCTTCCCGACTTACATATTCTAATTCAATATCAGACACTCCTTTGAGAAACTTTTGGACGGCCTGAGCTTTACTCGTAAAAAAACTGATGGTTGTTGAGTATTCATACTCAAATGACGCATGACAATTAGTGTTGACAACACACTACCTACTCGTATGTTTGATTTTAAAGCCTTCTTTGCGTTCAAAGGTTGATAAAATTTAAGAAACGTGAGGAAAATCAGAAAATGCTCCAATATTTAGATGTTAGCAGTTTTCGAGTATCAAACAATTAATTAAGTAGTAATCAGTAGTAACAATTTATAAAAGAAAAGACAGTTAAGATTTGATTTCACGTATAATGCCTTTGTATATTCGCTTGTACGTACTTCATCCTACCATGATTCATCAGAACTACTGGTACAGAAGCTCTAAAAGTGAAATCAAATATTTTCAGTCAAAAGAAGCAATAATAAAATGGCTTCAATATGAACGCTATAGCGACATCTGAGAATAAATCGCGAAAGTAGAAATGCAAAGATTTCTTGACTGACAAAATCAAACTTCAGATTTTTGGCTTTAATCTGTGCTTTCTCTAAATTGCAAGGCAAAGTAAACAATGAAAAAAATCTAAAGAGAGACATGGGGAATCTCAAAATTTCATTCCACAACATATCTCCTTATCTAAATAAAAATCTTTGGTGTACTGATTTCTTATACTCATAAAGAGTGAACCGAAATAAAATAAAAGACAGTCATATAAAATATATAATTAAGTCGCAAAAGTAATTCAATACATCACAAAAAATGTTGTTAATTTCATATTTACAATAAAACAAAATTAAATTAAATAATTTCGGAAATTGGCATTATATTCAAAAAATAACTGCTACCAACATAAAGTTGTTAGGGTTCGTAACAGATCCCCTACATAATATACGTATTAAGGTTTCGATTGGGCTTTATCTATTTTACCGTCTGTAATAATCTACAAAAAAGGGCACTACATTTGTTCAAAATAAAGAACAATAGCTTTTGTCTTTCATGCTAACAAGATATTACTACATATAATGGGTGCTTTAAAAGATTTCTATTGTAGCGAGTGGTTTCTGGAGGCCTTTTCCTTTTTCGTACTTAAAATGCTTGTGATTATATTATTTATGTGTATACAATTTTATACACTGTATATATTATACACATGTCCAAAAGTTTGGAATACGTACAAACTGTTGTTCATATTCATTCTAGAGCATTTTTAAATGAAAATGATAAAAAATTTGAATCGTTTTTGTACGATTTTGGTCACATTTAAATTATTAGCGTAGTTACACATTATTTCAGTCTTTGTTTAAATTTGAATTGAGCCGTTTAAAATGTCTAGAAACCTGATATCTCATTTTGACAGATCTAGAGTAATTGCTTTGTTACAACAGGCCTTTAGTCAAAGTGATATCGCAAATAGGTCAAATGAGGACCAGGAGCGTCCCAGAAGTGGTAGAAGTCGATTTACAACAGCAGTACAAGACCAGTAAATAACATTGACAGCTCGTAGAAACCGTCTGGAATCTGCAAGTGGTATATCCAGACATATTTCTAGGCTTCAAGAACTGAATATTTCACGGAAACAATAACACGCATGATTAAATGCGGTAAATTTGTATCGTAGAAGACTGCTACGTGTTCCTAAACTAACCTACCAACACAAAATAGTAAGGTTGCAATGGGCTAGAGAAATGGTGCATCATGGTCCTAACTGGAATAACATGATGTTCTCTGATGAGTCAAAAATTGGCTTGGTATCTGATTCGCAAAGAACACTGGTTTGGAGAGTCCCAGGTCGACAATCATGACTAGATTAATAGATAGAACAGCCCAACCGCGTGTCCCATAAGTTTTAAATCCTCTCGTACGTATAATCCGAGATGCAGTAGGTGATGAATTTGTGTTTATGCATGACAACGCACCTCCCCATCGAACAGCAGCAGTACAACATTTTCTGGAAGAAGGAATATCTACATTTCAGTGGCCCTAGAATTCCCCGACATGAACGTTATTGAACATGCTTGGGACATTCTCAAAACACGCATCAAGAAGCGAAACCATCCTGTATTATACTTTGAGAACTAAAAGATGCTGCTCGTGAAGAATGGGAGAGAATTTCGCAAGCCAGCTCGACTGGTTAATCGGTAGCATGCCAAATCGCATACAGGAATGCATACAGGGCAATGGAGGAAATACTAATTATTAGTTTTATTAAAATTTTTTTTTCTATACTGATTTATTTTAAAATGTAAGTTGTAAATTGTAAGATTTTCACTTCAAGAGAATAAATAATTTATTGCATGTCATTTATCTGGTTTTGTGATTTATTTAGTATTGTTGAGAATTGAAACAAAATGATGTTTAACTATTCAGAAGAGTTTATATATAAACATCAATAAAAAGATGAAATATTTCAATATTCCAAACTTTTGGACATATGTGTATTATACCTTCCCATTAGGCTGTTTTAGCAGTCAAAATACACTGCGATTTGAAATGGGCGTATCACTTACTTTTCTACACTGCTTACGCCAGCCGACGACGGGTCCAGCTGTTTTCGCAGTGGCGCCGGCCGGTGGGTGGTTTAATGACAACAAATGCATTATTCTCCATTCAAATTACTTTTGTCGGGAATACCTTTTTTGTTTGATTATCGTAGATGTTTTAAAAATAATTATCACATTTTTAATTTATATGTCTTAGCTAAATATAGTATTGAATAAAAATTTGTGAAACGTGACTGCAAAAAAACAACATGGTGTTTACTTATAATAAATTTAAAATAACATAAAAATATTATTATCAAAAAAAAACAATTTGTTGTCACAAACAAATAAACAATTTCGTAGTTATAGCTTGAAAATGATTTCAAATCAAACTAACTGACCGTACGTTCATGAGATTTGACGTCACGCAGCCGATAACGGTGAAACTAAATGCCAATGATCAGTAACACGATTTTTTAGCAATTTTCTTCAATGTTTGAACACGCTTTTCTCGATTATTACTGGACATAAAAAGGTGAAAAAAAAATCAACGATTACAGAAAAAAAACTCTTTCAAGTGATGGGCGTAAAAAGTTTGGTTGTAATAGATCGTTAAACTGCATAATCCGATATTTCAACAGAACTTTCAAAAAAATTAAAAAAGTAAAACCATCAGTTTAAAGGCAACATCATTTTGAATAACGTGTCCAAATTTCGAGACATTTTGTCGGTAAATAACAGAGAAAACACTGTATATGGGTTTTGGTGTACCGATAAAACCTGGGTACTTAGTGGGTCCTCCTAATGGATGCTATTGTCCTTTGATACAGACTCAGCGTCTATTAAATAAAAAGGATTTGTATTAAGTATATTATGTATATTGAGCGAGGTTTAATATTGTAATATATTAATATTTTCTTATACTATTCTTTTCAACTTTTCTAATAATTAAAAAACATTAAATCTTTGCTTAGTGAATCATCCTTTTAATCACATCAAACCTCAAATTATTGTAGTTTTCAGAATTCTTTAGACACGCCCAAAATATTATTATTGTTAACAAAATCTATTGTTGGTTCATTAAGCGGCTCATTCTGTCTCTATCCATCCACAAAATAATAATTATTAATCCATTAGCCTTGCCATAAAAACTCGTTTTCTAAAAAGTGTTTGGCATCTCCTTTTAGTATTTTATTTTTTTATAGCGTGCACAAAATGCATTATACATGGTGTATTTCCATGTCAGACTGAAAAAATTATGATCATCACTACTTAAATGCGAAAAGGTATATTATGTATACTTTTAATCAGAATAGACCGGTCGCTGAATAATGTAGAAAAAATGGTCAACATGTGATTGAGTTTCTGTAAAAGTTCTCAGCAAAACAACATTTGCATACAAACAAACACACATTCACACTTTGTGTAAATGTCCTTGAGTCCTCTTCTTCTTATTTTGGGGTAGCTTGAGGAGCTTTTCTTGCGTTTTCTTTCTTTGTGCTACTTTTATGATATCGCGTTGTGTGTATATGTATGTATTATGTGTTCGTGTGATTATGTTTATCTACCTTTCTAATGATTCCAAAATTACAAAGAGTTGTAACATGCAAAAACAATAGACTGGTCAGTTTAATGAGCCATTTGCTTACGAAATCTCCACACAACGTTTATAAAGCTGGAAAGAGCTAAGCGGCGAGACATAATTTGGGTTTAAAAGCGGACTGGGTACACGTAAAGCAATATTCTGCTTGAATATGCTTGTATAAAACTGTATAAAATAACTAAAGGATATATTCATTACATTACTCAATGATGAAAAAACGCTTAGACACCCTAAAACACGATGCAATGATAAACATGCTACACAACGCTTACATTGACGAGAAATATATAAAAGAGTTATCCAGAATCTCTATTGGAAACAAAAAGTTCGAGTAAAGCTGAACAAATCGACGAACACAGAAGAATTTGAAATTTTAAAAGGGGTGCAATAAGGGTGTACTTTGTCTCCTGTGTTGCTGTAACTCTATGCGGAGAATGTTATGCCGACGACATCGTGAAAATCGCAGACAACGAACAAGATATGTAGTTGATGCTGTTTAAAATAAATACCGTAAAAAAACATGCTTGAACAGGTTTGAAGATAAATGCTATAAAAACTAAAGGCGTGGCAATAAGAAATTAACGCATTTTCAAGGGTTCAACTACAAGTAGACAATGCTCCAATCGAGCAAGTAAAAAACAGTCAAATACTTGGGAATGATGATGAATGGACAATGGGATCCTCAACAAGAAATAAAATGCCATACTGAACAAGCAAGATTAAGCCACTAATATGTAACAGCAATCTTTCCTTCGGTCTCTGCTACAGGGTGGTTAAATGTTGTGTATGGTCCATATTGTTATACGGCCTTTGAAACGTGAACTTTGCGAAGAATGTTCCGTATACTATGGACAGACAGGGTGAGAAACGAGGAAAGTCGTAAGAAGGGCAAATACAGAGAGAGACTTACTCAACTTGATCGAGGTATGAAAAATTGGATACCTCGGCCATATCTTGAGAGGAAAAAATAATGCCTTAACTAATTATCCAAGGAAAGATTGAGACCAGGAGACGAGCAGGTCACAGAGAAAGGTTGTGGCTACAGAATATGTCGTGACTACAGAATATGTCCTGGCCAATATAAAGAAATGAACAGGCATAAATAACACTGGTAAGCTTTTGCATGCCGCAAAAGACAGACGTCTGGCCTTAAGTTAATTCCCCTAAAGATGCACTGAAATACTTAAAATTACATAAAATAAATATATTCCTAAATATTGTAAACATTTTGACGTACACAATCTGAAATTCATGGACAACTTGCAAATTTTAAATTGAAAGCGTATATCCAAAATCCAAACAGTCGCTAGATATAGTAAAATAAACAGTTGCTTAACGAGATTTTTTCATCAAAAATCAAACAGGAAGTTGACTATGGTGTCGGAAAGGTTGAGGCTCTAGTATTGGGTTGTAGCACCATTGATGATGATGGCCTCTCTTAGTTCAAAATTAGAAAACTAAATGTCTCAAAAATTATAAAAAAATGTAAGATCAAAAACAAAAGGATCAGTTAAAAGTTACGATAATTCGAACTAATGCAAAAGTTCGCTAAATTGCAAAGGAAGCTTAGACGATTCCAAGAACTTATTTTTGAATATGTGGTTTTTAATAGTTAAAATTCACGTTATTTACTGTCATCGGTAGTTGACTGTAGATATTTGTGAAAATCCTAATTTAAAGAAATTGTTCTGGAAAGATTCATCTATAATCTAGGCAGGATGTGCTCTCCTATATATTTTTTAAACAAAACCCAGAATTTATCAATTGGCAACATGACTTAATAGTGACTTTTTTTTAATCAACACCATGATGCATCATATTTTAATAAACATGATTCTCAAGCTATTTTTTTGGGTTATTTGAGATTTTAAATACTATATTTTCTGAGAATAAATCACAACTATAATTTAAAATAATTTTAATTTAATATTTTAAAAATAGGTATTTTGACAACGATTTTTGAAGTGGAAATTGAAACGTCAATACACTTATTTTAAACTGAAATTGTGCTTTATTCCCAATCAAAATAGTAATTGCTTTACGATGCCACACGAGAGTAGCTTCAGAACAATTTTATTTTTTGCGTTCTTATTTCTAGCTCGGAAATGTTGAAACATAAAAATCAAATAGTTTTTATTATAATTGTGCTTTCATTCCAGTAAATTTAATGGCTCTTTTAAGTTTTAATCACATATATAGCTAGTGTATATTCGAAAACACTTTTAATAATATAAAATAAAAAAAGTTCATTATAGTACATTTGAAAACGATTGATAGCACAAATTTTATTGCACGTAAAATAAAACCCAATGTAACATCACAAAACAGTATCGGAGATTTTCTAAAATAAAATATTCAGCATTGTTCTGGAAATGTTTGGGTTTTACCTAAAATTTTTAAACCTACCATTTTATTCCAATTCTTGTCTTAAAATTTGTAGTTATTTTAATCAACCAATGATATAAGTACGTAATCACTACAGGTACAAACTGTTTACAATTTCCAAAAAGGGAGAGGATCAACTTATAAACCCCTTAACTTTCTTAGAAAGGATTAAAATTTCCAAGACGCAGAACGTGTCTTGCAGATTGTGAATCATTTTAGTTCTGTGATTACAATAAGCAGAATAGTTTTCTTTCTATAATAAAAAGTGATATTAATAAGTGAACTTGTTTAGTAAAAATGTCACAAACGTCTAATTTTACTTCTGTGAAATTAGTGTGTCATTTAACCGTGCCAATGAAAACTTAAGTGTTAAATGTACATTATGCTCTTGTACATAAACATTTTACTGTACTGTTCGGAGTATAGTATCTAAGTGTTCAGACATGACCGGAGTTAAAGGAGCAAATAGGTATTTATAGACTTTTAAAGTAACGAAAGAGTGGACCTAAGCACCTAAAACATCAACAGGGAGAAAACCCATTCATAATATAAAACAATATTTTCGAAGAAAAGTTCATTCATTTTATTTACAAAAAAGAATCCTACTTTGGATAAACTTTTAGTAGATATTATTGACGACGAATCTTTGCTAAACATTAAAAGAGATTAATTACTATTTAACTGGGAATAAGCCACAATTAAAGATAAAAAAATACGTTTATTGACGTTTCATTTTATTTTTTTTTATCTTTAAATATGGCTTATTCCCAGTTAAATAGTAATTAATTTAAAATGCCACAAGAAAATAGCTTCAGAACAATATTAAAAGAGATCAATTGTGGATAACAATAGAAAATCTGCGCTCATGGAGAAAGAATAAATTATTTGTTGGAGGAGGCAATATTAAAAAAAAATTCGAAAATTGGGAAGAGAAGGCAATAATATTTATTATTTAGATGAAACATGAATAAATGAAGGGCATTATGTAAAAAAAAGTTTGGTAAGATAAACTAGTTACAAATGCTCGTCAGGCATTTATACAAGGTTTGTCTACGAGCTTAAAATTTCCAAATGGTCGTCGTTTAATTATCGCTCATATTGGAGGAGATAACGAATTTGTTGATAGAGGCTTGCTAGATTTTATTTCAAATTCTACAAATGACTATCATGAAGAAATTACTGCTGATATTTGTAAGAAATGTTTCAGTCAAATAATAGATTTATTACCGACCAATTCTGTAATAGTCATGGACAATGCCAGTTACCATTCAAGATTAAAGGAACCATTACCTAACACTAAACTGAGAAAGCTAGCACTCTTGGAACTAATATACAAAGAAATAGTAGTTCCAGTAGAAGGTTTACACAAAAAAAGAGTTATTGCAGCTATGCAAATAATATTCACCAAAGTTTAAGAAGTATAGTGAAGATTGTAAGTAACGAAAGAACTTGGTGTTAAAGTTTTGCGATTATCACGGTGAACTTAGCTCCATAGAACTAATCTTGGCTTAAATGAACTTTAAGAAATTATAAAAATAATAATTAAGAAATGAATGAAATGATATACTACAACATTTAAACTTAAAGATGTTAGTCAACTATTATCTGACTCCATATATTAACTTTTATCTGACAATTGTCAAAAAACTATAAACGTGTCATAGAACAGGAAGAAATCATGCTCGTTTTCTAACTTGGCTGTACCGTACTGAAGACGACCAATAGTCAAAAATACGTATATACAGTTGCCTTCCATCAATATATATATATATATATATATATATATATATATATATATATATATTATATATATATATATAAACAAAATTATAACCAGATGCCTTATTTATTTTCTGAAAACTAAAATTTAATTTGAACATTCCATGTCTGTGAACAGGCCTAAAAATTACTCTTCTCCAACCGCAAGGAGAGTTCTCTCTGATGCTGCTGACGTCACCTACTTGACCGATTCGCGCTTTCAAGGTCACGTCGGCCTCGGTCACAGCCCACTGCTCCCGAACAATTATTTCGCTGTTATTGTGTTGTGTTTTGTTCGACGCTGCCGATGCTTGGAAATGCACCTTATTATCCGCTTGCTCTATCCTCTATGCGCGATCAAGTTATGTAGAGGCTAAATAATGATGGATTTGCCCATCAATTATTTGTTACTAGAGGAGCAGAGATATAAAATTATGGGAAAAGTATAAAAACTTGATGGGAAGTGAGAGGACATTCAATGGTTCAGGAAATACCATAGGTAATTGTTGTTAAAAAAAAGGTAATTCTTCGAAAGGAAACAGTTAGTTTATGTGTAAGGTATTCCTGAGTTTATTGATATATATATATATATATATATATATATATATATATATATATTATATATATATATTATATATATATATATATATTATATAGCAAAAAATACGACCGTTGATTAAATTTATAAAATATTCAATAGTTGAATAGCAGAGGTTGTATCGGTCAATAATAGGCAAATGAAAGTCGTCAACTACTTCATTGATTTTAATCGAATACGTTTCGCTTTTTTAGTTTTCAAAAGCATCATCAGTTCACTACAAATATAAAAATAAACGATGTAAAAAATATGTAAATAACCAAAGGGTTCATTACTTACAAAAACAATTTGTAGGTTTTGTAAAAGATGTTAAACACACTCTACGATAACTTAACATTAAAAAATTTAAAAAACTAAACGATAGAGTCAAAACAAAAAAACACACAGGAAAAAACTGAAACAGCCACTATTGTTTATTTAATTTTTACCGATGGCTTCATCTCAATGTGGGTGTAAGCTCTTTCGATAGACCCAACACAATAATCTCTTGGAATGTTTTCTATTCGGTTTTAGGCTGTCACATTTGCACATGTGGCATGTGCCGTCCATAACGTTTCTTCGGAAAGCAGTGAGGTACAATTATTAAAAAAAGTTAGTAAGCAGAACGGGGACAGCCTATTTATCATAAAGGAATATTTTATTCTACAAACAAAAAAAAATATTTTGAAAATAGGGAAAGAAGAAGGGGACTGAAATTACTATCTTGTAAGTGTTTTTTATTTAATTATTATGTGTTGTGTATGATGAGAGATGTGATATATCTGGCTCCAAGTTGTCGATGTCGGTTCTTTTATTTAGGGATGATGGATGTTTAAGAATTTGACACATTTCAAGGATAGAACGCTTATGATAATTTTTTTTGTTTGCACAGTATTTTAGTATTAGTGAAGTCGATACTGTGTTTGGTTGAAATGGCATGTTATGCAAGGGCACAGGATGGTTTTGAAATCCTAATGTCGCTTTATGGGACGTTAGTCGACCTTGAAGAGAACGGCTGGTCTGGCCAATGTAGCAGGAGTTGCACTCGCACAGGGTACATGATAGACGACGTTAGTTTGTTCTAGAAGGGCCAATGGAGTTTTTGTCTTAGAAAATAACTTTCCTACGGTTCTGGTGTTTTTTAAAGCTATTTTGACAGGTAAGTTTTGGAAAAAGTTTGATTATTATATATTATATATATATATATATATATATATATATATATATATATGTATATTTATTATTTATTATTATATATTATTATATATATGTATATTTATATATATGTATATGTATGTATGTATATTTATATATATGTATTTTATATATATTTATATATATTATTGTATGTATATGTATGTATGTATATTTATATAATGTATTATTATATATATATATGTATATTTATATATATATATATGTATATATATGTGTGTATAATCAAGATGGGATATCAGGAAACTACGAGGTACCATTTTCTGTAACTAACCAGAATGAGTAAAGTAGTAAATGTAGGCTCTAAAGAAATGCCGGATGAAACAAGAGAGGAAATAATGGGAAAGTAAAAAACTCTTTAAAGTAATGAGGAACAATAAATATCTCGTAGAAGACAGATTGTGATAGAAACTGTCAAAATAGTGCGTGAAGTACTACTACGAGAAATAGTTTCTCTATTCAATCTATGCTTAGAAAATACTATAATCCCAGATATATGGAATAATGCAATTACGAATTTTATCCACACAAAAGAGGATATAACAAATCTCGACAACTATACGCCAATCTCTCTGCTTTCATATATTTACAAATGTGCCCTAAAATCATAAACAAACGCTTGGACCGTAAATTAAACTGGTGTTAGAAATGGATTCGGTACAATCAAGCATTTGCAAAGAATTAAGACTTTAATAAAGGGGCCAGTAGCATATAATAGACCACTTGTATTACTAACATTTGTTCATTTCCAAAAACTTTCGACACTATTGAGCGTCCTGCAATGAAAACAAACATATAGTTATAGAAATGCGACTGCAAACGTAAAACTCCACAAGTACAGAGGATACCGATACAAGCCATATCTCCTAAACTGCAGTGTTGTAGAAGTGTTAAATTACGTTTTTAAAAATCTAAAATGGAATAAGATTAGTGTGAATATTGATGGCTAATACTTGAATCCTCATTGATTTGCCGAAGATATTGTCTTAATCTTTGACAACCTAGGTTATGCTCAAAAAATGTTAGCGCAGTTGAAAGAAGTTTGACTAACATTGGCCTGCATATAAATTTTCAAAAAACAAAATTCTGAATCAATCTGATAGCGAGTAATAATTTACGGATATATGGAAAAGATATAGAACAAGTCCATGAATATAAATACTTGGATCATGAGATAAGAATTGGTAAGGATAATCAAATTTGTCAGATATCGCCGTATAGGTCTGGGCAGCTTTTAGGAAGCTTAAAGACGTATTTAAGTCGAACATTCCTATAACGATCAGTTTGTTTTACCTGCAGTCACATACAGCACTAAAACATTAACCATGACAAAACGTTTGATAAAAAAACTGAGAGTGGCGCCGAGATAAATGGAGAAATCGATGTTGGGAGTCATCAAGAAAGACAGAATACCGAACGCTGACATAAGACATGCCAGATCGAATGAAGGACAACCGTCGGACCAACAGAATAATAATATGGAGACGCAGAGAGGATAAAAAAGTAGAGGTAAACCACCCACCAGATGGAGCAAACAAGCAACTGGATAAACAGCGCTCAACGCGGAATATGTGCAAGAAGTAAAATCGCCCTGTAGAACTAGAAAACGTAGAGAATCAAATATGGAGACAATAGAGAATCAAAAGTACCCAGACGATAACTAAAATAGCCGGGTCTTAGTGAAGATTTCTATAACACCATACAGGAATTCGAGTCTCTCCAGAGCTCAATCCTTTTTGATACCGCAGGTACATGAGATGAGTCAATTTGACCAGAGGGACAGAAAACAGTATAACTTAAATCTGGATAAAATCAACTTTTTCCTTTTTCGTATCTTGGCGTAATGTGTTCGTATCTTGCACGTTTTGCTGGCCAGGCACGTTTACAGATATCCAATAGCTGGCGATAGTCTTACTGGCATGCCATTTCCTACTTGACGAAGTCAGTCGTTTGTTGTACTCTTTACAGCTACGCTAGGGACTGGAACGATGTGTTCACACGTGTCTACAACCGCTGGCACAGGCTTAGAGGGGATATGGAGGAGAGCCACTGGCATGAAAAATAGATTAGTTCTCCATTAGAGACAGCGCTGGCAGCCACCGCTGCATTGGTGCAAAAAAGTGTTTACATGATGCCAAGTGTAAAAATTAATAAACGTGTTACCATCGAGCATAAGCTATAAGGGCTACAACATAGTAGCACAAGTCTCAACATAGAAAATTAATATTATTAGTGAATCTTTTAATTTAATCAGATCCGAAAAATAACAGTCTATGTGTCCAGAAATTCAAAAAGAGTATTTTCAAAGGTTGAGAGTTGGGATGATCCCACAAATTTAATAGAATTTTTTAAATCAGACTCATTTTACATAGATAATCTCTTACATAAACTTTTAGCTCTGTTTTAGTTTTCTTTATCATAGTTACTGTTGTGGTTATTTTTTAATTTTCACGTGGTTTCAAAATCGTTCTTGAAGAATAATGCTAAAAATATTCTCTTTTTGGTCTATAAATCCGTATTACCTTAAAACAACTTTAAATTTATAAAAACTACTTACATTTAAACAGTCTTCAAATTATCCAGTACAGTTCTGAAAAAAAAAAATAGTATATAAAATTAATATCATTGGAAATTGACATAATAATAATTACTAAATCAATCAACGTAAAATTATCAATCTGTTTTTTATTTTATTTTTAATGGTTATAATTATCAAAATACATTAAAATTAACGATATAGTTATTTATAAAGCTTAAGAGGACTTAAAGGCCTAAGGCTGAAAAGTTTATTTTTCCATTACAATTTCTGTTTAAATTTATTTATATAAAATAAACTTAAAATTTCTTATATTCTTTCTATGTATTTCTTTACTACTTCCTTCCATAGATTTCTGTCCAATGCTTTTTCTTTCCCAATCTCAATATTACTTTTTTTGTCAGTCTTCATATACGTTGGTTCTTCCATCTCTTTATCTTGATCTAGCTTTTCTGCTTTTTTGTATTGGCTTTCATGATAGTACAATTTTGGGCATCCTTTCCTTTCCTATTCTTTCAATGTTTAAATATCCTTTTTCATTAATCCTTCCTGTGTCAAAATTTTTTGATTTATACCCTTTGATGCTATTTAGTTTTTTGTGTTATCCATAGTAATTTTTATCATCCTGTCGATTTTACTTGGTATGCCCAACCCTTTCAGTACTTCGTATATCTGTTGTCTCTCTACCGTATCATAGGCTTGCTTAAAGTCGAAGAACAGTACATATACTGCTGTTTTATGTTCGTAGCACGTAGTCTTGGATTCTTTTAGCGCCAATATTTGATATCTCATCGCTCTATTGTTGCTAAATCCTGATCGATGTTCGCCCACTGTCTTTTTCGTTTATTGATTTAGCCTTTTCCTTAGGATTTGTGTCAAGATTTTGTAAACTGCTTCTAGAGTTTCCTCTATAGTTTTCACATCTCATTTTGTCACTTTTTGTATTGGCATACCCTTGCTATAGACCACGCATTTTTTTTGTTTCGCATATGCTTTTTATCACATTATACCTTTATGTAGCCTTTTTCGTCCTGATTTTATCATTTCCACCGATATTTCTATTATGTCTCTTTATTTCATTTTCTGTGTCAACATTTATAGGCATTTCTACTACTACCTGATCCTCTCCAATTTCATGGATTTCTTCTTCGTTTTTTTTAACAGTTGTGTAAAGAAGTTTGCCAATTTCTCATTATCTCCGCTAAGTCATTTATCATTATCCCTACACTATTCTTCATGAATGTATTATTTTTCTGATATCCTCTTTTCATTTTTCTTGTTGGAATTTTTTCCAAGTAAAAAACCATTTTAAAATGGTTTAAACCATTTTATATCACTCTAAGAGATGCTAGAAGTTTTGACATCGTTTCACTTTTCACAAACATTCATATAGATGAAGCACTTAACATTCAGTATCCCTCATTAAACATGCCCCACCTCGCAGGAATCCGACAAGCTTGCAACGGTACATGGGCTTTTGTTGTAATTATCGTAGTATGTTTTTATGAATAAACACTAATATGCTTTTTTTTCCGATTAAATGAGTTTGTTATACATTAAATTGTTTTTGAGATCTTTCAAATTAAAAAATTTTATTTTCTATTGTAATTTATTCACTAAATTATAAATTAACAATGGATTAAGGCATTTTACAATCTTTACACAATATTAGATCTTTATATTTTAAGAACTAGAACTTTACTTATCTATATTTATCCATTCATAATCATACAAGAATTTTATTAAATTTTAAATATTTTGGTGGTAAAAATAAATTTGAATAAAGAAAAAAACAATTCTTTTAAAACATCTTTACACAAAAAAATTCATAAATTTGATCGATTTTGGGAACTCAAAATGAATTTAAAAGCATGTTTGCACTTCCATAACTACGTAAAACATCAATTAACGAACATTATATTAAATAATTTTGAATTTTTTTAATTAGGGCCAATTACTCTTTAAAACACCCAAAGTTTTTTCGATTTCCTATAAGCAAAATTTTCAACAGATACTTTTATAACTTTTTCATCGCAAATCTCGATTTGCACTAGCTGGATATATTTTCTAGAATATATGATAATTCCAGAGGCAACAAGCTACTTTGCTAGGATATTTCAATGCAAAAAATTTAATTTTTTGTCGTGTATGATAGTTTTCTAAATATTCACTATAAGAAGTTATTAATAATAATTTTGGCGAACTTTCCATCACTTTTTCAGCTGAAACATATTCAAATTCTAGTTATAAACCATTTTTGTGAGAGATTTCCACTGAAAAATCTGAAGTTTGACTAACTTCACTAACTTACTGTTAGTTTTAAGCTGTTCGATCCCGACTACTATACTTGTGTAGATTTATGGCTTATTATTATACTGACGAGGAGGTTCTTGTTCGAAAGTCGAAGATCCATAAAAAAGTTGATAGTAGCTTCGTACTTAACTCGTTTGTTACTTTGTTGTAGACTCTCCAAGTTGGTTACCACGGTTTTTAATCTAAGTCGACCTGAGTAGGTATTATTGCCCATATTAAATTCACAATGTGATTTTTAGATTCAGGATTACATATAAATTTGCAGACCATACCAATTGACAAAATGACAGATGAAGTAAACCCTAAAGACAAGTTGGGGAGATAAAAAGAGACATACGTCCATAATTGAATAAAATAAGGTACGATAGAACAGAGTCACGCAAATTTCGCAAAATTAAAAATAAAAAAAACTACTTGACATAACAAGAAAAAGAGTAACAATAAGTACAAAAAAATCAATAAACACTGACCTACTCTATACAAAAGAAAAAAATAATGAAAACTAAAATTACGAAGTGAAAAATCGACCATAAAAAACTTGGTAATATAAAATTAGAACAAGAGTTGTTTACTCACTTCCTTATACAGTTTAAAATTAATGTGTAGTTTATTAAATACGTCTGCTAATGTGTAAATATCGTCCTTAACATTCTTATTTTTGGTTGAATAAGAAACATATTCATCTTCTACTGCATCTTAATTAAACAAAAATAAAAGGTACGTGCACTAAATACTGTTTGTGCCATTACGGTCAGGTTTACTTTGAATTTAATAAAATTATTTAAGAAATTTTAGATATCGGTATTTAAACGTTAAAAGATATTTTGATTGTTTTGAAATCATTTAATAAAGAACAAACACCGTATTACTTATGTCGAACGAACCCTTTTATATATATAAGCGAGATTCTGTTTTCAGAGCCATCTTTAAAGCCATCGTTTTCTGTCCATCTATTCGTCTTCTTTGATGGCTCTATCTCTCATTATGTGCCGTACATTTTCTTCGCAGACAACTGAAGGCCTTCCCCTTCTTCTTCCTTGTTGTGGTATGTAATTTAAAGCTTTCTTTGGCCATCTATTATCATTCATTCCACATACCACACTAGTTGTCTCGTTTCAATTCTGTCTACACTGGAAGGAGGATACAGTATTTGTCCACCTTCTAATCTTTATACCCGATATGATCTTTTTTGGATACACCACACTAAAATATAAATGGATACTAAATCCATTTCTACTACTTCTATTCTTTTTCTATCTTTTTTCGTAATCTGCCCAAACTTCTGCCCCATAAGTCATAATAGGCTCTACCAAGGTCCGATAGATTGTCAATTTCGTTTCTTGTCTAATATCTTTAGACCATAGTAGAGAGTTTAGAATGTTTACCGCTTTTTTTCCTGCTGCGTTCTGCTTTCGATGTCTCTTTTGGTAGTGCCTTCTTTAGATATTATAGATCCGAAATATTTATATTCATTACATGTTTTTGTGTTTCTAATTTCTAACTCTGGATCTTCTTCATCACCTCCTATTTTAAGATACTCTGTCTTTGACATATTCATATTGAGGCCCCATTTTTCATATTCTTTCTTTTGTTTTCTAAACATGTAGTTCATGTCTTCCTCATCATTCGCTACGACTACTTATGATCTGCGAAAAATAAAATTGTTTACCACCGCCTATGTCTATTCCTATTCTGGATACTTGTTTCCTCCACTGCTCTAGCGATGATTGAATACATATTTTAAATAAGGTCGGAGAGGAGCAGCCAGAGTTTTAACCTTGTTTAGGCTTGCGCCTCTTCAAGGGGGTACTCCTTTTTTCAGACTAATGGTAGTGTGGTAAACGAGGAAATTGTTGTTGGTGGAGAAGTGGTGGACTACTAAGAAGCAGAGGGTTCAGAAGATGGCGTTTGTGGTTTGGTCTCCCAAACTTTGCCACGCATGTCAGACCAGGTACTTCATGGGTTACCAGCCATACAGTAGGAACGGCTCTTCATCAGCGTTTTTGACGTGCAGTGGTTACCTGCGATATTTAATTGGGAATGATTCTAATATGTCAAAATACTCATCAGGGATTTCATGTCCAGTGTTATGAAGAAGTTAGACGAAACTTTCCTTTTAGGAAGCCTGGTGAATATTTACCCTCGACGATTGCAAGGAGTCTTTATTATTTGGAGTGTTTGGCCCTGTTGTTCGAGCCAGCAATGGTTCTTAGGAGATACTTTCTGCTGAGTGATAGGATTATGTCTTTAATTGGTGGAAAATTGGCCAGTTTATGGATGTGAGCTGATGGATACAGCCTGCTCCGCCTCATGCAGTATCTAAGGATTTTTCTTTCAGTTGCCGTTATGGCATTAATTTCGCTCGTCTTCAGAGACGCATGCCTTGTATTCAATGATAAGTCCGATGAATGTTTTATAAGTGTGCACTAAAGTTTTGCATGAGATAGATATTTTAGAATTTTAGCTGGAGATAGACAACATCCTTGTTTAAGCACCTTTGTTATTGGAAATGATTCAGATATAAAGTTTCCTTCTTTAACGACACTTCATGCATTTTTGTATATATTTGCGATAGCATCCACGTACTCTCTACTGAGACCTACTATAGTCAATGTTTGAAACAGTTTTTTCAAAGGTACCGTATCGTATGCCTTCTCCAAATCTACAAACAATATGTGGATATATAGATTCCTTGCCTTCGGTTTTTCGATTACCTGCTGCACAACGAATATACCATCAGTGCACGATTTTTCTGTACGAAAACCATTTTGTTCTTATATGTCTTCGTATTCTGATTCTATTCTTTCTATTATTATTTATATCTGACTCTATTATTCGACCGTACAACCTACTCACTGAGCTGATAATAGTTATTCCCCTAATAATTTTCCCATATGCGTTTATCCCCTGTCTTGAATCTTGAGCTAATGTATCCAACATTCCAATCATCGGGGATATTTTGTAATTTTAAGCATTTGTTAAATAGTTGAACCAACATCTCATGTAATATTTTTGTTCCATACTTTATCAACTCAATTGGGATGTCTCCAGGTCCTGCTGCTTTACCGTTTTTCGATATTTTGAGGGCATTTCTTAACTCTCCGGTTGTTTGTCTCAATTATTTGTGTATGTTCGGATATTTCTTACATTTCGATCTCTTGGAATTTACATCTATCCTTTGTCAGGAAGACCTCATAATGGTTTTTCCACTGTTTTAGTCCAATTAACTGTAATTAAAATTTTCCTTTTCTTCCCTCCTGAGAGACTTTATCACTTCTGCACATCTTCGATCCCACATCTCATTTTATTTTTCACTACTTCTCTTTTTACATCTCGATTAAATTTTTTATTTATCTTGTAATCTTCCTCCTTTTTCGTTGACATCCATTTCTGATAAGCAGTTTTCTTCTTGTTTACTAACGTTTGCATATTCCTCGACCTCCATTCTTGATTTTTTGTTTCATGTTTGTCTTAATTCCCCAAAGCTTAACTTGCAGCCTCATGAATGGATTTTTTAAGTTGCTGGTATAATTCTTCTTTTTTATAACTAAAACCCAAATAAATCAAACTCTGTTATACAAAATAACTCAATTAATTCAAAGTCTACCAACCCTTTTAGTTTTAAATAAATACAAATAGACTAATAAATACCTATACAAATGAACTAGTAAATAGGAAAATTGCCACGTAGACCACGATTATGACAAAGTAAGAAATTTAATATTTACAAAACAACTAACTAAAATAAACAAGCTGCCTTCCACGCCATCTAAAAATAGTTGTAAAATCATAAATATCATTCATTGTCTAATCCTTTGACGCCAAAGTGCAAAGAGATAAACAGATTAAAATGCATTCTAACAATACGTTTAAAATAACTGCATAAACAAGAACATAAAAAAAAATCTTGCAAAATAGAAAGATTCGGAGTAGATTTTTAGTTTAATAATCAGGTTGAATATTGCTTAAGCCGACCGTTGTTTTAGCAATACTGAAGAAGCTATATGTAAACATATCGAAACTAGCGATCTTTAGTGGACATAAAACCAATTTATTAATTCTCTCAGAGTAAAGTATCATCAACGAATTTAGAAAAACATTCAAGATTGAAAGAAAAGTAAAATAAATATTCGAAGCTTCGCTAGGAACACAAACCATACCATTATTACCCAATACGGCAATAAGACAAGCCTTTCTCTAAGTCAGTGTATTAGTTGAATTAATTGTAAATCAATACATAATGCCAATAATTTATAGTGAAAATACAATTCTCTCCATACCACTACTCTTCACAAGACTTCTAAAAATATCAAACTAATCGCCATTTTGAAACCTGGCAAACGAAATAACAAACCAGAAAACTTTAGACCCGTACCGTTATTGAGCTGTGCTTGTAAACTTTTGGAGAAACTTATTTTTAAAAGAATCTATGGCACAATCCTAGAAAAGGGTCCCGCAGAAAAATCAAGTTTTAGGTCCAATCGTAGCTGCTGCGATCAGGTACGGACACTAACAACTTATATCGAAGATGGCTTTTAGAATTGTCTCAGAATATCAGTGGTATTTATAGACCTGGCAACAGCTTATGATACAAGCAGACTGATTTATGGGTTCTTACAAGTCATACCCTGTAAAACAACTACTCGATTAATGCTATCTGACAGATTTCACGTCGTTAGAGAAGACAAACTAAGCAAGGAAAGAAAAGTAACAGCTACTTTTGTTATTTTATATATCTCAGATCTTCCAAATACTAGTACTAGTCCTAGCCAGTTTTGACAAGCCGATATTCGTCTGATCTATCTACAAGTCTTAGGAGAATATTTTACAAAGTGGAGACTTTGTCTTAGTGGTCTTTGCATTTCAACAATAAAGTAGAACACAGGAAATTAAGCGTTACGTTCCAAGACAAAATTCTTCCATTTAATAAGTTTCCAAAATATCTTGGGAGTAAGTCGTACTCTTTCTTATAAGCAAAACCTTGAAAGTCTTTGCTAAGTTAAAAACGAGAAGTAATATAATTCAAAAGCTCTGTAAAACAACTTATATATCTCTAGCTGCTATCCTGCGATATTATTCGGAGTACTTTTCTCCCGTTTGGATAAACAGCCCTTACAAACAATATGTCAATACCCAACTTAACAGCACTAAAACTATCAATGATAATCCAAACTTACCGTTATATAAAAATATTCCCGATTTGGAAAGGAATAGGCTAAACTACAGAAACACGCCTTTAGTAACCTCCAGGTCCCTATTAGCGGCTAAAGATAAAAGACTATTGGAAGAATAGATGTAAAGAGATCATAGCATAGAACCACATATTCACAGAGTACTTCATCGTGATAAGCTAGTCCCAGGATATGATTTGCATCACAGGAAATGGATGACAGTAAATATAATCAGATCTGGGTATGATATGTGCTGACATCCTACAGAATTGGGACAAGACTTCGTTTTTATTTTGTGATTGAGGCTATCTAAGACAAACCATACCACACATCACCTCTAAAGACCCTCTTCGAGGCTATCCAGGTTCATGGCGGTATTTCCTTGAAGCAGCACCAGAGGCAATAAACTGAATAGGGAGTCTCAAGATCAACGTCTAATATACATATACATAAGTTTGTTTTTATTTCTGTATAAATACTTGTTTTATATTGAACATACTTGCTTACTTGTATTTTATATTTAATATCACTTATTGTCCAAATCTCAGCTTGTCTTAATTTTGTGCATTATTTTATGTGAAGGGATTTAACCACAATTGATTTTAATAAGAATTCCATTTTAAATTTTTTTGGCGCTTTAATCTTAACTTCGGAAATGGTTTTCAAAAAAATCTTAAAAATAAAAATTATCAGAACATTTAACCTGTCAATAGTATTCAAATTTTACAGTTGACTTGATCCTACAGATAATGGAATTTTTTCTCGATTTGGTTGTGTCTACTAATTTCTACTACTAAAAACTATTCTTTTTGTGTCACCAAATTAAGCTTTTAGTAGTTACTGCAAAAACGTGTGAAACTATCTTTCTGTTGATTAGGACTACAGGTGAGGTCCACAGACTATTTTATGGTTTAATGACGTGCTTCCCCATATTTCGAATAATTACTTCAACTTTGACTTCAAAAGTTTGTCAGTCATAGTCATAGGGTGAATTTCCATAATGGTATTTAATTGTTTTTCTATTAAATTTTTCGATCAAAGATGTTATCGATACAAGACCTTAGCATCTAGAGTTGGAGCAGTATGATGTATTTCCTGTTTTATGAATTGAAATTATAAGGGTGATTACTTTTTTGAAACCAGGGTAACATTTACATACTGTTTTAAACACCACGTGAGTCTGTTCGAAAGTTTCGCTCTTACTTCATATTTCGATTGGTGATGATATAAAATAGTTATCTGTCTTCTGTGAACAATTGTACTAAGTGATAAACCTAGTTTTTTGTAGGCAGAGAAACTTTTAATATTAGATAATGTTACAATTGTATTCATTAGATCTGATTTTTTTGTGAATTTCCATTATTCTGAACATTTATTATAGGCAGCTGAGTAAAATCAGATACAATAATTATGGCAGATAGCACTGGTTCTCTTAGCTGCCTTGTCTATGGTAAGGCTAAAGAATATCATCTATACTTACTCATCCCCAAGCTGTTCTAGCTTTAATAAAAATAGATGACAATTATTAAGGTAACTGACAGAAAATACTTATCTAACTATGATTCATTTAATTCATAAGTATAATACATTTATTCAACAGCATGTAAAACAGTAGTTATTACCAGTCTCCAAATTATAACTACAATGCTTAGATACAACGGTGTCTAATGGTAGCCAGTTCATATAAAATCATTTGATTTTTTTATAAAGAAAACGTCTTCAATATACAAAAGGTCACAAAGTGAAACTACTATGAAGTCTAGAAACCACCCTTTTTAACGATTTCTTTGACTTTAACCTGCTTCTGCGTTAGGTCGGCACCAATCTCGTATCCTCCTGTGTATCCGGAATTGGGTCAGTGGATTGCCGGCATTGGCACGGCACCCGAATCAGCACCGACCGGCAGAAAGAAGGGCGCGACCCAGCGAAACTCTCGCCCCGATGCCAGCGGCGACGACTATGCGATGCCTTATTCCAAGAGAATCAGGTCATTCGCAACCGGCTAGAATGGGGTCGTTGTTGTTTATCATAATCTTCCGGTCGTTTAGAGCAGTCCTAGAATAGAAATAATACTATAATGAAACTACAAACTTTTAATATAATAACAATATCTCTATGGAAGACGTTTGCAATGGTAATTGCAATAAGGCAAATATTATTTCACATGGAATAACAAACAGTTAAAAGTCAGATACAAAGGACGAACTTTACAGTCATTAATTGTAAAATATTTTTTTTGTTATTATTTAGACACAAATTCCGGCAGCCATTCTTGGATTTTTCAGTATTCAAAGAAAATAACAGTATTAAAATGTAAACAAAAATATAGTTCAAAATAGACTAATTATCTTCTTCTTTAGGTTCCATTTTATCGGCGGAGGTGAGATATCAATATCCCCTTCTTGATCATAATATGTAAGCCTAAAACAATCAAAGTTTTTCATCCAATCAATCCTTAAGTTCTTTTCGCTTTTATTTTACCTTATATTACGTTTTGTAGAAACACTTATTAAGGTCCAAACACAATATGTCACACGAAATTTAATTTTGTCTTATTTGTGTGTGTGAAATATTTTATCAAATTCATACAAGCTATAGAATGCATGAGCCCAAGATTCAAAAGTTATTATGAAATAACCTCTGTAATCTGCCTAACCTACAAAACATATTAGAGGATAAAGGTAACGAGTCGTTTAGTTAATATAAATGAATACTCGGGATGGATGCGTAAGTGATTCTCGATTTCTGCTCACGCCTACTCACAGTTACTTAATTTCAGTCACACACGTGAGTTCCCAAATTGAGTCACACTCAAGAACACGTGATTCATGTGTGAGTCACGAGCCACGTCATATACAATGCATAAATTAAGTTGAATCCAAACTAAATGCAAATGTAAACATAAAAATCAACAAATGTCAGAACAATTTTCTTTAAATATATTTCTTCTTCTTCTTTTTATCTAGACATGACTCTGTCTGTTTTGCAAAGTGCCTCCTGGTCGTTAAATCGTTTTCGCTGTCTTCCTATTGGGGTAAGGGACAGTATCTTGCTATCTTTACTGCTCTATTTGTTGTCATTCGGCTTATATGATCGTTCCATTCTACTCTTCTATTTCTTACCCAGTTCTTGATGTTGTCATTCGGCTTATATGATCGTTCCATTCTACTCTTCCATTTCTTACCCAGTTCTTGATATTCTCCACCTTGCATCTACATCGTATATCTGTATTTCTAGCTCTGTCCCATAGTATCTTACCATCAATGTTTTGCATTTCTGCTGTTTCTAACATCCGTTTTGTCCTCTCTGTGTCAGTGTTCTTTAAATCTATCTACTAGTTAATTTTGTCCTGCATTTGGAACTATATTAACGCATAAAAAATTTCAAAAATAATACCGACAAGTATATTATTTTTTGTAACATTGTATAATTGAATTCCAAGTCGTTAATTTTCTGTTTCTGTTTTAAAGATTTGTAAAGTTTTTAGTTTAACTTTAAGTTTTTAAAAACCCAAGAGTTTTTTTATTCATTTATTACTACTGCTAATTATTCTGGATGCGTATTTTTGCTTTCTAAAACGTTGTGCATAAATAAATTTAAATTTTGACAGGCATATGACAATCTCGTGTAAGACTGTGACGCACCCGGAGGGAAGAAATTTTGGGGTGGTTAAACCCGCTAGGCATATAAAGTAAACAATAGATAAAGAACATTAGCAAAATGACTGGCACGGATGGTGAATTCTGCAAGTTTTGTCCTTATTTTCCAATTTTGTAAGACAGCAACGATAAAGCGCAGGAAAATGAGATAAGGCTCCATTTAGAAAATAAAAAGATACAAAGAAAGATTTAAATGCATAAAATGGAAAGATGCAAAAAACATTAAGAAAATATATATATATATATATATATATATATATAATATATATATATATATATATGATATGACAAAAAATGTTTACAGAAAGCTGCTAATTCCTTAGCAGGGTATACTTGAAAAATGACAATATTCAAATAATGATTAATAAAGAAAGAAAATTGCAAAGAGAAAAAATTGAGAATCTCTTGCCAATATTAAGACGGCTTTAGAGGTTATTGCGATTTCGGACCTTTCGATTTTAACGCCCCGCCACAAAGAGTAGAAGGAAACCTTAGGTCACTTTTAAAATTCAGAATTTTTACAAATATCTCGATCAGGTCAGGGCCCATTTATTAGCCTTTCAGACACTTAGATCTCCTAAGACAAGTCAATTGTATCATCCTTTTCATACGAACTAAGCCAATAAGGGCTTAGTCTTCGTCGTTTCTGGGCCGCAGGCTGCTTCTGGGATCCCATATCTGCTATAATCACCAGGGCTCTGAGCCCTTTCTGCCGTTCCGAACGTCTAATTCGAAAGCCACAAGTATCTTTAAGGGTAACTTCCTAATTTGGCTCGGTTGCATAAAGACTGAACCCAGTATCTGCCACCTCTGTTAGGCCAGTGCCGGGCATTACAGAGGCCATGTGAGGTTTTCTCCACCTCATTACAAAGACGGTACCGTAGCTCATTCGTTAATGCATTATTATTTCATCATGAATTAATTAATCACATGCTTAATCATTTGCACCAAACCTATCATTTATAAATTATAAAATATATAAATGATAGGGTATGTGACACACAAAGAGATTTTAAAACCATTTCACGACTTATTGAGCATATAGTATGACGAGATGATAGGCAAATCGTTACAAAGTCTATTAGATTTTTATGGACTTGTTGACGCAAAGAAGACGAATCAAACTTTGGAAACAAATAAAAAAAAACTTAAACCAACACCAAAAATGCCCTTGAAGCTCTTGATATAAATAAATGTAACAAGAACTTGTTTCCTCTGGATTATAATATACTTCTAATAATGTGACAACTTGTACATGCGAA
Organism: Diabrotica balteata; assembly: GCA_918026665.1. Classification (NCBI taxonomy): domain Eukaryota; kingdom Metazoa; phylum Arthropoda; class Insecta; order Coleoptera; family Chrysomelidae; genus Diabrotica; species Diabrotica balteata. The sequence goes on from OU898277.1 coordinate 76,249,438, forward strand.
CGGTCATATTCATCGCTGAAACTACTAAAAACTTATTTTTAAGAAATTGTATTAGTCACAAAATACTAAATTGTTTAGCTTTTGATGCTCATCCATCACGGTACTTAACAGATGAAGAGAATATTGAGCCATTTGGCACCAAAGCAACGCCGTTTGGACATTTTGTTATAAATTAAATTTGGTTACATTTTATTAATTAAAATACACTCTTTGCCACTGCTATCATTACTAAGTACTTTAAATTAAACTAAAACCCAAATTTTAAACTCAAAATGCGAATATCATCAAAAAAATCATCGGTATCCAAACCTAAGGCCGAAACGCTAGAACTGTATTTAAGCCATTGTCTATAACAATTATACCTTTTGAAAGTTTTAGGTGCATCTCTATAAGACTCTTTTAATATGTAAATAGTAAATTTCTGTATGTTAATACCGGTTTTTCATTCAATAAATTTGCAATTTTTTTTTGCTGTATTCAACTAGTAAAACCGTCCTTGTTAAAGATCTCTAGAAGCTGTTTTCCACATAATGTTTATCAAAGTCTGCAACCAAATTCATTAACTCTTTGGAAATTTTATGAATCCCTCACGTAACACGTTATTTTACTTGAAAATAGGTTACAAAAACTATAAATAAAAACTATTTTCTTTTACATTCAGATGGACGAAGATATTGTACAATAAAATACTGTGTTATATAAATTTTGAATAAAGTTTATTCTTTTCACAACTTTCCTTTTATATTCTATCGGATATTAGATACAATTTTCAGAATATAATTTCACAACATATATTCATTTAATTCCTGAATTAAATTTTTTTAGTTAATTATAGAATTTATGACGAATTTTAGTTTTTAAACCGTAGGATTTTTTTATTTAAAACACTTATTCCACATCAACCACGCAGCGTTATTAGTGGGATGACAAACACAATAGTTTTAATATGAATACGTAAATTAAATAGACTAATACAATTTTATTTATCTTAAATAATTTATTACATTTAAATTTTTATCTGTTAGGATGTAGTTGGTACAAAATTGGTGGTGGATCTATATTAATTAAAAATTTGTGTGTGACAGCAGTATGACCAATTCTTAAACGGTTTATTATTACTTGATCTCGTCTTCTTGTGGGGTTATTCAAAGATCTGTTCACTTTTAGGCATATTGATTTGTCAAATCAATTTAATGTTTGGGCAACTTTAATCAGCTGTTTTATGTCACTATAAGGATATTTTGTAATTTTTGTAGTATCTTCTAAGTTGATACGACTTGTAGCTACTAGTTGATCTGCTTTTTCATTTCCCCAGATTCCAGTATGCGATGGTAAACAAATGAAAGCTGTGTTCTTTCTCATGGAATGAAGTATTTCTAACTAAATTTTTATTGCTTGTATAATGGGATTTGTTGTATAAATTTGCTTTAATTTCTACAACGCATGTAATGTAAGTGAATTTGTAATAACGTATCAGTTCATCGTGTTACTACTTTTGAAAAAAGTTTAGGCTTTTAATATAGATGTGGTCTCGCCAGTGAGTATACTACAATTTGTATGTAAGTGGATGCTGTAGGAGTTTTCTTCATCAGGATAGTAAGCAGCAGCATGTTCATCTGGGGTTTTAGAGGCGTCAGTAAAGATATGTAAGTAGTTGGGGTGATAAGATATGATGTCTGAAAAACGATGTTTAATTACCAAGAAGTTTGTATTTGATTTGGGAAACTTTTTTAGTATTAGGTCAATGGTCAGTAGGCTGGTTGTCCATGGAGGAGAGATTGTATTTGTATATAGTAATAGACTAAGTTGATCTATGTTAAATTTTGTGACAGTACTAATACATTTTTCTCACTTTGTACAAATGCTAATACAAATAACCCTTAGAAACACTTCTATAGTATTAAAAAATG